>JAOTON010001418.1:875000-1430000 GCA_034440635.1 Lepas anatifera | reverse complement strand
GTCAAAGTCAAAGATCTTTTCAAGATCGAATCTTCATTTCCCACCCAAAGACTGTTAAATTGTCAGTTTTATTGTACAATATTGAGAATATGTCGTATTGTTAAGTCATAGCTCATTGACCTTGAATAGCCTTTTTACCTCAAAATTGCAGAGAGCATTGTGTGAGACCTTCCTCCCAATGACCTTAGTCCGTTTTTGATGTACCTATTCGTGTTTTTTTGTATAATCCCTGCATTTCCCAATAGGCCTCCAGCGCGGCCCAGATTTGACATTTACGACCTAGTTTGACCTGGAAGATATTGGCTTAGGTCAATTAAAGTTTTCCAAAATGTGGATGGCCAGTGCCCCCATACACCCCTCAGCGGGCGTTTTTCTAACCCTCTTGGTTTCCGAGATCTCGGGTGGAGGCACTTTAGGACCCCCCTCCACAGCCCGTTGACGCCTGACCCGTCTCCACTGCGCATGTTAACTAAATGCTCAGTGTGAGCTGCCTCACCATTTATTAACTCATTTGTATATTTCAATGGCACCTAGTGCGAGTCATTGCATACTTTTTTGTCCACTTGTTATTAAGAACATTTTGGATAGAGATATGTCATTTAAATCCCCAATATTTGATGCCACAGTCTTGTTCCGGCTTTGGAACCAGCTCCGATCTTGCTAATACTCTAAATGAGCTCACGGCCCTCCATTTTGTCTAAATACGTCAACCTGTAGGACAGCAGCAATTGAAGTGCTGTGATGTCTCATGGGGAGGGGAAGTGATGAGGCCGGTGCTGTGAGGCCTCTCCGCCTTCAAATTGACGGCAGTTCCGAGCGCTGACATGCAGCTTTGGCCTTCCAAGGTCTTCACCGGTAAACGGCGCTCTCTCTGAAAGCCGGCATTGCTTCCGACTAATGGTTCAAGGTGGCGTATCCCGTGCTGCATGAGCGGACTCTTGGTTTTCTTTCTTGTTTTTCTGTCTCCATACTCTTTTTAGATCCCTTGATTACTCCTTTAATGGAGAATCTCACCAATGCCGGCCACACTTCCTGGATCTCCCGAAGAGCATTTTGACAATGTTTTCATGGTTTGCATGCATCCCCTTAATGGCACCAGTCACTCCACCAAATCTTCAAATGCTGCTTCAAATACTGTTTTGTGTTGTACACTAGATTACACTCATTTCGTTCAGAATAGTAATCGCTCTCAGTTAATTCATCGGTATCAATCAGTGACTTTTTCACTTTCGATTATTATCCATGAATACCGTTAAGGAAGTGCTGGCTTCCAGTGGGTCTGGTCGATTCAAGGCTGCCAGCACCACAGCAGTCCTGTCTGGTAGCGAGTGGAATAGAGGCAACGCCGGCCGCGGCCGTGTCGATTCAGCGGGCGGCGAACAGGAGCGCGTGTAGGCATGCTTAGCTGTGAATATTATTGAGAAAAAATATATAGTGGACATCCTTTTTTCCTCTTATAATAGACCCATGTACATGTTTATTATGGATTGTTTGGAGTTTTTCCGGGCGTGATATCTAAGTATTTGTTAGTATTAGGGAGTAGTCGGAACCAAACATGTTAACATTCGTAACATTTTAACAATTCATATCCGCCGATATATGTCGTTCAGAGATACGCCATTTCGACTGTTGAAGGGAATGCCTATAAAGGACACGGCGCGTCCGTAAATAGTATCTGTTTGTGTACATTCTCATCCAACAGCGCCTGGTACCGCAATAAACAATCATCACCGGTGCAATAATGACATCTGCCGGTCTGAGAGAGCAAGTACCCCATCGGTGAATGATTGGTAAAACAGTGTTTCCAAACCCTCCCGGCACGGTTATCCATTTCCGGCAGTCAGAGGAGGCCACTGCCCCACCTTGCGAAGTTATACTGATTTATCAGAAATAGCTTTGGTCGTTTCCCGATGTGTTAGCTCCTGCTGGTGTACACTCATCAGAGCGGTGCAGCTTGCGATGAAAACAACGGAGAAGGGACGACGTTTTGTTTCCTTTTCTTCGCTAATTTTGGTCTTCGTCGCCAACAAGACACTCGGAAAACCGTTTTCTAAGCTCAGATAGTTTTCGACCTTATTTCGATGGCCACCTTTGTCAAAAACTGATTTTCGTACAGATGCGTCGTTGGGAGCGGCACCAGTTTTGTTTTCGTCACACTTTAAAAGGATGGGAAAATCACGATAATATCTTTCTGCAAAATATCAGTGTCGGCTCGCATTAAAGCAGCTGTATTAGCCTGGTATATATTCATTCAACCTCCCATTTCTTCGCTGCCCATGTAAAATAGTCCGTAACCTGAAATAAGTTCACGGCTAAGGGCCGAGATTTTGTGCATTCGCATTCAAAATATATTTCAAACAACCCCGAATTTTGTGCCAAAATCACTTATGGCTCATTTTCTCGCAGAAAAGGGCCTTCGAGAAAGCTTGGCTCAATGACTGGCACATCTGGAGACATACCCACGTGAGACAACTTATTATGCATTATTCATTGCCAGGAAGAAGAATCACCTTTTTTGCTTTTGTCGCATGTTTCTGGATGTTTTTGATATAAAGGGGTTACAAAATATATAAAAAATATTAAATTCCATTAAGTCATGACCCACTGTTTTGGAGTCGCTGCCATTTGCCAACCTCATCTCTGTATTTTTTCGCCTACTCGCCCCTCAAAGGCAGTTTTCTTTGTTTTGGGCTCGTATCAAAAAACCACTGAAGAACGCCCTTGCCCTCGAAGTGGTGGACAAAACCTAACATTTTAAGTATTTGCTATTGTTCTGCCTGTTTTGGTTTAGTGTAAAGAATAACATGATTATGTGGAATATTTCAAGTGTATCCCATTAATAGACTCGAGCACGAGACAAACCCTCCAGGGATGAGTGGTACATTTGCCACCTCTCCCTGTTGGAAGCATACTGTATTAATAAGGTCAAAAACAACTTCACGGAAATGCACTTTCATAGAAATTAGGTAGGCTGTGTAAACGTCGCCAATGTATGAGTACGCGCACTTTTACAGTTTTTTGTGAGGTAGTTACGATTAAAAACAATATACATATCCCCGTTCATGGAAGGAGCAAGTCTTCGTTTCATTTTGGGCTGTGTGTTGGACAGTATCAGACGGACTCTTTTCGGTTTCATGAAAAATGCCTCATCGTCCGTTTTCATCCGTATGGCCCACTCTTTTGACACTCTGTATCATGTGCCAGCTATGCCATACCTTATGCCCTACAAAAATGTGCACCTCGTGGCGCGAAAGCTTCACTTTACGTAAGTTCGACCTCACCTCGAAGTCGATCGGTTGACGTGAGCCGGGTGGCCGGTGGTGCTGTCGTCCGCCCTGCCCGTGTTTATTTACGCTGGGAGTGACCAGCAGTGGTGTGGTGTGCGCCGCCGGGTGTAGCAGGCGCCCTGCCCCCTGCCCTGTGTCAGCACCAGCCTGTGTCTGTGCCTGTGCCTGTGTACCGGTGGGATGGCTGCCGGCCGCTGTCTGGCATCGCGTCTGTGGCCACAGCTGGTGCGCGCTGTTAGCCTGCACCCTGCACCTCTCCGGAGTGGCGGTGCCTCTGTGACGCGCGCGCTGAGACCGACACTGGCGCGGCCCTCACGCAGGCTGGTGTCCACAGGTGTGATCGCGATGGCTGGTGGAGATGGCGTCGAACGCACAGCTACCCTGCTGTCCGGCACTGAGCTCTCCAAGTAAGTGCCGCCACTGCTGCCCCGCCGGGGGTTGCGCCCTAGACCGCTGCCAGAGTGTAAGCGCTGTCGCATTTCTTGGTAGTGTTTACAGGCCTGTAAACAATCGTGGCATTGCTGTTTCATTTGTCGGTTTTTTTGTATGGGTGGTTCTATATCATTGTGCACTGTCACCCAAATCTGAACTTCAATTGAGCTTAAACTAAATGAAGTTTGGTGCCAGGAGCATTTACACAGATCGCATGGTCTGTAATAAAAACTGGTCACGGATCTTCAGTTATATACCTGGTGCAAAGCTCAGCAACACTCACCCCACCCCTGCTGGAATATTTTCACAAATGTGACGCTTACTGTCAAGTTTATTGTCAGCGTTGTCAAATTCTGTAAGCATGTCTATATGCATGCGTACCTGTATGTGCTAGCAGCATTGAGGCAATATCCGCTGCGGAAGTGGCTTATTATTCATGGAATCAATATGTTAAGCCAATGGGTCTTCCGATCGTGAATATGACGCAGGCATGCAGACATGTCACAGGCATATGTCTCGCACATTCGCCTGCTGTCATCTGGCGTGGCCAACTCATACCCACGGGGATGCGATCCACAGACGGGCTTATAAAAGACTCAGATTTCCCACCTTCCGGTCGGTAGTTCTCTCCATGCTTATCAATCACCGCAGTGTGCTTTTTGTCCAGCCTCCTAGACCTGAGCGCTATTACTCGGCAAGGGCCGTGAGGCTGACGTGTGACTCTGTGCTCGACAGGGAGGGCTGTATGGCTGACGTGTGACTCTGGACAGGGAGGGGTGTATGGCTGACGTGTGACTCGACAGGGAGGGGTGTATGGCTGACGTGTGACTCGACAGGGAGGGGTGTATGGCTGACGTGTGACTCGACAGGGGAGGGCTGTATGGCTGACGTGTGACTCGACAGGGAGGGGTGTATGGCTGACGTGTGACTCGACAGGGAGGTGCGGGCCGGCCTGGTGACTGAGGTGGAGGAGCTGCGGGCTCGCTACCCCGGCTTCCGGCCCGGACTGGCCATTGTACAGGTCGGCGGACGCGAGGACTCCAATGTGTACATTCGGATGAAGGTGAAAGCGGCCGGTGACATCGGCATCGCGGCCACTCACATCAAGCTGCCGCGCTCCACCACCCAGGCTCAGGTACGGACTGGCCTCGAATCAGGGACGGACCCACCGGGCTCAGGGATGGACCGAGCCGGGCTCAGGTACGGACCCACCCGGCTCAGGGACGGACCCACCGGGCTCAGGGACGGACTGACCCGGGCTCAGGCACGGAACCACCTGGCTCAGGGACGGACCCACCGGGCTCAGGGACGGACTGACCCGGGCTCAGGCACGGAACCACCCGGCTCAGATATGGACTGGTTTCTGAATCAGGCACGGGGTCGCCTTGCAACACAGTATTAAACACTAATGGTAGCTTTGTACCATGTCAAACTGAAGTGAGGGCTGCACGGGTCGTGGCCCCTTGGGCTCAAATCTAAGATTTAAACCTGAGCAGGGTTTAATGGTCACGCCCTTGCTGGTTTGGTGAACATCCCTCGGGTCAAGGTTTCATACTTCAAGGCTGCTGGTCGTTGGGTCATCTATATCACATACGCTGAAATTGATTGGTTGTAGTTGAAGATACAGCTTAGTTGCCTATGTGTAGATTTCTTGTTCCGGATTTGAGCTGATTTTGCCCCAGGTGTGCCATATTTGTGGAATGGGTGGTTCAGCACTGAAGTTGAAGAAGGGGGTTCAAGCTTATGCAGGTTTATCAACCACTCCAACGGCTAGAGGATTTAGTGTGATCTCAGAGCAGAATTGCTGCTCGTTCATAGGCGTTGGCTCAACATGTTTAAGGCTTATGTAAATAGAATAAAAGTGCATATTTAACAATGGCATTATACGGAGCACGATACATAATCTGAACATCTTTGCCCAATGCATACTCGTGAATATTTCTTGGTCGCGCAGGGAAATGGCCGCTCTTTCCCTGTCCTTCTGTCTAGGATATTCTGTTCCCCCGTTAAAAGACTTATTGCTTGGGTTAATAGACCCTTTTTATTACCTCACAATTATGTTTCAAATATATGTAAAACTCTGGATCAGGTGTGGGACAAGAATCCTTTCCTAAGTAAGATCCTTCCCACTGGTGCATCAAGCGCAGAATTAGGTGGCATAGTCCTGTCTTTTTTATGTTTGAGGAAGTATAGACACTTCTCTCCCGGTTCTAAAGAATCTAGTGCGAATTTCTCAAAGACACATTCTGCTGAAGCATCTGTGCATGGTACTGCTGCCCCACGGTATTGTGTTGAACATCACATGAGAAGTGGTTTAAAAATACACCTGCCGCGATGGCGCGCTGCTGTGTCTGTGGCCTGCCGGTAAACGTGCAGTGTAAAATAGCACCTCTAGCTGACGATTTTGTCGACCCCAAAAATGAAGGCCGGATGAGATATTTCAAAAATAGATCGCGCGTTCGGTTTTGATATTGTTAGAAGTATCGAAGTGTTGTTCAAGAACAACATTTTCTTTAAAGGTGAAATGTATTATTATCGTGAAAAAATACCTATAGCAAACAGAGGTTACACTGTTCTGTCCAAACATATAGGATAAGATGGGTAAACCACGCCCGGTTGGGCAATACCGCCCAGTGCTATCCTGGGAATATGGCTGGCGACAGACGATTAGCTAATTGCCCTTTCCGGTGGTGGTCAGGTGTACGTTGGAGAGAGGGTAAGAGCTCCGTAGTTTTCTGTCCTTTTTTCTATGGTAGGCGTTGATAGCAGCCTGGTTGTATTGAAATAATTTGTATGATACTTTATTTTACCGTAATTTTGGACTGAACCGAGCTAAGAGCCTAGTTTTAATCTTCTAAATTGAAAATACACTGTTCCTCACAAATCCATCGCCACCATATTTGAGACAACGCTTTGGAAGCGGTCTGTTGGTTGCCAAGGCAACGCAGGAACAAGTGGTTGATTGACGCCCGGGTGGGCGCCATTGCCCTACTGCCGGGCATCATTGCCCACTGACAGAGTTGTGTGCGACACAAGTGCAGCTCAATATGAATCTTTGGCTCCCTAGCTCAATTGATGTGAATAAAGGGTGTCTTATTAACCATCATATATATTTCAGACTGTCGCCACTGAATTCACACATTCTTGGTCAATTTGATTCAGAAAATTTTCCAGATAGAGCCAAAATCAGGTCTGATGACACTCAAGATTTGATTGAAACTTATCTATAAATGTAGAAAAACTTCACCTATAGGTTTTAACAATTATGTGTCTGACTGACAATTATAACGAAACCCTGGAATTGATCAGGCTAACGATGCACCTCAGTGAAGACGCGAACTTTTGACTCACCCTATAGTTTCATAGAATCAGGTTTTATCCCCTACGGATTGTGTGGTCTTTGAGTCGCGCATTACTGACACCAGTATTTTTAACGTGACATATTAGATTTCTAGATAAAAACATCTGTAACGCATCAATAATTTATAACCAAAGAATATGCACAAATTAAGCAACGCACACATTATTTTTCAGGTAAATTAGCCACAACGAAGATATACGAAAAGAAGACAAATAAGGCATCGTGGGGAGTGAGAGAGCTGCAAAATGCTTTAAGAGAGATAAGAAACAAAAAATATCTGCGGAGTGTCAGTAAGAAGTATGGCATACCCCGCCGAACGCTTCGGGACCGACTTGATCGTCATCCGGCAGAGGCAGCACTTCCTCCACAGCTGGGTCGTAACCCAGTTCTCACCCATGATCTCCAAGATGATTTAGCGGGGCGGATTAAGCATCTGGCTTCAACATTCTATGGCATCACCAGACAGAAGCTGGCAGAGGTCGCGTTCCAATTTGCAGAACAACAGAGGCTTCCACACAATTTCAACCGGGCAAATCGGTGCGCAGGGCCTGATTGGGTACGGAGTTTCCTCAAACGACACCCAGACATTTCGATGCGAAAGACGGAAAATGTTAGTTTGGTAAGATTAGAAACAGTAAACAAAGGAAACATTTGCAACTTCTACGCAAACGTCGAGGACCTCTTCAAAAAGAATTGAGCCTACCCACCTCACAGAGTATTTAACGTTGATGAGACAGGAGTTCAGCCAGTCGTTGAAGCTGGCAAAGTACTCGCAAAAAGGGATCTATTCGAGCAGGTCGAGTAGCTAGCACGAAGAGAGGAAAAACCACAACCGCTGCCTGCTGCATTAGCGCAGCCGGTACAGCTGTTCCACCAATGCTAATATTCGGTGGCAGGAAGAGAATGAAGCCAGCGCTGATCAGGGACGCTCCCAGGGGGCCATCGGAGCAGTGAGTGACAACGGCTGGGTAAATACCGATCTCTTCTCGACCTGGATGGACCATTTCATCGATCAGGTTGGCCCATCAAAGGACAGGAGGGTTCTCTTGCTAATGGACAATCATCGGTCTCATATCAGCATGGAGATAATCTGCAAGGCAAGGAAGTCCGGGGTGGATATAGTAACGATCCCACCTCACATCTCCCACATATTACAACCATTGGACGTGGCGGTGTTTGCTGGATTCAAGGCCGCCTGGCGGCGCCAGGTGGGCTACTTCCACGACAGTAATCCTGGCGCAAGGATCACGGACTTTGATGTCTCAGGAATCTTCGCCCGTGCATATGATAGCACATTCACGAAGGGAACATCCTGGCAAGAGGGTTCTCTTCTTGTGGGATGCATCCCTACAATCCCGATAAGATATTGGAGAATGAGGAGCGCTTCGTCCACAACACTATCGTTGAACATGAAGATGAGCCTGCTGATGCTGTGGACGAGAATAGAAACCCGAAAACCAGTGCAGTATCTACCGAAGCTAGCACCACATCCAAGATGCCGGCAGGTGAGACAGTTAGTGTTACCACTGCTGACGACCAGAAGAGTGGCACTCAGCAATCACTCTGCCAGCAGAAGCTGACAGCGAATGTGACGTGTGACTCAGACTCTGAAGATCAGCAAGCGATGGGTTCTGTGGCCAACGCGATCGATGAGATCCTTCCCACTCCCAAGGTGAAAGCCAAAACCGCCGGACGTTGTCCAAAAGGCAGAGGTCCATAATCCTGACCAGCTCTCCGGCAAAGAGTCAGATCATGAGTGGGACCGGCGTCTGCCACTCCGCTACAGCTTCCTCTAGCAAACAGCCAGTAGCAAAAACAGTACAAAATGTACTGCAACCTAAAAATCAGAAGCAGCCTAGACAAGATGTTGTGAACCAGAAAACGACAGCAGCAGAGACGGATGTCTGCATTTCTTTGTGGGGAAGGAGTAGTTACGAAGAACGAAATATGGCTACAGTGTGTTATGTGTGCAAAGTGGGGACATGAAGAATTTTCAAGTGGAAGCACTTCGAGAGGCTTTGTCTGTGATTTCTGCAAGGCCTGTTAGTGCTGAGTGGATTCCCGGAGCTCTGGCTTGGAAACGTGCTCTCAATATGTCATTTTCTGATGATTTGTATGTGGTTTCATGTCTTATCGATAAAACTATCGATATGGAGAAATCGATCAGATTTCAATACAAGTTTGGAAAATATTTTATGGCCATTTTCGGGACCGAAAGCATTGAAAGTCAAAGAAAATATCCTGACAAGTTGTTTACTATACTAAGAAACAAAAATCTCGCGACAGATATCCCCACCGAAACAATTTGTCGGATAATTTTGAAATGGGCGTCATTACCCTACCATGTTTTTCACTTGTTTAAGTGCCTAAGAAGTTTGGAGCACAACTATAAGAAAATTTATCAGTCAAACCTGGTAATTTTTTTCGAAAACGAAGAATTATTCGTCCTCTCTTTAAAACAAGTATTTGCAACGTCTTAATGCAAGTAATTTAAGAGGTATACAGAAAAAGGCTTAGGGGGTCGCCATTACACCACTTTACCCTATATTTAGTGCCACCAAATCGTAGGGATGTAGATGTGACCTCAACAGTTTTTCTGCGGGGGTACCCTCCTACTCTGCAGTGTAGATTGTGGTCCGACGTGACCCGTTCTGTGTCCCCACCTGTGTCTCTGGATGGCTTCCTACCTACCCGGTGGTGTAGATTGTGACCTGACCCGGGCCGTGTCCCCAGCTTTTGACCACCATCCGTGGCCTGAACGAGGACTCAGCGGTGCACGGCATGATCCTGCAGCTGCCGCTGGACTCGGAGCACAAGATCAGCGAGGACAAGTGCATCGAGACCATCGACCCCGACAAGGATGTCGACGGGTGGGTGCTCTCCCCACAGCTTCAACTGTTGGACATTGTAAGTCTGGTCGGCTTTGCTGGCGATGTGTATTGACTCGAAAGGCTGGGAAATAGTTCGAAGGGAAGTTTCAAGTACGGCTGCGGACAGCTTTGTAGAAACACAGTGTTCTGTGGTTTGTGTGCTGATACTGCTCATCCAGCTGAAAACTGCGCTCATTGGATGCGTGATTTTTAACAGAGTTGGATAAAGATGGCATGTAAGGCTCGGCTTCAGTCTCAACCTGGGACGCCGGAGCACCGGTACCGTGTGTTTAGCCGGTAGTAAGCAGACGAGGTCTGACCTGACCTGACATGGCCGGCAGACTGCACCCCGTGAACGCCAGCTGTCTGTCCCACGGCCACAGGTGCACCGGTACCGCGTGTTGAGCCGGTAGTAAGCAGACGAGGTCTGACCTGACCTGACCTGGCCGGCAGGCTGCACCCCGTGAACGCCGGCTGTCTGTCCCACGGACAGATGCGGTACGGCCACCTGCCCTGCACGCCCTGGGGCTGCATCCAGCTCATCCAGAAGTGAGTGAAACACGCCCGTCGCGCTGCCCAGTGACAATAGACAAGATACGTCGAATCAGACACAGCCACTTGTCTTTCGTGTTGCATCTACGAAAATAAGCTTGCTCTTTAAATTGAATTGAATCTAATCCTGTGCAGAGCTGTTTGGTCTGCTCATTTAATGGATAAGGTCGTACCTACCAGCCTCATGTATAGCTCGTAATTTAGTCAGCAGAAATAAGGGTGTTATTTCTGGATGTGTGTGTTTGCTGCCTTGTTTAACTCCTTGACGTGTTGTCTATTGGAACTGCAACAAAGGCCGCTTCCACGAAGCGATGCCTGTTCTAACGCCGCATGCTTCGCTTTGGCGCCATCTCGCTCTCAGGAGCGGACTGGAGATCAAGGGCAAGAACGCGGTGGTGCTAGGCAGGAGCAAGATCGTGGGCTCTCCAATGGCGGAGCTGCTCAAATGGCACCACGCCACCGTCACCGTGTGCCACTCCCGCACCGCCGACATCCAGGAGCACGTGAGTCTGTGAATCCCGCACCGCCAATATCCAGGAACATCGAGACCACGCGCTGTTACCATACACCATCACCCGAGTCTGCGAATCCCGCACCGCCAATACACACGACCACGTGAGTCTGCGGACCACGCACTGTCTAACACTTAATATAACCACTTGAGTCTGTTCGTCCGGCACTGTTGATGAATGACTGCCAGCATACACGACCACGTGAGTGTGCGAATCCCGCACTGCCAGCATTCACGACCACGTGAGTGTGCGAATCCCGCACTGCATCTTGCATCGTTGTAGATGTGAATGCATCATGTAGCTCTTAGCTTCCATTGCGTTATACGTCTTCAACCTCTAATCCCAGCTGTGGCTCTGTAGCTAGTTGCTTCGAACTCTCTCGATCATTTTTACAGCTAGGGTCGTGTAATCACGCGAGAACGTGAGATAAATGTATAAATATTCTACCAGTGAGTTCTGTTTGACGTGCTGGGCGTACAGCTTTAAAATCGATTTGTTTGTATCAATCTTACCGCGGGCTTTTAGCCCGATCCATGTTTTTTAGCTTTTTTTTGTCTTCCAACACAGGATCAGCGGCAAGGGTGAAACAGCCCGATTGACATATAAGCCGTATGCCGTGATCAGGTGCGTCGTGCCGACATTCTGGTGGTGGGGATCGGGAGCCCGCACTTCGTGAAGGGCGACTGGGTGAAGCCGGGAGCCGTAGTGATCGACTGCGGCATCAACGCCATCCCAGGTACGTGACGTCCAGGCGCTGGCCATCCGCCGCCGTCTTAAGCCGGCTACAAATGAATCGTGAGCTTTTGAACTGATGTACTGGCTCATACTGATGGGTTGCGATTTTGAAGGCACTGGTGAAATGTGAATTACGTTGCTTGCCTTGGCTTTTCTGGAGACACGCTATGGATTGGTGTTTATGTGAGCGCGTGGTGTCCTGGGCTCTGGGTGACCACTCCCCGAATGTAGGGCTAGCCGTGGCCGCGGAAGCGCTGGCCGTCCTGCTCGGTATCAGACAGGCTGACGCTGGTGTGTGTTCGTTGAACTGAGTCGCCGCAGACCTCTAGCAAAATCAGCTGACTTTACCACAAAGCGGAGAGTTTCAAAAGTTTTAGATCATGCATTGCTGCCACGAAAAACATGATTATAAGTTGTTCCGATATTATCTGGCCTATCTCCGCGAAACCGAGATAGAAAATCGAGCAAAATCTGTGAATGCATCTTTCCGAGCACGACTCTTCATGCGACTCTTAACATAGCAACTGCTTTCACAAGCAATCCTCGTTCATGTACGATGGGAGATAACGTCCATGTATTCTGTCCCCCCTCCACCCGGCCGTGTCCAGATGAGACCAAGAAGTCCGGCCAGCGGCTGGTGGGTGACGTGGACACGGCGGCGGCGGCGGCACTGGCCTCCCACATCACTCCCGTGCCGGGCGGCGTCGGCCCCATGACGGTGGCCATGCTGATGCAGAACACGGTGCGCGCCGCCGCGCTGGCTGCCGAGGAGATGCACAAGACCAGCTGGGGTCTGGAGCCGCTGCCCATCACGCCGGAGTCCCCGGTACCGAGGTGGGCGCTCTTCTCCGCTGTCCGGTCTGCCCGGCCGAGGCCGAGCAGGAGACCTCGGCCGACGTATCACCCCCTCGGTGTCCTGCAGGGCAGAGATGTCCGGGGTGGGGCCCAGATGTAGGAAATCGGCTTCTGCGAGCTACTCTATAGCCATTATTGTTGATTGCATCCGAGGCGTTTTCAGAGACGGTGAGGTCAGAATATAGTCGCGTCCTGCCCGTTTTATTGTGTACGGATTCATTCCTTCCCGCCTTCAGCCTCGTCCGTTTAGATCATTGGATCACACCCGGCTTCGTCGAACTTTGTTACTGAAACCAGCCTTAATAGCCCTGATCTGTCTCATTGTGCTCTAATCTACCCGAACCTGCTTCGTGTGATACTGTTTTGTGTTTCCTACCCACAGGCTATGCTAAAGCTGAGCTCTTCCTGTACCTCATTTGACAGAATCCTGTCTAACTCTGCTACGTCAAGCCTTGCACTTCCTTCATTGTTGGATGCTGTTGTCCCATTTATTGTTTATTTTCGCTTGCCGTGCACTGCTCCTGCTTTCTGTACCATTCACCCCTTGTTGATTGTATCCTACCTACGGCTCCCGTTCACTACCAGCCCACTTCCCGCTGCGCTGCCCCTCCATATCTCACCTTCCCTCCGTGTGTTACACTGTTCGCTGTTTGCTGCCCTGTTGCTGCGTGCTCTGTCCATGATGCTAACCGGCCGGCGCTGTCAGTGATATCGCGGTGAGCCGAGCCCAGACACCCCGACCCATCGCCGAGCTGGCCGCCTCCGTCGGCCTGCTCCGCTCCGAGCTCGACCTCTACGGCAAGACCAAGGCCAAGGTGGCGCTCTCCGTGCTGGACCGGCTCAGCGGCAGGAAGAACGGAAGATACGTGGTGGTCGGAGGGTGGGTGACCATCACTACCGCCTGAACCATTCTCATATCATGTCCACGCTGAATATGTTTTGCGGTTAGAAAAGACATTTCGCGACTGTATTTACTGTGTGGTGACAGTTCACATTGAACACAGAAAGAGCTACACACGCTGTGCTACGTGTTGGATGAGGAGCTGGGTTTGAGTGCTGTCACGTGGTGCTGGTGCCGACAGTATCACACCCACCCCGCTGGGAGAGGGCAAGAGCACCACCACCATCGGCCTGTCGCAGGCTCTGGGCGCCGAGCTGGGACGCAACGTGTTCGCCTGTGTCCGCCAGCCCTCCCAGGGGCCCACGTTCGGCATCAAAGGTGGCGGAGCGTGATGTGCCCGATCGGTCTCCCGGGTCTCTAGTGCTAATTTTGGATTGATGGGCCGAGTCGGTTGTCGCTGGTGGCGGAGTTCTGTATTTGTGAGAGGTTTTCTGAAAACTATTTTGGTGATTGAGATGTCCTGAGGGATGAGTTCGGTTTGCTGATAAACGGAGAAGAACATTTTGGTTAAAACTATGGGCTGTCTATGAATATATTTTTTATTTTTCCGGTAGGTCGGGAACTTGAAGTTATATCCCCTTAATGCACCAATTGACTGTTCTTTGTAGATTTGTTGTAAATCCCCCTAGAACTGATCCCGTGCGCATGAGAAAATTCCATATGACTCCTAATCAAAGTCATGTTCTCAGTGCTGACAACACCTCCAATGCACGCTTGATCTTTCTCTCCTACCCCTAACCGCCTCGGGACGACGACACAAGCCGAACGTGCGCGTGATTGTACGTGTTTCATGGCGCCACCTGTCCAACAGCAGTGCCGTCTCTGGGCCGTGCGGGTACCACTAACTCCTCCCCTGCCGCCAGGCGGCGCTGCGGGCGGCGGCTACTCGCAGGTGATCCCGATGGAAGAGTTCAACCTGCACCTGACGGGCGACATCCACGCCATCACGGCCGCCAACAACCTGCTGGCCGCTCAGCTGGAGGCGCGCATGTTTCACGAGGCGACGCAGAGCGACGCGGCGCTCTACGGCCGGCTGGTGCCGGCGCGCGGCGGCCAGCGCGCCTTCTCACAGATCCAGCAGGACCGCCTCACCCGGCTGGGCATCCAGAAGACGGACCCGGACGCGCTGACTCCGGAGGAGGTGCGCCGGTTCGTGCGGCTCGATATCGACCCTGAGACCATCACCTGGCAGAGAGGTGAGCGGGCGGGGGATGTGCACTGCGGCCAGAGGTAAGGGGGCGGGGGATGTGCACTGCGGCCAGAGGTGAGGGGGCTGGGGATGTGCACTGCGGCCAGAGGTGAGGGGGCGGGGATGTGCACTGCGGCCAGAGGTGAGGGGGCTGGAGATGTGCACTGCGACCAGAGGTGAGGGGCGGGGATGTGCACTGCGGCCAGAGGTGAGGGGGCGGGGGATGTGCACTGCGGCCAGAGGTGAGGGGGCGGGGATGTGCACTGCGGCCAGAGGTGAGGGGGCGGGGGATGTGCACTGCGGCCAGAGGTGAGGGGGCGGGGGATGTGCACTGCGGCCAGAAGTGAGGGGGCGGGGATGTGCACTGCGGCCAGAGGTGAGGGGGCGGGGGATGTACACTGCGGCCAGAGGTGAGGGGCGGGGGATGTGCACTGCGGCCAGAGGTGAGGGGGCGGGGGATGTGCACTGCGGCCAGAGGTGAGGGGGCGGGGGATGTGCACTGCGGCCAGAGGTAAGGGGGCTGGAGATGTGCACCGCAGCCAGAGGTGAGGGGGCGGGGGATGTGCACTGCGGTCAGAGGTGAGGGGCGGGGGATGTGCACTGCGGTCAGAGGTGAGGGGCGGGGGATGTGCACTGCGGCCAGAGGTGAGGGGCGGGGGATGTGCACTGCGGCCAGAGGTGAGGGGGCGGGGGATGTACACTGCGGCCAGAGGTGAGGGGGCGGGGGATGTGCACTGCGGCCAGAGGTGAGGGGGCGGGGGATGTGCACTGCGGCCAGAGGTGAGGGGGCGGGGATGTGCACTGCGGCCAGAGGTGAGGGGCTGGAGATGTGCACTGCGGCCAGAGGTGAGGGGCGGGGGATGTGCACTGCGGCCAGAGATGAGGGGGCGGGGGATGTGCACTGCGGCCAGAGGTGAGGGGGCGGGGATGTGCACTGCGGCCAGAGGCGATGGCTTACGTTCTGTGCCGGCGCCTTTGTTTCGCTTTATTTTCTATTTCCGCGTATTCTTAGGTCTGACCGAGGATATTGTAAAGTCGGTAGAACACTATTTATCTGAGCATTTTTCCTGCTTATTTGATTTTGTTCGAGCCCAGCGGTGTAGATGCAATTAGGGGTAGGATGAATGGGTGTTCCACAGGCTCCTTTCTCTTTATAATTTGTGGAAACGGCCTATAATGTGTTTCAGGCGTAGCTAAGTTTGACCTATTTGCAGATACAGATTTTGTAGTTTCTTCTACAAATATAAAAATCCCTGAGCATCAAATATCAGAAGTCCTACCAAATGTTACTAAATGGTCTCATACCAATCGCCTTTCACTTATATTGACAATCCACGTAATCCGATTAACTCTAGCTGAAGTGTTGCTGGGGATATATAAAGGCTATTTAAAATGTTGCGATAAATCAAGGACGAAGATTGTATGTGTTCACACTTTATATTTAAAATGGATTAGGCGTATCACCTGTTCAGAGGCATTAGTTAGAAGAAACTTGGGTGTAAGGACAAAATCGAAATATTAATTAAGTTTTCGTTAACTTCTTCGTCTATATAATAGCCGTTTTCTCCATTACTTGAATTATTGTACTGTAATCGTGGGGGCAACTGTCAATCAAAATTATACAGGGTTTTGAGTTTAAAAGCCGAGAATTGATAATAACTGGAAAACAATTACATCTCTCAAATGGTTTCTTAATGGGATTTAAAATCTTCAAAATACATGACATGGCCATAGAACAAAAAATATCATACTGGCTACAGTTTTCAGTCCATTAATGCTGGAAGCTATTTCATCACTTTTTCAATTTCATCCTCCAAACGATACACGTCTGGGTCAACACGTCCATGAAATTTTTTCCTGCCACAAATTATAGACGATTTTCGTGATTATGTTTGGCGCCAAAGATATGGAATGAAATAATATGCCCAATGTTCCCAGTAATTAATGAAATACCATCGTAGACAAATCCCTAAAAACACTACAAATTACTTTATCGATAAGCACAAAGGACAGCAAAGATGATTAAGTAGTATGGATTAAGCCGTACATTTTAGCAGTTCTTATATGATTCCTGATCAGTTGTTTTGCATTGTGGTGTAGTCGAATTTAGACGACTGAAGTCAATGTATACAGTGTGACTGGGCTGGCTGTGCGTTTGTGCAGTGCTTGACACCAACGACCGCAGTGTGACTGGGCTGGCTGTATGTGCAGTGCTGTACACCAACGACCGCAGTGTGACTGACTGTGTGTGCAGTGCTGTACACCAACGACCGCAGTGTGACTGGGCTGGCTGTGTGTGTGGCAGTGCTGGACACCAACGACCGCAGTGTGACTGACTATGTGTGCAGTGCTGGACACCAACGACCGCAGTGTGACTGGGCTGGCTGTGTGTGTGTGTGCAGTGCTGGACACCAACGACCGCAGTGTGACTGACTATGTGTGCAGTGCTGGACACCAACGACCGCAGTGTGACTGGGCTGGCTGTGTGTGTGTGTGCAGTGCTGGACACCAACGACCGCAGTGTGACTGACTGTGTGTGCAGTGCTGGACACCAACGACCGCAGTGTGACCGGGCTATGTGTTAGTGCAGTGCTGGACACCAACGACCGCAGTGTGACTGACTGTGTGTGCAGTGCTGGACACCAACGACCGCAGTGTGACTGGGCTGGCTGTGTGTGTGTGCAGTGCTGGACACCAACGACCGCAGTGTGACTGACTGTGTGTGCAGTGCTGGACACCAACGACCGCAGTGTGACTGGGCTGGCTGTGTGTGTGTGCAGTGCTGTACACCAACGACCGCAGTGTGACTGACTGTGTGTGCAGTGCTGTACACCAACGACCTTAGTGTGACCGGGCTATGTGTTTGTGCAGTGCTGGACACCAACGACCGCAGTGTGACCGGGCTGTGTGTTTGTGCAGTGCTGGACACCAACGACCGCAGTGTGACTGACTGTGTGTGCAGTGCTGGACACCAACGACCGCAGTGTGACTGACTGTGTGTGCAGTGCTGGACACCAACGACCGCAGTGTGACTGGGCTGGCTGTGTGTGCAGTGCTGGACACCAACGACCGCAGTGTGACTGGGCTGGCTGGGTGTGTGTGCAGTGCTGGACACCAACGACCGCAGTGTGACTGGGCTGGCTGTGCGTTTGTGCAGTGGTTGACACCAACGACCGCAGTGTGACTGGGCTGGCTGTGTGTGTGTGCAGTGCTGTACACCAACGACCGCAGTGTGACTGACTGTGTGTGCAGTGCTGTACACCAACGACCGTAGTGTGACCGGGCTATGTGTTTGTGCAGTGCTGGACACCAACGACCGCAGTGTGACCGGGCTGTGTGTTTGTGCAGTGCTGGACACCAACGACCGCAGTGTGACTGACTGTGTGTGCAGTGCTGGACACCAACGACCGCAGTGTGACTGACTGTGTGTGCAGTGCTCGACACCAACGACCGCAGTGTGACTGGGCTGGCTGTGTGTGCAGTGCTGGACACCAACGACCGCAGTGTGACTGGGCTGGCTGGGTGTGTGTGCAGTGCTGGACACCAACGACCGCAGTGTGACTGGGCTGGCTGTGCGTTTGTGCAGTGGTTGACACCAACGACCGCAGTGTGACTGGGCTGGCTGTATGTTTGTGCAGTGCTGGACACCAACGACCGCAGTGTGACCGGGCTGTGTGTTTGTGCAGTGCTGGACACCAACGACCGCAGTGTGACTGGGCTGGCTGGGTGTGTGTGCAGTGCTGGACACCAACGACCGCAGTGTGACTGGGCTGGCTGTGTGTTTGTGCAGTGCTGGACACCAACGACCGCAGTGTGACCGGGCTGTGTGTTTGTGCAGTGCTGGACACCAACGACCGGTTCCTGCGGAAGATCACGGTCGGCCAGTCCCCCACCGAGAAGGGCCACACGCGCGTCTGTCAGTTCGACATCACGGTGGCCAGCGAGGTGATGGCTGTGCTGGCGCTGACCAACGGCCTGCCAGACATGCGGGCCCGGCTGGCGCGCTGCGTGGTCGCCTCCGACCGCGCCGGCAGTCCCGTCACTGCCGACGACCTGGTACGTCACACCTCGTCCTTCCTCTGTCTGGTACGTGACATCTCGTCCTCCTCCTCCCCCCCGTCCGGTACGTCACACCTTGTCCTACCCCCTCCCCCGACCTGGTACATCACACCTCGTCCTTCCTCTGTCTGGTACGTGACATCTCGTCCCCCCGTCCGGTGCGTCAAACCTTGTCCTCCCCCGACCTGGTACATCAACCTCGTCCTTCCTCTGTTTTGTACATGACATCTCGTCCCCCCGTCCGGTACGTCACACCTTGTCCTCCCTCCCCCGACCTGGTACATCAACCTCGTCCTTCCTCTGTCTGGTACGTGACATCTCGTCCCCCGTCCAGTACGTCACACCTTGTCCTCCCTCCCGACCTGGTACATCACACCTCGTCCTTCCTCTGTTTTGTACGTGACATCTCGTCCCCCGCCCGGTACGTCACACCTTGTCCTCCCTCCCCCGACCTGGTACATCAACCTCGTCCTTCCTCTGTCTGGTACGTGACATCTCGTCCCCCGCCCGGTACGTCACACCTTGTCCTCCCTCCCCCGACCTGGTACATCAACCTCGTCCTTCCTCTGTTTTGTACGTGACATCTCGTCCCCCCGCCCGGTACGTCACACCTTGTCCTCCCTCCCCCCGACCTGGTACATCACACCTCGTCCTTCCTCTGTCTGGTACGTGACATCTCGTCCCCCCGTCCGGTACGTCACACCTTGTTCTCCCTCCCCCCGACCTGGTACGTTACAACTCCCCCTCCGACCCGGTGCATCACATCCCTACCGTAAGAGATCACCCGGCCGGGTGTGTGTGTGGAGGGGGGGTCAAGGACTCATCTTCACTTCTGTATATCCTTTTCATCCGTGATTTTGGTGATGTGATAGAGAACGCTGGAAAGGTAGACCTATTAATTTGATGCGTTGTCTCCCTTTTGTTGGAATCATTTATTTTGGCCAGCCTTGCTCTTTGGGCGAAAAAAACATATGACAAAGACAATGTTGATGACCGGTTTACAAATGAGCATGATTACCGTTCGGAATAGAAGCCCTTATTTGATACTAGCTGCTATATTGCAGCAAGGAACGGCAATAACATTGGCACTCTATTGTCTTTTCAAATTTTGTTTTAACCACCCGAAATGACGAATATGTAATATAGATAAGCTGAAGTAGGACACTGGTGATGCTTGCAATGAATAAGAACTATAATGACATTATCGGCGCCCATGGACCGTGAGTCCGGTGGCAGCAAATCACCAAAATCATCAATGATAAACTTCGCATGTTCAATCGACGGAAGCTTCAGTGTGGAGGCCCGCTGGTTGCTTCTTGTCCGGTCCTGGTCTCCCGCCGCGTGATCATTGGTAGGCGGCGGCCTCCACCAGCGCCTGTGTGTCCGCGGCGGCCGCGGCGCGGCGACGGCGGTGGTGCCGCACAGCCACCACCAGGAGCGCCACCGTCGCCGCCGCCGCCACCAGTATCGCCAGCTCCAGTCCCAGCCGCGCTGGACTACCGAACACACTGTCCTTGGTGAGTTGTGGACCTGTTGTAGCGCTGGCTGGTGACGCTGTCGACGCTGCGCTCTGGTGCGATTGAGCTGAAGCGGCCACCTCCGCGCTGACGGCGCCGTCAGAGAGGCCGGAGCAGCCAGCGGCAGCTGCCACCCGCTTCAGGTACCATTTCTGGGCGGCCGACACCGTCTGCTTCTGCTCTATCCGCTGCAGCCAGGTCGGATCCGACCTGGCGTCGCAGCTGAACTGCAGCTGAGACAGCTGCTCTGTCCCGGTGGGGAGGTCCAGCATCACCAAAGACGGCGACACGGCCGCCCCGAACGTCACCTGTTCCAGCCGGGTACTGTTTCCGCCGCGGACCCCGGAGAGGGGCAGCGGCGCCGCCGCCGACACCCGGCTCTGTGTGATGCTGATGTCGCCGCCCACCTTCACCACCAGCGCCCGCGTGTTGAGGAAGCTGAACCGGCTGCCGTTGACGTGGAAGCTGCCGGAACCCACCACTGAGAGGCCGGCGCGGCCGATCTCGCCGATCTGCGAGTCGGAGATCTGCCGGCGGCGGGGCAGAGGCTGCGTAAAACAGCGCGGTCTGGATAAGCCGAAATGATCGGTTTATCTGCAGGTACAGCAGGGACAAAAACAGCATGGTATAAGCTCAATTTAGTAGTCTTCTCTTGCTCGAACTTTCCCCAGATTCAGGCACCATATTGCCTCTTTCTGTTTTCTCCCAAACCTGATAGCACTTCTTTTCTCGTACTTCCTTCCAAACTTAATAACACTATCCTTGTTTAGTATCCCTGGCGGTACGAAACCGGGGAAATATATATCGGGATACATGTGTATCGCTTTCTCTCTCTCTCTCTCTCTCCCATCCCCATCTCCCCTCCCTCCCTCACCATGACGAACTCGTCCTCCTGCTCTGCGGCCACGGCCAGCGCCGCCTCCTGGATGACGCCGATGCTGCAGTTCTGTATGAGCAGGCCGCGCGAGCCGTGGTGGATGTCGTGTCTCGGCTGTAGCGGGATCACGCCGATCTGCGGCCCCTCGATCACCCCCACCTGACACTGCCGCAGCTCCACGTAACGCACCTGCCGCCCAGGTGGCGCTGCTGGGTCACTTGGTCACGTGTTAACTGATCACGTGTCTGCGAGCGGCTCGTCACAGGGGCCTTAGTATGGTATTAAGTAGTTACTTGGCAAGCGCAAGGCCGCAAATAAGGCCCTGCACGTACCACAGCGCAAGAACTTATTCGCAAGTTTACTTAACCCTTTGGATGTGTGTGGTTTCTTGAGCATCTACGCATCCACATTTGACTCGACACTATTAGTTACTATAAGTTTATAGAAATATTCATGTCGCCGAAAGCTCCTACTTCTTGACACACCAAACTCGCATTGCCTATGTTGTCAGCATTTCAGTTCAGTGTTCAGTGCTGAAAACATAGCGCCCGCGCCCCGCGCTCCAGAATCGCGCCCGCGCCCCGCCGCTCCGGACGGCCGACCCACCCTCTCAATGTCGGCGAACGCGCCGCGTCCGATGGTGCCGATGGTGACGCCAGAGAGCCGCAGCCCCACCGTCCTGCTGTGTGAGAATATGCCCTCGGACAGGATCGGCAGACTGCTGTTGGCGATCCCCACACCTGCCAGCGGGACAGACTGTTAGGTCTGAGAGGTGCAGCCCCACCGTCCTACTGTGTGAGAATATGCCCTCGGACAGGGTCTGTTGGCGATCTCCTCACCGGCCAGCGGGACAGACTGTTAGGTCTGAGAGGTGCAGCCCCACCGTCCTACTGTGTGAGAATATGCCCTCTGACAGGGTCTGTTGGCGATCCCCACACCTGCCAGCGGGACAGACTGTTAGGTCTGAGAGGTGTAGTCCCACTGCCCTGCTTTTTGAAAGTACTCCCCGCTGCCTCTTTTAAAGAACACAGTCGCGGATGGAAAATACATGATATTACTAGATGAAGAATATTCACTTGTCCAATCGTTCCAGCCAGTACGAAGTATATGAATTATTTTTCAGACTAGAAGGGGCGATTTTATTTTGAACTGTCTGTTGTGGCGCATTTCGAACAAGAGCGTGGCATCACGTGCCGTACCAGCCTATCAACGGGTCTGGCCTGCACCCGGTTCCAAGGACTCTGTTTACGCCGGAACACCTCTGCAATCTGCAATGTTTGGCCTGCGCCTGTTTCCTGTGGGATAGGACATGCGTTGGCCGTGTTGCGATATAGCGCTCGCGTCCTGTTTTGAGTGGTCGGTTATGGGGCGTTTCAATGACTCAGGGAAACACGTTTGGTTCTTTGTGCGTCAGTGATGTGTGACGCTGAGAGCGCTCGTTTCTTGTCTTATCGACCGGAGGTAACTGAACTGATAACTTCAAGGCAGGAAATGGCTCGGATATGTTTGGCGTCTTTGAAGGTTACTCCCCTATAGTGACGTTTCAGCCGGCCTCTCCCTCTTGCATTTCACATTTTTCTTCGTAAAGTAATGATAATTGTATTTTATGGTGGACTCAAACGTCACATTATTTTCGGGCTCATTTCCTACACAGCATCTAACCATTGCTAACACCGACCAGATTTGTGGTTGATATACATGTACTGGAGCTGGTCTCTCCATGAGCTGGTCTGTTTCTATGTTTGTCTTTCTCGCGGGTATCTGCATTCCCGTTGTTTGGCTCCACGGCGGGTGCTCACCGATGAACTGGAAGCGCGGGCCGGGCCTGTAGTCGGTGGGCAGGCTGACATTGCCGATCCTCCAGAGGTCGACCGCCACCGACTGGAACCGACGCAGCTGGCGCAGGAAGTCGGCCGTCACCTGCAGCTCGGCCAAGTCCTGCAGCCTCATGTAGAAGGTGGGCAGGCCGAAGTCGAGCGCCGCCGCGCTGTCTAGTAACAGAGCCTGCCGCAGGCAGAGCTCGTGTCACGGCGAACAGAGGCAAAGAGTGGAGGAGGGGGAGGGAACAATAAAGAGACAGAGGAGCGTACCTGGGTGCCGTTGAAGGTGCACTGCAGGTGGTAGATGCCGCCCTGACTGGTGCATTGGCAGCGGGTACAGTCGGGCCGGGTGGCGCCGGACTGGGCGCCCTGTGCCGGCGGCGACACAGCAGCCAGCAGCACCACCCACATTGGCGGCAGCAGCCGCACCCAGCACCTCATCGCCGGCCTCTCACTGAACTACCGACACTCAGTCCTGCGGCGCTGTTCTAATGTCCCACTCTCACTGAACTACCGACACTCGGTCCTGCGGCGCTATTCTAATGTCCCGCTCTCACTGAACTACTGACACTTAGTCTGCTGCGGCGCTGTTCTAATGTCCCGCTCTCACTGAACTACCGACACTCGGTCCTGCGGCGCTGTTCTAATGTCCCGTTGCTCACTGGACTGTCGACACTCGGTCCTGCGGCGCTATTCTAATATCCTGCTCTCACTGAACTACCGACACTCGGTCCTGCGGCGCTATTCTAATATCCCGCTCTCACTGAACTACCGACACTCGGTCCTGCGGCGCTATTCTAATGTCCCGCTCTCACTGAACTACTGACACTTAGTCTGCTGCGGCGCTGTTCTAATGTCCCGCTCTCACTGAACTACCGACACTCGGTCCTGCGGCGCTGTTCTAATGTCCCGTTGCTCACTGGACTGTCGACACTCGGTCCTGCGGCGCTGTTCTAATGTCCCACTAACCGACCCGCTGAAACACTGCTCTTCGGTCTCAAAACCAACCCTGGGACCTAAATGTTCTCTTAGCACGACTGAGCCATTCACCACGGATCCTACAAGTTCTTCGCCGCCCCGCTGCAGGTCCACTGAGATGTTTCACGAGAGGGTAATGCCTTGATGGTCATGATGAGGATAACAACGAGCTCTGGTTGCACTGTAGCCGGACAATGGCTATTTCGTGAGACCTTCCTGTGATATAATTAGATGTGTTCGTATTTAATTCCGAAGATTGCTCGCGGAGAGGACTTTCGTTTCGGCCAGACTGAAGTGTCCATTCACACGAGGATCAGGCGAGTCAGTTCGGGCTCGGTGCTCTTCTGCCAGTGGGCACGTGTCTCCACTCTGTCTTTGAGGACACTCGCTGCCTCTGGTGGCGGAGCGGACGTCCGCTGCTCACTGCCCCGCTATTTGGAGGGGGACGTGCCGTGCTCAGCGGGCCGGATGTGCCGAGATACCGACCTCTGCGATCTCTCCGGCCGCCACGGAAATATCCTCTACAGGAAGCACCCAGCAGTGGTCTGCCGCGCGGCGATTCATTGTAGGTGACACTCGTCACTGTTTAACGTTAAAGCCATGCGGCCGCGAAATCCCGCCTCGGCGAGGGGCGCTCCGTCGTCCTCGTGGTTCTTGCATCACCCACAGTTCTATCCGGAGCTGCCGAATCGACCGAGGGCCCAGACCGACGCCGGGCAAAAAACATGACGGAAAATCACTTTACAGCTAAATTTCATGTTTAAAGGGAGATACGCGAAAACATTTTTATTGGCTAGATCGAAAGGTCACAAAAAGTTGTTTCAGAAGTCCTATTCTCATTTTTGCGAATTCGGCCAGCAAATGCCTTAAAATTGCTCTCAAAGTCAACATTTCTAGACGACTTTACCGGTACACCTCATATCGATGTATATGACGTACACACGGCTAAGGCTATCAATTTCTCTAAGAATTAGGTCATATCTATCCTAAACAGTGATGTAGAACTTTGGACTACTACAGAAAAAAATTACTTTAGAAAAACAGCATTCCAAAACTATTTTGAAACAGAAATATAGTGCTTAAAAGAAATCACAATTAACCAATCAAAAGCCTAGGAATTCTCAAACCAGGGTCACGTGACCTATTTGACGCAAAAGTTTTGTCATCCTGGGGTTGAAGCAGAAAATGACTCAAGACCCGAGATACGAAACCGCTGAAGACTTGAGTAATTATGCTTTTTCCGTTTCTAGGGCAAACTAATTCATTTTGTAGTTTTCAAAGGCTTTTTAAAATTAATTCAAATACAAATACAGCAGAACAGACATTTCTATTACAAAAAATTGTTTTTCAACTTTAAATAGTTTTCAAAAAAGTAAGTGATGGTTGAAGGTTTCAGCACTTTGTCGGAACTGGTAATCTATTTCGATAATAAGTGAGTGGCCTCCCAAAATTTTGCCGAAGATACAAAAATAATTGATAGTTTCGTAATCAGGATTTTTCAAATAGCAAGAAACCACAATAATAATTTTTCGCGTATCTCCCTTAAAAGAACCATCTCACTTTGATATTGGATTCAGTGAGATGCAGAGTGTGTGGAGATTTCCAGCAGAAATATTACCCAGAGTCCATGGGTGCATCAACACCAAGTTTTAGTCGACAAAAGAACACCGCGAGTAACATTCAGGTATATACATTATCCGGAGTCGCTCCGGGGGTCGACAACCCACTCGGCAGCCCGGGCTCGACTTCATGTCGCCAGTATGAAGGTGCCATGACCTCTGACCTCTGGCGTGTCGGGACAGGGTGCCGCCGGGGCGATGACCGTGCTGATGAAGGACGCCATTCGACCGACGCTGATGCAGAGCCTGCAGGGCACGCCCGTGTTCGTACACGCCGGCCCGTTCGCCAACATCGCGCACGGCAACTCGAGCGTGCTCGCAGACCGGATCGCCCTGAAGCTGGTCGGTCAGAAGGGCTTCGTGGTCACCGAGGCCGGCTTCGGCGCCGACATCGGTGAGAGAGCAAGGTAGAGCGAAACGGGGCTTGTGTGCAAAGAAGCAAGCGTGTTGCTAAATTTTGTAGCGTGTGCTACGGCTTTGGATTTGTATGTCAGTTGTAGAATTAATGGATTAATTGAGATTCATATTCAACTTCTGGCGATGGTGTTTGTTCTGTGGATTCTTCTGGTGCTCCTCTTGACACCCTCCATATTTGAAAGTGATACCGTTCACCAGCTGTCTCTGCCTGCATCACGAGCTTCTGTGGGGCCGCCAGGTATGGAGAAGTTCTTCAACATCAAGTGCCGAGCGTCGGGCCTGACCCCAGACGCCGCTGTCATCGTGGCCACCGTGAGGGCGCTCAAAATGCACGGCGGTGGCCCGGCCGTCACCGCCGGTGTGCCTCTGGCGCCCCAGTACACTGAGGTCAGTACCGCAGACGTACTCCAGTACGCTGAGGTCAGTACCGCAGACGTACACCAGTACACAGGTCAGTACCGCAGACGTACACCAGTACACCGAGGTCAGTACCACAGACGTACTCCAGTACACTGAGGTCAGTACCGCAGACGTACTCCAGTACACCGAGGTCAGTACCGCAGATGTACTCCAGTAAACTGAGGTCAGTACCGCAGACGTACTCCGGTACACCGAAGCTAGTACCGCAGACGTACTCCAGTACACTGAGGTCAGTACCGCAGACGTACTCCAGTACACCGAGGTCAGTACCGCAGATGTACTCCAGTAAACTGAGGTCAGTACCGCAGATGTACTCCAGTAAACTGAGGTCAGTACCGCAGACGTACTCCAGTACACCGAGGTCAGTACCGCAGACGTACTCCAGTACACCGAGGTCAGTGCCACAGACGTACTCCGGTACACTGAGGTTAGTACCGCAGACGTACACCAGTACGCTGAGGTCAGTACTGCAGACATAGTTCAGTACACTGAGGTCAGTACTGCAGACGTACTCCAGTACTTGCGGGTTTTACGACACATCAGGCGCACTCTGAGGAACGATATATTATTATAACGGACTCAGCAAGCTCTCTGACAGCCCTCCAGTCTCACCACACACATCAGAACTGGCTTGTACTAACGATCCGAAAGCTTCTGACAGTGCATGCCTCCCGAGGTACTGACGTGTGTTTTCTTTGGGTGCCGAGCCACGTTGGCATTTTAGGAAATGAACAAGTTGATAAATTGGCTAAAGACTCATGTCAGTTTCCCCTTCAAGCAGGTTTAAAATTCCAGCCACAGACCTGAAACCATCATTTAAGATGTTAGTAGATGCTGAGTGGCAGACCAGGTGGACTGCGGAGCCAGATGGCTTTTTGAAACGTCTGCGCCCATCGATTAAACCCTGGGAGTCGAGCAGCAGGCGAAATAGAAGGGAGGAGGTAAGCCTCACTAGGCTGCGAATAGGCCACTGTTACGCGACACACGCCCATTATCTACTTAACACCGCCCCCAAGCAATGCTCGCACTGTGGCAGCCACCTCACTGTGCAGCATGTTTTATCTGCTACTGACAGCTGTGACCAGCTGAAACGAAGTCAGCTCCGATTCTTTCCACCGGTTCCGCTGGTACAGATCTTAGGCGATGACGCACTCGTAGATATTGGAAAAGTTTTGTCTTACCTGAGGGGAGAAGATTTTGACGTAGTATACACACCCGTTAGAAATTCTTAGATTTCACACATTCTGTATAACCCACTTTAGCTAATAAGGACAATCCTAGGATAATGTAATACAATACTGACGGGCACGTATAGCCTCTGCAGCTGCAGTGCCCTTAAACTCTAATCCTCATCATCATCGTATTCCAGTACACAGGTCAGTACCGCAGACGTACTCCGGTACACTGAGTTCAGTACCGCAGACGTACTCCGGTACGCTGAGGTCAGTACCGCAGACGTACACCAGTACACGGAGGTTTGTACCGCAGACGTACTCCAGTACACCGAGGTTAGTACTGCAGACGTACACCAGTACACTGAGGTTTGTACCGCAGACGTACACCAGTACACTGAGGTCAGTACCGCAGACGTACTCCAGTACACTGAGGCCAGTACCGCAGACGTACACCAGTACACCGAGGTTAGTACTGCAGACGTACACCAGTACACTGAGGTTTGTACCGCAGACGTACACCAGTACACTGAGGTCAGTACCGCAGACGTACTCCAGTACACTGAGGTCAGTACCGCAGACGTACTCCGGTGCACTGAGTTCAGTACCGCAGACGTACTCTGGGAAGCGTACCGGAGGTTTGTACACTGAGTGTACTGGTGAGTGTACACAGGTTTGTCCTGCAGACGTACACCAGTACACTGAGGCCAGTACCGCAGACGTACACCAGTACACTGAGGGCAGTACCGCAGACGTACACCAGTACACTGAGGGCAGTACCGCAGACGTACTCCAGTAAACTGAGGTCAGTACTGCAGACTTACTCCAGTACACTGAGGTCAGTACCGCAGATGTACTCCAGTACACAGGTCAGTACCGCAGATGTACTCCAGTACACCGAGGTCAGTACCGCAGACGTGCTCCAGTACACCGAAACTAGTACCGCAGACGTACTCCAGTACACTAAGGATAGTACCGTAGCACTGGGCTCAGCGCGACTGGCTTACCACAGTGCGTACAAATCAGGCCCAAAGACTTGCCGTTCAGGTCGGGCCTTCGTCAGCCTTGTGGCACAATGGAATAGGCGTGTTGTGTATTAATAAAACATCTACGTTTTATGGCAGTGCTCTGTCGTATTATTGTCGGTAAAGCCTTTTTAAACGTTTGCCGTCTCTCGAGTAATTGTCTTGTATACTTGGCCGGTATTGGATTTATGGTGGCCAAAAATGTATCGCTTCAAAACCAGGCATATATTTTGTAAGTTTAGATACTGATATATAAGACCCGAGATGCGTATCAACAGGCACTGAAGTGCGGAATGGAAACTCGTGGGTCCTATTTCAAGCCGGAGTCCTAAAGCCTGTGTTTCTATAGACCACAAATCCAAACTAGATAAGTGATCTCTGAATAGTGGGTGTAAGTGACGATCACCATGTGGGGCGCTGAGACCGCGTTTGCTTCTTATGTGTCCTTGGTTGTCTCCCATTCACCCATTCGCCCATTTCCTGAAACAACGTTGAGTATGTAGCACACCTCCTATATTACTTTCTCTATAGCTCGAAGAAGGCTCACTGGGGCTCCTCCCATTTTATTTTTCCCGACCGGGGCAGTTAACAGCAACATCCACGAAAACATTGGCGTATGTATATGGGAAGTAACAATGGAGGCATCCGTTTGCCCTTCGTGCGGGCACCATGTTGCGGCATGTAAGGCCCATATGAGGGTCAGAAGCGGCGCGGGTTTCCCTGTATCTTGCCCAGAGACTATCCTATCTGTCCTATCCTATCCAGTGCCCGTGGATAGGAAAGGTACTTATTACATATTCTGCGCCAAAATTAGGTACGTACATAAGATGTGACTAAAGGTGAACGATACTCGTCATAGCAGCTGCAGTCTCTTTTGCTATGGGACCGTCCAGAAGCTAAATAAGGTATATTGTGTTATTTTTTACCTCCACCCCCTTTGCGCCACGTAATGTATGGACGGCTTCCCACACAGAGATTTGTTGTGGCGCCACGGAACTGCCCCTTTCTGTCCGTGTGCTGCAGTGTGGCACGTCGCCATAAGATCAATCGCGTCATGATAAACTCCTCCTCGGTTCTACGTTGTTTTTGTCTTTCTACTGCACAAGCACTAACATGCCGCCCGAGATCAGTGCCAATGCCGCCAAAAAAGCGGGCAAGGCCCAGAAAACAGCTCCAAATACAAGAAGCGCAAGTAGAGGAAGGAATCGTACGCCATCTACATTTACAAGGTGCTCAAGCAGGTGCACACTGACACCGGCATCAGCAGCAAGGCCATGTCCATCACGAACTCGCCTGTCAACGGCATTTTCGAGCGCATCGTCACCGAAGTCGGCTGTCTGGCACACTACAACAAGCGTTGCACCATCACCAGCCACGAGATCCGCCCTGTCGTCCGTCTGCTCCTGCCTAGCTGGCCAAGCACGCCGTAATCGAGGGCACCAAGGGCGTCACCAAGTACACCAGCAGCAAGTACAAATCTGCATGGGTGCAGTGTTTGGTCTCGCGTTCGCTGGTGATGTCGTTTCATTTCCATCCTCGTGCTCATCAACGCCGGCGGCTGGCGAGACTGCCGCGTCGCAACCAATTGAGACCGTCCTCCCCAGTTCTACTTTGTCTTTGTCTTTGTTCTCATGTTTTGTCTCTCCATATGCCAGTAAGGTAAGGAGAGGTAGAAATAGACAGCCACTGAGTGAACCCTGCGCAAGAGTCACCACGGCATGGTATGGCCTCTTCGCTAGAAGGGTCCCGGCGGGATGTGTTTTTGGGCAATGTTCTAGCCCAGTCACGCTTCACACAGGGCTGAGCCTATATAGATCATCTGTATGCTTGGTCGCTGCTGTTAAAAGTTGTCGTTTCATGTTTCTGTCGGACTGATTGTATACCTGACTTTATGTTTAAAAAGCGAGTGTGAATGTGTGTTAGCCGTATGTTCCATTTGCTTCTTTGTTGTCTGTTTTGGTCGCGTTTTATCCATCAACTTCGTCTGTAAAGGGGAATTGCGGCGCGTAGGTGGTACATCACACCACTTAAGTAAAATTACATTTTCCCAATACAGCTTTTTCCTCTCCATTTTCTTTGCTAGTGTTAAAAGGGCGGGGGTGTCGATGCAGTATGTGAACAAAACATCAGTTTATGTTTTCCATTATACATTAACTTTTACTATTACCGTGCGTGCACTATTAACTTTTGCGTTGCATCACTAGTAACTCTAGTGATGCAACACCATCGATGTGAGACGCCTCGTGAGTGTGGATTACGATAGCGGTCCTAGCGCATTGCAGGGGAAGGGGTTTGTTGGTGCGTCTTATCTGTGGGGATACGTGGGCGTTCCTAGTTGCACACGATCTCTCAAACTGCATCACCTGCCTCCCGTTGCCTTCTCCTTGAAGCCCGTTTGCTTTCTGAGTGATTCAGGGCTCGGTGTTTGTGTGTTTGTGTGCGCCGGAAGTGGAGGGTGTATGCTTTTCCGGACAGAGTTGACGCCTCATCCGCTGTGACGCATACTCCGGTGTGTTTGTGTGTGTGTGGTGACTTCATATATTGCTCATATTAGTAGTGCCAAGCGTCCGTACCAAGGTCACTGATCTTTTTTAAGACATCACAGCGGAAACATTCCTTCAGGAACATTTGATGAATGCACTTCCATGCTGCCCATCGCCTCCGTGCGAAGTATTTCACCCGTCTTAGCTGGAGCCCAGGCCTTCTGATTGGTTTGTGTGCCTACCTCCGCCTCCGCCGACTCGCGAGGCTTCGGGCCGCGTCATGAAGGCCCTGCGTGGCGTTATCGGCCGGGCTATCTGACGTCGGAGTCTGGGCCGCCGGCCGCCCTCCACTCAGTGCGACCGCCGCCTCTGTCCAGTCCGGCCACGCTTCTCTCTGACCATGCTGTCCCGTCTGCTGTTGGTGGTGGTAGCGGCGCTGCTGGCGGCGCTGGAGACGGACGCCCTCGGCTGCTACCACTGCTCCGACATCACCGGCACCGACGTGGACCATCCGCTGCTGCGCTCCGCCAACTCGGCCATCGTGCCCCGCTGCAGCGACTTCGACTCGGACGACGACCGCTTCAAAGTCACCGAGTGTGTCGCGCCCTTCACCACCACCTGCGCCAAGTCCACCATTGGCGATATGGTGATCCGCGGCTGCTTCGACAGGTCGGAGGACATCGGCTGCAAGGAGGGCGATCAGTTCGGGCTCTGCGTTTGCGACACAAGCTTCTGTAACGGCGGCTCGCCGCTGGCCACCTCGCTGCTGCTGATGCTGTTGCCGGCCGTGCTGGTCGGGCGGCTCGTGGTCTGAAGTCTGGTCGGTTTTGCTCGGGAGCGGGTTGTGGTGATACAAAGGTCTTCGAAGACGCTACAGCCATTGGTGAAAAAGGTGGGAGTTGTACTGGCGATGGGTGCGAAATGGCTGGACACAATAATTGTGTCTAAGACACGCCGCGCCAAAGCCTGTCGTCGGAGGTGCCAGGGACACTCAGAGCTGGAATGAATGGCTTAACGCCAGCGAGGATGTAAGAAGCATAACATCTGGGCCGAGGTTGGTTAGTCTCAAAGAGAGAGAGAGAGTTACTCATACGGAGGTGGTTGATGCGTGTGCGCCCTTCACCGCCCAGCGGTGCATCTGTGGTTCGTCGGAGAAGTTGGCCGGTTCGCTACCGGCTGCCTGTTGTGGAACCGCCACAGACATGAGTGATTGTTTCGGCTACAGGTTGAGATGCTTTCTCTGCATGCCGTTGGCGTGCTGCAAGCGTGTTTTCCTGTCTGATGTGTGGATTTGATATCACTTTAACAGCGTATTCCGAATACGACAGAAATGCGGTTTAGACAAAACCCAATTTGACTTCAATTTCAATAATATCTTCTGTTGATTTTTTTAAATTACGCTGTAGTTATGGTGAGGAGTTGTATGAAATTAGGAAATATTCCTAAAATTACCCAGTCAATAGTATCACAGTCGCGAGTGAGAGGGTGATTTCAGGATGCTTTGTTCGCTTTAAAATTCGGTGACTTTAAGTGGACACTAATCGATTCCTTTCAATACGTCTGCCACTAGAATGGGAAATACAGTCCATCGTTTGACTTTTCACCAATAAAGCCACCACGATCCTCGTTCGTTCTCTTCCTTGAAGTGATTACTGAAGCGTTTCTGCTTCCGCTTCACTTGTGTGGTCATCATCCTGACTACATGATGACCACGCAGGTTGGCAGTCGCTAAACCGAAATAATCAATCGGCTGCACGAGGGTTCATGTTTTCAGCACACAACGAACGAAATGGTGTTCGGGCACTGATAGTGAGCCGGTTTCGGCTACTGCAAATATTGATCGGTTACCCCAGCCCTCAAAATGTTGGCCCATTCATAAATCTCATTTTTCGTTGTTCAGTTTGTTGAAAAAGGTGCTGCATGCTTACTTTGTAGAGTTGCAACTGAGTTGTTCACTAATTTCTCAACTTTGGGCTTCCTTACTGGGAAGGCGCACTGGAAACAGAAAATGTCTCTCTAGGTTCAGATGGTTCCGTGACCTAGTTTTGACCTGAATTGAAATTATGGGCTCTTCAGGATAAAAAAGCTCATTCAAAATAGCCACTACCATCCGCCTCTCCTGGATGCCTTGCCGGGAATGGCAAGAGTTTGCTTAGAACACGGCTCCAAATTCTCAGAAAAATACTCGAAATATTACACCAAAGTTTGGGTAGATTATTTTTCTGAGTAAAGGCGTTCTGGGTGTCAGGTCCGACTAGTTAATGAACTGCACCTTCGCGGCGCTATCTACACTATTCAAAATGTTCTCAATTCTTGAGAAGCCTGTTGAAAGTAGACTGACGTTAAACAATGGGTATTGATGAAGGGCGCATCAAAGCTGTCTCCACGTAACACTGTGCGCTGTTGGATTTCGCCGGCCTTCGTTATCTCCGCAGAATGACTCCGTTACCCCAAGCAGGGCAATGGTCCATGATCCAACGCTTGGGAGCCTCTAACGTGGGTGCCCTGGCTGTCACGGGAGCGACCTGTAGAACCTATTACCTACCCTGTTATCGTAGTCTTTATGACGAACGTAAACCGATATATGGCTGTAAGGTATAATGCCAACAAACCTTGGGAATAAATGTGACATCGCTTTTTTGTGACATTACATGCATATATTAGGGGCTGTTCATGAATGGCGTCACTCGCTGTGGGGGTGGGGCGTTGGCCGAAGAGTGACAAGCCATGACGTGGTCATGGGGTTGGGGTGGTTAGCCGAATAGTGACGTGCCATGACGCTTGACAGTTGATAAGACATGGAAAAGCTGTAACTACGCACGTGTTCAACTTAGTCGTTTGTTAACTTGCTTGGTTTGCATCTGTTAAATAAGATGCTCCAGCATTGGAGTTGTCGGGTAGTAATGCAAATGTTTACATCGATATAGCTTTCCTGAACACCTAATTCGTACGTTTTGTTTGATACTGTATAACGTTTTGTTTGATACTGTATATATAACACTTAATCTGATACGAACTCCCGCAACACAGTAGAATTCCAGGCTCAAGCTCATTTACCCGCTGTTTTACGTCTTTTAGGATTTCTGGACATTTACTATTGTGTGTCTTGCACTGTTTACTCAAGCCATAAGTGAAGACCTTTCGATCATTTTATGAATAAAGAAAATGAAATGCAACCTACATGAGCGGTATCGTGTTGTATTCCCAGTGCCAGATAATTATCAGTTTCACGGAAATGCCACAGAGCATGGCGATTGAGTCATTCTTGCACTCGACTTCCGCGCCGCTGACCCGAGTTCAAATCGCCGGGCGGGGATTGTGCATAAGTCGTTCCGATCCCTATGATACCATACCCTTCCAACAGGGTGAGAGTTGGTGACGCCGTAAGACCTCATCAGGGGACGCGACGTAAAGCCCCAAAGCTGCTGATGGTGTGTTAGTTGTAGGCTTTGAACTCGGTTCGTCACCAGCATTCAGTTCTGACGGGTGGGTTGCGCTGCCCCGCAGGAGAACACAGAGCTGGTGGAGAAGGGTTTCGCCAACCTCAACAAGCAGATCCAGAACACGCTCAAGTTTGGCGTCCCGGTGGTGGTGGCCATCAACAGGTTCAGGTACTGAGACGCGGGCTGACTTTTCAGCTGTGATTGATTGTGTGTTCAGCTGGGGGCGACGCACGCTGCCGAATTTCCGGACAGCTTCTTATTTTGAACGATTACATACTACCGATTACACCTCTGCCCTGCTCACTGGGGGGTGGGGTGCCACTGGTATCCCCATTAGTGATTTGCGTGAACGTTTTCCGCGCGGCTTCCCGGGGGAAGGATCGGCGAATCCCCCAAGCATGAACGGTTTGAGTCGATGGTAAGCCCCCTTCCCCAAAAATTTTTGTCATGCCAATTACTTCCTTTTTAAATAAGTCCCGAAAAAATGAGTCATTGGGGTTAGAATTCCTCTGTGCTTTTTCAGGGCGGTGGTAATGTGGGATTTCAGCTGCGGCGCCGTTGTACATATATCGTAGGACGATATCCATCAGGACGCGTCAAACATAGTTGTTGATTCCTCTCTTAAATGATTCGTTTACGGTTGGGCCCAATGCTAAAATAATACCTTATCTCGTGAAAATAGGCTTTCGTCTTACTTTAACGCTATTTTCCACCCACATAGTACCTACCAGAGTTGTCCATTTAAAGCCGAGATACTGGTGCAAGTTTTGCTTCTTAAATCATCTTTTGAGTTTGAATGTGACTCGCGATACGATATTTTTCCGTAGTATCTTATGGTATGACGAAGTGGTAACAGGGTCACGGATAGTGCCCTGTTACAATTACGAGTACCATAATAACATGGCAGGCAGATCCGCTGCGTTTACATTTTAGCGGACTCCGCTAAAAGACCGCTTCCCACAATGATGTATACCATCCGTTGATTGTGGCGAAGAATATTATAGTTGTTGATTAACCTGATCATCCTTGAGCATAATAATGCTATCAGCATCTCAAAATGGCTACATTCCCACCGGTAGGATCGTGATGGGAGTAGCTAGATATTGCAATCAGCAGACGGGCCTCTGTTCACGCGTATAGCCCAGCGTGAGGCGATGGAGGCGTGCGTCTCACCCATCACGGTTAATGGTAGGTGTTCTCGCGTACAGCCCGGTGTGTGGTGACGGAGACCGAGCTGTGAATTGGTCACTTTTTTCCAGCCGATTTCCAAATCAGACTCAAGCAGGCGTGACATTCTCGGGAAAATGGCGAGCCTTTGGCGGGCCCTGCGGTCTTGTTGCTGAGGTATTAGTTGCACCACAGCTAGTTTTCTTAACTTAGTATTGTCTTATGGCCAGTGCTATAGTGTGGAGAAGCGCCACTTCACAGACTGAAAGCAGCTCCGTATTTTTGAAACCATTGATTTTTAGGAGTGCTCGGACTCCGAGGCACGGCACAAATCTGACAATGATCGGTCACAGGATCTGAAACACCGGAACTTGACCCCATTAGTCACGAGTGTTTGTCGGGTGGGTAAGAGGTTGTGTGGAGTGGCTCACGTCTGCAGTCAGCTGATAGTGCAAGTCACGCTGGTCGGTGGTGCTGTGGATCGCTGCATGTTCGGACGATACCGGTATCTCCGTCGGTCCGAGCGTGTGGTCCCACCCCACCCTGCGTGTAGCGCCGACGGGGTCGCCGGAGCGGTGTCATCTTTTCACCTCCTTAGATACATGGCTCTGCTAGCGATCACGGCAGTCAGAGAGTAACGGCGGGACGGTAGACTCTGTTCTTTAACGCTGTCGACTCCGGGCGACGTGGACGGTAGGCGCCCTGTCTGAGCCGTCGACTCGAGGCCAGTGGGTGGTAGGCGCTGTTCTCCGACGCTGTCGACTCCGGGCGACGTGGACGGTAGGTGCCCTGTCTGACGCCGTCGACTCGAGGCCGAGATGACTCTACTCTATGACGCCGTCGACTAGGGACCAGTGAGCGATAGGTGCCCTGTCTGACGCCATCGACTCGGGGTCGAGTGGGCGGTAGGCGCCCTGTCTGGCGCCGTCGACTCGGTCCGAGTGGGCGGTAGGTGTGCTCTCGCCCCGCCGGTATTGTCGCCGCCCCGATAAATGCTGCGTCGCCACCTGTGAGGCTACGGCGGGCTTCCACGGGCTCAGGTCTGGGTGGCAGCAGTGCGTCCGCGCGATATCGGCCGTCATATCCGGCCTGTGCTAATATTGATGACCTCACCGCCCGCCGCCACTGCCGCGGCGTCGGCTCGGTTTCACTTTCCGGTCGGCAAGGGCATGTGTAGGTTGTATAAAGAGATGTTGTCCTCGGACAGTTCTTTGGTTGTGTGTTTCAAGAACGTTTGCTGTTTAAGGAGTTTTTCTTCACATTTTAGTTCCTGTCTAATGTTCGTCATTGCCTCAAGGGTGGACTCTACACACGAATAATCTAGTTATTTTTATTGTATATTCATTTTGGCTCTTCTTGTCATCCATGCCTTGGCCCGCCACTGGCAGTATGGATCACTTCGGCGGCCGCGCACAAAATTGGAATGAACAACTAGCAATGCAAGGCCAGAAAATAATGCAGAAATCGCCCGAAAATGTTAAAAGGATTATGTGTTTCTATCTATTTAGGTGTGAATACCAAGGACCAAAAATGATACAGATACAGTAAAACAAAAGACTCACAAAACCCAAAGTCAAATAAACCGTCTAAACAAAAGCCTAAAGGCACGAAGGTAAAGATAAAAGAAAAACGGATAGGTAAATACAGTTTCGGTCTGACCGTCGTCAGGCAGGGGCATCTATTACCTGTCCTTTCACGTGGGTGAGAGCCGTCTTTTGGTTGCTCCGGATTTTTATTTCCTCGACTTGACAATGATTACACTGATTTTCCGCACTAGCTTGTTGTTGATAGTTTCTAATAAAGGGTCGAAGGGGGCCTCCCTTTTCATCCTTTCCGGACCAGGTGTAAGGGTTTGAAAGGCACCAACGTAAAGGGAATGTGGCACCTTGGCCGAATCCTGGAATTTAGTGCAATTAGGCGTACTTTTAGCCGAAAATAATGAAACCACTCATGATTTCTCTGAAAAAATGTACAATAAGCTCAATATTTTGATTTTTGAAATACTCCTCTAGAAAAAGAAATAAATATCAGCCTGTGGATGATGTCACAATCTGGCAACCACTACCATACTTGAAACGCTTCAAGTGCTTCGATTGGCTGATGCTCATCGTGACGTCAGCGTATGTCGTCACACCAGCAGCTCACAACAATGGCCACCCGGCGACGGGCTGATGAGGGGGTTGGTGTCAGGTAGGTTTTAGTTTTTTCTACGGAAATATCGAGTTCCAAGACAAATGACATATGGAGTACCGGGATTTCCGACTTGCTTTACAACTTGGCTATCTCAGTTAAAATCACGTTATGAAGGTGCCACATTCCCTTTAATGCATCGCTTAGGCGATGTAAATTGCTTCATATTTCCCCGTGATGTTTTAGCTCGCTGTAGGTTTCTGTATTTACTTAATGCATCAGTATAGTGTCAGACAATGTAAACCATGCTCGCTGGCCAAGTATGTGTCAGAAATGTACGTGCTCGCTTGGCCATCCCTTTGTGCAGCGTGTGGAGGCGCCGTTCTGTGCGGCGGCTCCGGCGGCGGCCGGGCCCGTTATCGCGCCCCTCCGCCGCGGGGTCAGAGGGCGTGCTGAGTCGTATCTGGCCCGCCTCTGGCCCGGCTCTCCGCCCATTCAAACTGGCCGCCGCCGCCTGCCGGAGTCTGCCCGCTCGACTGAACGTGCTTACTGCGAAGGGTTCAATCAAATGCGAGCATTGCTTACACGCCGTGATTAAGGTAGCCTTCACCCCATCACTTCATTACGGTAGCCCGCGCCTAGATGATGATCAGGATGAATTTCATCCTTATACTAAACGTGTTTTATATTAGCTGTCCGGAGAGGCGAGCGCTGCTGTTGAAACCGCTACCGCTGCTTCAGCCACTTTGGCTTGCTAAAGTTGCTGCCGCTGCCTCAGCTACCTTGGTTAGCTGAAACCGTTCGTTCTTGCTTCTGGCGCTACTTGTCTAAGAAATGTGGAATTGCTGCCCATTACCCCGCTATTCCAATATTGCTTCTCATTACAATAAAGTGTCACTAAAGCGCTACCGCAAAAACACTTGTTTACAGCTGTTTTAATGAATATCAAATGTTTGTCTGTACATTGCACCCAAAATTAGTAGTTTATTTTAACTAAATAAATTAAATCAAACAAACAAAAGGTTCTCAATATCATCCTCCTCCTCCTCCTCCTCCTCTGCGATGGACCAACTACGGTCGTTCAGTGTATCGCCTTTACAGACGCTTTCGGTTGACTGTCGATATGGTCCTGCCGCGCTCATTGAAGCCTCTGAAAATGAATGTGTTATCTTACGTTTGTGGGTGCACTCAACCCCTCTGAACAAGCTGGCATTGACTTGACGATGATCCGGAGACTATCCAATCACTGTGTCAGCATGCCCAGCGTCCTGAATTCTGACCCATCTAGATCTCCGACTGGGATCAAATCCTGACCTGTTGCTGGTCAAGTGCCATTATGGGACCTCAACTTACTATTTAAACCTTGTTGCTGGGGTACCTTCGATGGGAATGGAGCAGACGAGGAAGGCCTACTACTGAGTGAATAGCTCTGGTGTACGCACGAATACCATACTATCAATTTTGTCTCCGTGTGTTACCTACCATGCGGGTGTGTGGGGCGAAATTGACTATCCCAAGGCTTTCGTACGAAAATAAGTGGAGCCTGTTAGGACAAAATACGTTGCCTAACTTTCTATTTTAGCCGTATTTCTAAACAATCATGCGGGGGTCCTAGAGGAGGCTGCAGCAGGGCCATACCTCCCAACCGGTCGGTATTCTCATATTGTCTTCAAAACACAACGTATTTGTTCCAAATTTTGACTGTTCTCCTGCGACCCCGCACAGGCAGCGACTGGGGCCGCCCCTGAACAGGCCCATCTCGAGTCCACCTGTCTGTCCCGCTGCTGAGCTGACCGCTGATCCTCAGCTCGGACACGGACGCTGAGCTGGAGCTGATTCAGCGGCTGAGTCGCGAGGCCGGCGCCTTCGACGCCATCATCTGCAGCCACTTCGCGCGCGGCGGCGCCGGCGCGCGCGCTCTGGCCGAGGCGGTGGAGCGCGCCGCCCAGCAGCCTCACGACTTCCGCTTCCTGTACGACGTGACGCTGCCCATCGTGGAGAAGATCCGCATCATCGCGCGTGAGATCTACGGCGCGCAGGACGTCAGCCTGACGGAGCAGGCGCAGGCGCAGGTCGACCGCTACACGGCGCAGGTGGGGCAGCTCAGCTCCGCACGCGGCGGCGGAGGGACTCTGCACTGGCCGGCTTAGGTGTAGTCTGTGTCTTAGCTTGTCGCTTCTGCGAGTCATGATTTTTTGTCTGTTTTAAGATCAATATCCGCCGGATGTTTATGATTGTGAATCAATTTAGGAATGACGGCCCATCGCCTGTGCTTCTGAAGTCAAGCGTTTAAAGTGTTAGTCCCGCTGCGACGCAAGGACGTCTTGTGTCGGAGTACTGGAACGACCTCAGACGAAATTCACAAACGCCCAAACGAGTAATTCTTTGGACCTGGCAGTCATCTCTTTCATAAAATGATACTCAGTAAGTGCTACTGAACTCAGGAGCTGATCGGCTGCTTATTCCGTTAGTCTATATTACGTAACTCTCCCGAGCTCGTGCCCTGATTGCTCGGTTCAGCGTAATGAACTAGCTTGCTTTGGGATCGACTACCTAGCTTACCCACTGAAGTCTAGTTGAATAGTTATTTGTTGATTCGAAGGGCCTCAGTAAAAAGTCAGTTCTACTACCACTGCGATGTTTATGAAATGTCTACATTTGTAATGGCGTCGTGTGCTGCAGGGCTTCAACGACCTGCCCATCTGTATGGCGAAGACGCACTTGTCCCTGTCCCACGACGCGTCGCTGAAGGGCGCGCCCTCTGGCTTCACGCTGCCCATCCGCGACGTGCGCGCCAGCGTCGGCGCAGGCTTCTTGTACCCGCTGGTTGGCACTGTGAGTACGCCGACCGTACCGAGCGGGACAGTATAGGCTGTCTCTGGGGTCGGCTTCTTGTACCCGCTGGTTGGCACTGTGAGTACACCGACCGTGCCCAGCGGGACGGTACAGGCTGTCTCTGGCCGGCTTCTGTACCCGCTGGTTGGCACTGTGAGTACCCCGACCGTACCGAGCGGACAGTAAGGCTGTCTCTGGGGTCGGCTTCTTGTACCCGCTGGTTGGCACTGTGAGTACACCGGCCGTACCGAGCGGGACGGTACAGGCTGTCTCTGGGGCCGGCTTTGTACCCGCTGGTTGGCACTGTGAGTACCCGACCGTACCGAGCGGGACGGTACAGGCTGTCTCTGGGGCCGGCTTCTTGTACCCGCTGGTTGGCACTGTGAGTACCCCGACCGTACCGAGCGGGACAGTACAGGCTGTCTCTGGGGTCGGCTTCTTGTACCCGCTGGTTGGCACTGTGAGTACCCCGACCGTACCGAGCGGGACGGTACAGGCTGTCTCTGGGGCGGCTTCTGTACCCGCTGGTTGGCACTGGAGTACACCGGCCGTACCGAGCGGGACGGTACAGGCTGTCTCTGGGGCCGGCTTCGTACCCGCTGGTTGGCACTGTAGTACCCCGACCGTACCGAGCGGGACGGTACAGGCTGTCTCTGGGGCCGGCTTCTGTACCCGCTGGTTGGCACTGTGAGTACCCCGACCGTACCGAGCGGACAGTACAGGCGTCTCTGGGGTCGGCTTCTGTACCCGCTGGTTGGCACTGTGAGTACACCGACCGTGCCCAGCGGGACGGTACAGGCTGTCTCTGGGGTCGGCTTCTGTACCCGCTGGTTGGCACTGGAGTACACCGGCCGTACCGAGCGGACGGTACAGGCTGTCTCTGGGGTCGGCTTCTTGTACCCGCTGGTCGGCACTGTGAGTACACCGACCGTACCGAGCGGGACAGTACAGGCTGTCTCTGGGGCCGGCTTCTTGTACCCGCTGGTTGGCACTGTGAGTACACCGACCGTACCGATCGGGACAGTACAGGCTGTCTCTGGGGTCAGCTTCTTGTACCCGCTGGTTGGCACTGTGAGTACCCCGACCGTACCAGCGGGACGGTACAGGCTGTCTCTGGGGCAGGCTTCTTGTACCCGCTGGTTGGCACTGTGAGTACCCCGACCGTACCGAGCGGGACAGTACAGGCTGTCTCTGGGATCGGCTTCTTGTACCCGCTGGTTGCCACTGTGAGTACACTGGCCGTACCGAGCGGGACGGTACAGGCTGTCTCTGGGGTCGGCTTCTTGTACCCGCTGGTTGGCACTGTGAGTACACCGACCGTACCCTAGCGGGACGGTACAGGCTGTCTCTGGGGCCGGCTTCTTGTACCCGCTAGTTGGCACTGTGAGAACACCGACCGTACCCAGCGGGACGGTACCGGCTGTCTCTGGGATCGGCTTCTTGTACCCGCTGGTCGGCACTGTGAGTACACCGACCGTACCGAGCGGGACAGTACAGGCTGTCTCTGGGGCCGGCTTCTTGTACCCGCTGGTTGGCACTGTGAGTACACCGACCGTACCGATCGGGACAGTACAGGCTGTCTCTGGGGTCAGCTTCTTGTACCCGCTGGTTGGCACTGTGAGTACCCCGACCGTACCGAGCGGGACGGTACAGGCTGTCTCTGGGGCAGGCTTCTTGTACCCGCTGGTTGGCACTGTGAGTACACCGACCGTACCGAGCGGGACAGTACAGGCTGTCTCTGGGGTCAGCTTCTTGTACCCGCTGGTTGGCACTGTGAGTACCCCGACCGTACCGAGCGGGACAGTACAGGCTGTCTCTGGGATCGGCTTCTTGTACCCGCTGGTTGCCACTGTGAGTACACTGGCCGTACCGAGCGGGACGGTACAGGCTGTCTCTGGGGTCGGCTTCTTGTACCCGCTGGTTGGCACTGTGAGTACACCGACCGTACCTAGCGGGACGGTACAGGCTGTCTCTGGGGCCGGCTTCTTGTACCCGCTAGTTGGCACTGTGAGAACACCGACCGTACCCAGCGGGACGGTACAGGCTGTCTCTGGGGCCGCCTTCTTGTACCCGCTGGTTGCCACTGTGAGTACACTGGCCGTACCGAGCGGACGGTACAGGCTGTCTCTGGGGTCGGCTTCTGTACCCGCTGGTTGGCACTGTGAGAACACCGACCGTACCCAGCGGGACGGTACAGGCTGTCTCTGGGGCCGCCTTCTTGTACCCGCTGGTTGGCACTGTGAGTACACCGACCGTACCCAGCGGGACAGTACAGGCTGTCTCTGGGGCCGGCTTCTGTACCCGCTGGTTGGCACTGTGAGTACACCGGCCGTACCGAGCGGGACGGTACAGGCTGTCTCTGGGGTCGGCTTCTTGTACCCGCTGGTTGGCACTGTGAGTACACCGACCGTACCCAGCGGGACGGTACAGGCTGTCTCTGGGGTCGGCTTCTTGTACCCGCTGGTTGGCACTGTGAGTACACCGACCGTACCCAGCGGGACGGTACAGGCTGTCTCTGGGGTCGGCTTCTTGTACCCGCTGGTTGGCACTGTGAGTACACCGACCGTACCCAGCGGGACGGTACAGGCTGTCTCTGGGGTCGGCTTCTTGTACCCGCTGGTTGGCACTGTGAGTACACCGACCGTACCCAGCGGGACGGTACCGGCTGTCTCTGGGGTCAGCTTCTTGTACCCGCTGGTTGGCACTGTGAGTACACCGACCGTACCCAGCGGGACGGTACAGGCTGTCTCTGGGGCCGGCTTCTTGTACCCGCTGGTTGGCACTGTGAGTACACCGACCGTACCCAGCGGGACGGTACCGGCTGTCTCTGGGGCCGGCTTCTGTACCCGCTGGTTGGCACTGTGAGTACACCGACCGTACCCAGCGGGACGGTACAGGCTGTCTCTGGGGTCGGCTTCTTGTACCCGCTGGTTGGCACTGTGAGTACACCGACCGTACCCAGCGGGACGGTACAGGCTGTCTCTGGGGTCGGCTTCTTGTACCCGCTGGTTGGCACTGTGAGTACACCGACCGTACCCAGCGGGACGGTACCGGCTGTCTCTGGGGTCAGCTTCTTGTACCCGCTGGTCGGCACTGTGAATACACCGACCGTGCCCAGAGGGACAGTACAGGCTGTCTCTGGGGTAAGTGTCGCTCCGGTCCTCGGCTACTGAGCTGTACAGTCTGGGTTTGGGAACCCCGTGTCTGACCATGGTCATCATCTTCACGGAGGTGCCGTAAAGCCCCAATAATGGTGATTGGGGATGAAATTTCAATGATCTATCCTGGAAGGTTCAGTACCATGGGGATAACATGTACATTGACTGTACATAGACTGTACGGTGCGGTGTGAGAGTACCCAACCTGGTACGTCAGCATGTTAGCGGTGGCGAGGAGGGGCGCGTTAAGCGACTTGGTCATGGGTTGAGGACCCCCGCCCTATGGATTTCGGATCTCACTAGGGTTTGTTTCCCGTATTGGTAACGGACGTATAACTTAGGCTTATCTTACCATTCATGACTCACCTGTATCGAGATAGAATGTTCGCCTCTGGGCGGTGCGGTTTTCAGTCTTGAAAATGATTAGTCGTGTTAACCTAACTAAGCGTAATGTGACCGGGCCATGCTGCCTATTTGACTTAAAGTCCTTCCAGATAACTATCAACTGATCCCCGAGCCTGGCTTTTCCTTTGTCTTTAAAATATACTATTGGCTCTGCATAGACTTGACTATAAGCCAATTGAATCAACGCAATATTTTTTATATGTATGTTTTCTCCAGGCTGGGGTGGATTTCAATCTTTGAATTTTCCATTTCTGTTTTCCTTGTGCTCGTCATGTATTGTGTTTGTGTATTGTGTATTGTGCCATGTATTGTGATGGCTCAGGCAAACGGTTGGTCAGAAGCTGCCGAGGAAAATGACTTTAAATTCATTCATCACTTCAGACTTTAAAGGAATGAGAAGAAAACATCAGTTCAGTTTACGCTGTCAGTTACATTCAGCCTGGAGTCAAAGTGGTATCTAAAATTAAATGTGTTCAACAAAGTGTGATTTAAAGCTCTTATAGCGTTAGCTCATCCCACTCGCAGCATCGGGGAGTTTTGGCGGCACGTGGTGAAGGCTATCTCCAGACGTCAACGCTCTTTTGTGTTGGATTGGTAGTGGATTATGTCTCAGAGACCCGTCATCTTACCTGAGAACTCAGCTGTCACATGGCAAGCTTTGGATTCGTGTCGAGATGATGTACCTTCACCAGAGTGAAACTCGTAAAATTACAATACGGCGTCCCTACCTAGATTTGGAGCAACCCGCGCCAGAACTCCGTTCTTTACCTTGCGTTTGTTTTCCCGAAAATTAACGGCGAGATTATCTGGATACTTGAAAAAAGCAAAGGTGTGGACAAACTCCGTAAGATATGTGCCTTTTTTCTTTTAAGAGCCTGGCACACTTGACTAATTACAGGCCACTTTGCCGTTGGCGTTTAAAGAGCCTTTACCGGGCCAGATGAGACACGCGAGGCACTCGCCGTGAGATTCGAACCACGTCAATCCATGTTATGGCGGCACGCTGCCACTGACCGACGGTTTTGGGTTTGGACCCCAAAACCACAGCGTCGGCAATGCACGGCTGCCCTGTTGATTCGGCGTGTGTTTGTTCCGTGCCCGAAATATGCCAGGCACAGGCTCGACGTGCGCTGGCCGAAAGTCACATTCTCAGAAGTGATTGGCCGTGGCTCTGACATGATTGAACAGGTGCTGGATTACATCAGAGGTACTGGCATTGTACTCGCATTTGATCCGGGATGATCCCTACTTTCAAAGGGGATTATTTTATGCTTCATCGATGTATTATGTTATCGAAAGTCTGATTTACAATAGGCGAAGCTCTTTGAGGTGAATTAAGCTTACCCCCCCTTCGATCGAGGCTCTCAAAGATTTTAGATGACGAGGAGTAAAACGGACGCTATTTGGCAACAGAGGCTGGTGCGCTCTTAAGATGAAATAAACAACTCAATTTGGAATTTAGTAACAAAGCCACCAAGTCATCGCTTCCGTTCTGGGGGTATAGTTCAACAGGAGACCACTATCATGCGCGACTTTTTCGCCGCAGATGAGCACCATGCCCGGCCTACCGACTCGTCCGTGCATCTACGACGTCGACCTGAACCTGGAGACAGGCAACGTAGAGGGATTGTTCTGAGTTGCGCATAGGCGTCAACCCTGCGCCGGGAGTGATAGCCATGCAGGAGGCCTAACCATGCAGGAGGGCGGCACCCTCTGCATGGTTACTAAAGGGGGCGGCACCCTTCGCACGGTCAGTAAAGGGGCAGCAGCTGTCGGCTGCTGTCGAGGAATCTGACGGAGTACGGCAATAGTATATGAGTAGCTTAGTTAGTGGGTGGTGGGATTTTCTAGTGAGATACGTGTTTGTGTCCGGTCCTGTAACAAGTCTTGCCTTTTTCAGGTGCATATGATATTGCGATAAGTGGGGGACAGGTACAATTCAGCGACAGTGACGACTTTTTAGAATACTTCTGTGCGAGGTCTGTGATCAATTGTGGTGAAATCGGCTCGGTACCTTTGACGATTTTTAGTCTCATGGTCTTGTTTCTGTGATAGAAAAGGCTGGTCAGTCAATGATTTTGTGGTCACTGTTTACAGTCGTGCCAAATCAGGATGCCAAGCATCGAGTGTTAAAGCCGAGTTAAGTGGTACAAAATGGACAATAGTTGTAACTTACGCATCACTGAAGAATGGCTAGGCCTGTTAGCTTCAAGTCGCACTCGAGTCGAGTGCGCCTGTCTCCGTGGTGGTGCTGGAAACGGAGCTGTGCCTGAGTGAGGAACGCACCACAGCGCTGTTCTCCGCACAGCGCTGTGTCGGAGCAGACCGGCGCTGTGCGGGGAGAGGCGGAGGCCGGAGCGCTGTTCTCCGGGCTGCTGTTCAAGAGGAGGATTCAATTTTTGATAATCGTTTTGTAGGAACATCATGTTGTACCAATGCTTATCTGGGATACCTACACCACTATTGTGGTGGAGTACAGGGTGTATCGCCGAGGCGGCCTCCATGAGGCTTAATTAGAAGTACAACAGTAGAAATTCGGATATCTGTAATGAGGAAAGCGGTTTTTTACAACGTCGCTTACACTCACCCGTTAATCTTTCGATGGCCGCCATCAGCTTGTGCCTTGCCCGTTGCTAACTGGCGGTTCTTGATTTGTGCAATAGTGAACTTGGTCGGTGGGTCTTCAAAGGGGCATACAGTTGCCCAGGGGCATTCACGGAACTACATGCAAGACTAAACATTCCGCTTATAACAGTACATGTGGAAAGATATGAATCAAAAGAATTGCATGACCTAATACCAACCTTTGAGTACTTGCCAATGTCCAGCGTGTCCGAAAATGGATGTTTGTGCTCAGTTCATCAGGCGAGAAGCTAAAGGGTAGTGATGTTGTTCGGGATCTTGTATTCCTGATGGATGTGGTGTAAATATGTTAACAGGATTAACCACCGTTTTCTAATGCTCGTCGACTACTCGTTACGCCTCCATGAAAATTCTACGTCTGGTAAGAATAAACCATGCATAAACAGACCCGAGGCGTTTGAAGTGTGCCGGTTTATGTGACGGGGAGCGTCGCTGGCCGACCGTGGAGACGATGGTCGGGTGCGCGCGGTGTTCGGCATTGGTTGTGGTCACTGGTCGCAGTGGTGTGTGCACTTCCGTCTTTGGATGGTTGCGCAAGTGCTCGTTGTCACCAGCACCACCACCTCCTGCCGTGTGTGTTACCGGGGACCGACGCCTATGCTGGAGCCGCTTCCAGCACCGCCGGTACCTGTCTCCTCTCGCGGCCAAAACACAAAAATATTCATTTGTGAGAGGCAGCAAGAAGGTATTGTCCCGCTTCCGTAAGTTTAGACACACAAGCCACAGGTTCATACCCCACCCAACGGATCCTTAGGCTGGATTCTGTTTACATCAATCGCCCCTCCCGGCTACTTGCCCCACTTTCAGTTCAGATGAGGATACACGTACGGTTTCTTGCTTTCCGGGTTAACCTATCTCGAAATATCGGGTTATTACCTATGTCTGTATTTTGAACCTGCTTCAGCCTGTCAACCTTCCTGCAAAGGAGCGGTACACCGATCGTGTTAAAGGGAGATACGTGAAAACAAGTTTATTGGATAGATAAAATCACAAAAAGTTGTTTCAGAAGTCCTATTTGTAGGAGTGTCATATCCTGTTTAGGTAATGACATCCTTTTCCTGTCCTTTCCATATACTGGTCCTTACATTTCCCTTGCATTCTCTCTCTGTTGCCTGCTTCAATTTACTTAAATGTGTTGGTGACGTGCATCGTCATTAGTGATTCATATCGAACCATAATTCTCAGAATTTGTCACCTCCCTCTCGTTGTCACCAATCCGGGGTCTTTCTCAACGCTGGAGGACGCAGAAGGGCCAATGGGCCATGCCCCAAATTGCAATATTTTGGGCGATATTCTTAAAAAGCAAGTGTTTTTACGACTCCTCCCGAGTTGCCCCCCCTACACGGTGCAACAGTATTTACCGCCAAAAGTACCGCCCCACCAATTTTTACTTGCTCCTACCCTCTCCCCCTACTCCTCCCGCTGCGCGGGAAACGGGGATCCACTGGGGTCGATAACATAAAGATTGTTGTGAGGCGCCTCGTATGGTCAAGATTGGAGGCATTTTTCTTGAACTAGAGGTATTTAAGAGTATGTACTATTTTAAAATATAATTACTCCAAAAGTGCTCTAAGGGAGAATGGAGCCATAGGGTGGACATGAGATACCTCTCTAGAATTCTGGTGGTTTTGAAGGTTCCACTTCTGGTTCAAACAGTTTTTTTGCAGAAAAATTTAACATGTAATTCCAGTGGGACTGTTTGCAGAGGTTTGGAGCACGGGCCAGTGGGAAAAGTTAAGGGGTGCTTAATGTTATATTTTTATTTTTTGTATGTAAAATTGATCAGGCTATCTTCTGGGTGCAGTTTTTAGTCCCTGAAGCGCTTTTATAACAAGGAAAATCCACGATGAACTTCACGCTAATTCCTTCAGAATTCTGTTTCGAACGCTTTGTTTAACGAATCAAAACGCTGTATTTTACCTTATGCTAGCAAAATTAAAGATTTCTTGAACCAAACCCTTAAAAATACTACCATATGCTCAACATGCTGCCAAATCAGGCAGTCAGCTGGCTGTCATGTTGCGCCTTGTAAGTAAAGTAATCTTGGTTGCGCCCCTTGGTTGCGCCTATCGTGAATGGAGCAAGCATCAGCGAGTCCCGCACCAGCGCACCACCCACGTACGAGAGAGTAGCGTGTCTTTTGTTTTGAACTGCCTGAATGTGTTCAGTCTCAAGGCCCTAAAAGTTCAGCCTAGTATCAGTATCTCCAGGAGAAATTTTACACGTGTATAGGTTACACAGTGACATGATATGTGCTTTTGTTCGTTGTTTTCTCATTTTAAGATCAAAAGTATCCACTTAATGATTATGTAGATGTGATGATGGTATAAATTTGAAGCTATCGGTGTAAATAATTTTCTGTTCTTTAAATGCCATCAACGTTCGGTGTTGTCTGAGTTACAGGACATCCAGTCTGCAGAATGTGGCAGGCTTCTCAACAAGGAGTTTGGGGCAGCTCAAATCCTGCTCCAATTAGGGAATATATTGGTTGCTGGGGCAGACTTTTTGGCAAAATTATTGGAGATGGGATTCATAAATAAGAATGAAAAAATGCTGCTGACAGTATTGAAACTGCCATAATAATGTTTAGACCCTGTTTTTTTTGTAAAATGAAGGAATAAGGGTGAAAAGGTAGCTGGCTTCACACATGTTGCCAGATAGAATCACAGCAGGCTAATCTACATCATAAGGACTACAGTTCAAACTCCTATGTATCAAAACTTCCTTTAAAAAAAGCGCCATAGGTTGATCCATATCGTAAGGGCCACTGTTCAAAGCTTCCTCCAGTGAAATATTCCAAGTTGTCTAGCTTTTTTTGGCATTGCTGATACATCCTTTTTTGAAACCTTTCTAGTGCTGAAATTGCTTTTTGGCATTGCTGAGTGGCACTTTTTCAAAAATCTTTGGGAATTCTTTTTTAATATTTCTACATGTGGCACAACATAACTAAACCTGACGTAACCTTTTCTCAACTCAGCGAGCTGGCCTGTGGCACACCCAACCTACGGGTGGCACTTTCGCCTTCATCAGCTGCTGTGACTACGCTGTGTGCCTACTTAACCTAACAAAGCCTAACCTAACCTAACCTAACCTAACCTAACCTAACCTAACCAGTTGTGGTCAACGCCAGCTGTGGTACTTAGAATATTGCACTGGAGGAAGTTTTGAACAGTGGCACTTATGATATATATTAACCTGTAGCAATTCTGATTCAAGGAAGCTTTGATCCATTGGAGCTTTTGAACAGTGGCACTTATCATACAGATTAACCTGTAGTTATCTGGCAACATGTGTGAAGCCACCTACCTCATTACCGGAATAAGGGTGCAATACACAAATAATATGTAATCTGCCCACTTACCTCTACACCCTTGTCGGCTGTGTTAAACTCAAATGAAGAGTGCACAGAAAAGTGAAGGACATGTGCAGCATTTTCCAAAAGAATGAATGATAGGTAATTTATAAAATTAAATAAAAAATTATTTTGACAAAACAAGTTTGCAATGAAAAGAAAAAGAAAATAGTAATGTAACATGAAATCATTTTTTTATATGTATTTGAAAAATAAACTAATTGGTTAAATTATCATTCAGAAGTTGTATTTTCATACCAGCTAGATGAGTACATGTGGTGGGAGCGATATCATGAAAATATGTGGAGGGGTTTCCTCCATGCACTCTGCCTGCAGTATTGCCCATAGGTAAGTACAACTGATATGTTGTAATCTAACTGTATCTAACCATGTCTCGATTAGCGACATTGCCTGAGGCACACCTAGCTTTCGGTGCGGACGAATTTTGACTTCTTCGGCACAGGTTTTGCTGGCGAAACCTGAGCTCGAAGGACTCACATCGGCTCGCTTCACTTGTGTGCTGTCTCAGTCTGCAAGCATTACTTACATCATTACATGTAGTTTTCCTAAACATGGTACATTTTGAACTACCGAAGGCAGTCTGTATGCCCTGAAACTAACTCACTAGTGACATATCCATGCGTAGTTATTCACTTTTGTCCTGTTGTGGGTGAATGAGGGAGAGGACATGTTAAGTGTGTTTAAATGAATAATAGCTGGAATTTTTATGTGATCAAGTCTAATGGATAGAGTTTAACCTGCCAATTTCAGTGTTACATCATTTTCTTTAGACAATGTTTTCCTTCTTGGTCCAACAGTCCAACAGTTTCTGCCCCAAGTGTCTTACCTGCTCGATAGATAACCTAACATGCCATTTTTTTACCTTAGGTCGTAAGGTAAAAGAGACATTAATCGCAAGTACTGGTGATGAGCAACATGCTGCTTTTTACGGCTGAGCTCCACGTCAATTTGAACCAACTGCGAGGTGGAAACAACACTCCCCCCTGTTCTGGCGAACGTGACGAAAACCTGAGTAAGTCAAAGGTAAAAGTACAGCGAAAGGGCTTAAAAGGAGCCCCACAGGAATATCATACGATGGGATGAGAGCTTGAGAGGGGAAGAGGTGCCATGGAGCTTGATCCAAACTGTTTCGCACGACCGCACAGCTTAAGCTTCCTGTCTGTCGCCCCTGCTTAACTCGCCCCTGCTTAACACTCACACTGGAGAGGGGTCTGGCACTAACACGCACTGGAGGGAAGGAGGACCTGGTAGGCCCCCATAAGATCTCGGAAACTAAGAGACGTAGAAAACGCCGGTTGGGGTGGGTGGGGGCTATGGTGATCTACATCATGGGTAATTTTGATTGACCTAGGTCAATATCTTCTAGGTCAAATCTTAGCCCTGCTGGGGACCTATTGGGCAATGCCGTGATTATGCAGGATAAGGACGGGAATAAGCTAAAGTGAAGCCTCTGTCGGTGTTTGTGCACTATCTGAAGTTGTCCTGTACGTGCAGATGTTGCTTGATTTTCAGGTATTTGCTACATGACATCGCCTTGCGCACGATGTCTTAGCCCACATTCTCAGTGTCCGACCAGTATATTTTCTCACTGGGTAAAGTGATGTAGCCGGACAGCACTAAGAAACCGATGAAAGCCTTGAGCTCGCTATCCTCCAGTGTAAACAGCGGATCATTTTTTACTTCCAGTGCGTATCGCAAAGTCTCTTCTTTGATGTGCTGGAAGATTTCCGGTGTCAGCACTCCTCCAGAATCTCAACCGGCGTGCAGTGGAACAGAGAGTCGGTGATACGCTGCCAGGTCTCATTGAGCCCGTTCTCTGTGGCTTTGCTTTAGCTGGAATACTCCGGCCGAACATGCAGCCATTTGGTAGTATTTTTCTCAGTGCGCCACCTCTTTGCTTGGTTTTGTACTGACTCAGGTGGGTCGGCAAAGCTACATGATGTCTCCGTTTGATCTGTTTATTTGTACCTCTGTAGTACCAGGAACGTCTCGTACGGCAGCCTCCCTCTTCTGTTCTTATAAATCGTCCGGGTCACTGACGTCGTAGCAGGTGGCACATTTATCAAAGTCACCTTGGCATCGTCTTCGGCGTCTATATCACTGATTATTTCAAGAGCTTGCTTGGCCGCCAGACAACGTCTGACTGTACATGACAGCGTGTAATGAAATTGTCGCTTGATTAAGTGTCAAAACCACAGAGTGCTCCTTGACTGAAATTCCCTCACGTTCTGACGCTCCCCTCCCTGCCGACCGGCGGGTCTTGGATTTGACACCGGAAGAGACCGGCGGTTCCATTTGGTACCAAAAAAATTCACGGCACACAGCGCAGGTAGCGTTTATGTTTTTGTCATGGAACTTTGAGGATATGTCCCTGAAACATATTTTCAACACATTCCCGCGCGCTAAAATTTCGTGAAATAAGTTGCATGAATATCTCAATTAGATTTTGGATGTGACATCACGGTTAAACAAAGTCGCCAAATTTAGAAGCTTTCAGGGCTATTGGGCGGATGGGTCAGCTAGGTGGCTAGCTCGGGATTCTCGACTGAGTCTTTGGGGGGAGGCGCCGTCTCTGAGGCGTGCTTGGCAGTGCGGCGGACGACGCTGCGGGACCGGTCGCTAGCCGCTACTTGCAGCGGCCGGACCAGCCAGTCGCAGGTGTCCACCAGCTCTGTGCTGCAACACGGTCGTCACCCTCGCACGCAGCCATTTTATGTTCTCGTGGGCGGTCTCAATCTTGGAGAAGAGACCATGGCTGCGGGACCGTGCCATGTCACGCTCGGCCCGTAGCCGTGAATCCGGTGTCCAGATGTGATGGATGCACCTTTGACCATTGTCAGGTTGAGATTTACTAAGAGGGGTTGCCATAATCCAAGTGTAGGGGCGTGAGTGAATCAACGGGTGCAACAGGCGTCAGCTCTACCAGTTGCGTAAGGGAGCCTGAAACAATACACGACATTAGGAAACGTGATAATAAAGGACTACCGTGAAGAGACAGTTTATATGCAATAGACATACAGAGGCAGACAGGTGTACGAAAAACAAAATACTAGTGTCGATGTATATGGTTGGATGAATGTACAATTGGATCACCACTGATTGTAAGTATACTGAAGTATATACGAGTCTAACAGCAGACAGAGGTAGACAGGCCAGCCAGGAGGCGGCGAGAAGAGAGCAGCCGCACACGCTCCCATCCAGCGGTCTCTGTACGGATGAGCGCAAAGACCGGATGTAGTTCGGAAATAAAGAAGCGGCGGGCTACTGCGACGGCCAGGGGCGGCGGCAACGGATGCGTCGCCAGACGAGCCGCACCAAAACATGGACATCACCAGTGACCCAAAATAGGTTTTGCGCTAGGGTGTCGAGTGGAAAATTCAGCTCGGAATGTATGACAAGTGAGTGGAAAATTCTCCTCAAAATGTATGACGGAGTAAAAATTTTCCAATTTGGGTACTCAGGTGGTAAACTCTCAGAGCCCTTGTATGAACTGAGGGATGGATATTTCCTTTAATTTTCTCAAAGTAAATATTTTTAAATCGTCCCCAAGCAGCATTGTTTGACCATTACCATGTGAAAAATTTGGGTTAAGCAGGTAAATCTTTACCAACTGAAACCCCCGGATACAGTCTCCAATCTTTTTTTAAGGAATTGGTGAATTGCCACAAATAAAAAACTTTTTGGGGGCCTCTGAGACAACCTGTAATAAAGATTTTATTCACCCCTTTGAAACTACTAAAATTCTGAATCAATAAAAGCTTAAAAACAGCCCCCTCCATAGCAAAACCTAATGCTTTACACCCAGTCAGAGCAAGCTAGAGTACTTGCACCGACATGTTCGCAAACTTGCACCGACATGTTCGCAAACTTGCACCGACATGTGCCAATCCACGTGGCCGCACCGAGCGTTACCCTGCTTAGAGGTGACCGCTTCAAGGCCAAGACGCCAAATCCTCGTGCCTTTGGCATGGGAATGGCAGTCATTGAGTTCAAAGCGCCCATAAAACTAATGGACTTCCATTAGTGCTATGCAGATCTGAAGTGCCGACAGGATATTGCATTAAGATTAGACCCTATCACACCCCAGTTCACAGACACCTGGCGTACTCTGGTACCCAGTATTCTCGGAAATCCACACTTGCCCTCATTTCTGGATGATGAAATGTTCTCAGTCAACTCTTCTGCATCCGGTATCAAACCGTATATAAACAGCCGCCTTCAGCGCTGAGTAGACAGTCGTGTTTCGCATTCGCCATTGCGACGGGGAAGTTCTGCCAGTCAGCTCCGTGACATGTGACCAGTGGTGACGAGGAGGCTGCTGTCAGTGCAGAGTGTTGGAACTGCTGCTGAGTTACGGCCTGTTCACAACGCCAGGCTAAACGTGGGAAAATAAATTGGACTTAGTACAAAAAGTATCTTCATCGCCCACGAAACGGTCCTAACCGCTACGCAGCCATAATTCACAGCCACACCAAAGAGCCCATCTTGGTGACACAACCTTCGGGGGAAAGAACTCTGGGAGCCACCCAGACTAACATTTGTGGGACGAAGATCAACTTTTGGGGGGCTTCCCTAGACCAACTCTTGTGCCCCTCCTCTCCTCTCCCACACGACCAGCTCTAAAGGGCCCCTGAGACGAAATATCGGACCCCCCTTAGACCAACTCTGCAGAGGAGGCCTCCGAGACCGGCAGGTGGTGAAAAATGAAAAGGATTTTTTCGTGCAATACCTAGTGCCAAAATTAATTATCTAACCATACACTGTATAGTTTTTCTGTCCGAGACAACGCCCCTCTTATACCTATGCCTATAGTTATCGGAATTTTGGAGGCCACTCCTGACCTCAATCACTGCACTTCGCATACACCTATGCTAGGGCCCAGTAGAGCCTTGGTTTACACTTAACTACACTTAATATACACTAGCCGATACATATATACACTGGCCGTGAATAAACACAAACCCATGATTTTTTCAACTTTTTCTTTTCCCTTGCCCTGTCTTTTTTCTTTTTATGATACAAACCACCTGCGCAATTTTTTTCTAATTGAGCATACACACTACACCTTATCTGCATTTATTGTTGCCTCGTGTGCTCTTTTTCACCTGTGAGTATGTACGTATATGTGTGTGTGTGTTCCAAATATATGCATGGATATAACTAACCCAGACGAAACTACAAACTTTCTATCATGGCAATAAACTCTTCCAGACTCTTGCTAAAAGTTTTTTTCTTTATCTGTCAATTCCCCTGCTCCTCTTCACATATCTACTCACCTTTATATGAATAGGTATGCTGCTTTCTATCAATCTAATCGAAGCTACAGCCTTCTTTCTGTTGTTTCTTCCTTCCGTCTACAATCAGCCAGGCACGGCGGGTTGCGACAGCGTCAGATCGACTACTACTTTAAATTTCTGATCGCTTGCCGCTTCTCGGTCGCATGAGCTACATAATTTGCATTTCAAAAATTGCTGTAAATTAATTTTCTAAATCCTTATAGACTAGAAAATTATACAACTAAAAACACACCAAGAGGAAGACTAACAATTTTTTGTCAATAACGGATAAGAAACCGGCCTTTCAAAAAGCCTAAAGATGCCGCTTTTGTTTACTAGATGTAAAGACGGCGATTTGGTAAGTCCACGCCGTAGACCAGCCATACAAAAAAGTGTCGATGTTTGAAGGGTAACTGGATGCATTCTTGTTGCCCAAAAAATAATTTAATGAAAATGTAGAGTTTCAATGTATTCAAGTACCGGACACTTTCAGTTCAACTTAAATATCAGCGTATTTATGCCTAGGGTGTCGTAGGGTGTCGTGAGTGGATTTGGGTGTCACAGGGCGTGGACGCAGCAATGATGGGCTGATATGGATAAAAATTATTTTCTTCGCAATAAATGGTCAATTTTTACCATACAATGTCAAAAAATATGCTGCTTAGCATACAAATTTCAAGATAATTGCTTTTAACAACAAAATTACCAAAAATGGTTTTCACTATTATCCGTACCAGAAATACAAAAACAACTTTTCAAGGACGTAAGCCTAGAAATAATGTGCACAGATAAACTGCTTTCCAGAAATGTATCTTTCAAAGCGGTCAGCTCATTTTTTGGCCCCACAAGGCTAGGGTGTCTAATTTTCCACTCACCAATTTTGTGAGTGGTGGAATTTAGTGGCGGTGTTCACCCATTGGAACTTTCTCCGGTGGGGCAGGGGGCACTGAGCGTCTTGCCCGCGCCAGAATTTCGATTCAGTTGTTCCACTGAAATCGGTGGAGATAAGGATGGCAGGTATAATTGGCCAGAAAATAGAAATCGCAGGATTTTCTTTCAGAAAAGCGAAAGAAGTGCATAAGAGCCGAATTAATTTGGCGATCTTCTAGTCGATTCTGCTACTCTCTTTTTCCAGTGGATGTTGGTAGAGGAGGCAATGGAACTGGCCCTTGTAGTAAGTATTGTTGAGTAAAATTCAATAGTAGTAAGTATTGTTGGAAGTGAGTGGAAAATCCAGCAAAACAAATATAAAAGTGAGTGGAAAATTCTGCTTGAATGGATGCCGTTCTGCACCCAGCACCCCAGGTTTTAGGACACTGGACATCACAGAGCCGATAATGGAGGAGGCTAGGTGTGGAGCCAACCTCGGGTGGTCATACAGTAAAAACCACTATGAAGAAGAAAGACTAGAAGAGTGCTAGTCCATGTATCCGTCGGCTGTCCATCAGGCGCGATCTCCGGGCCGCCAGAACATTTCCTCTGCGGGACACTTATGCAAACAATCAAGGGGAATTTTGATCCGGTAAAGTGCAAATTCTTTAAGGGAGTACATGGTCGCGCGCCAGTTCAAGCAAAAAGGAAGTCACCAGAGTTAAGCGTGACAGCAAGACCGTGGCCAAAAGGTCAGGTGAATTCGGAAAAAATAATGGCCAAAATAGCGTGGGATGCGGAAACAGCAGAAGTGAAACATACCATTACCGTAACGTTTGAAAGCTGCTGTAATGTAAATTGTGTCGTGGGTATGGCGGGAGGGAGGATAAGGGAGAAAGAAAAAAACGAATATTCATTAGAGAATTTGGATGTTCATCTTCAGAGAATTTGGGCCAGTTTCGTATATGAGCCGAGAAGCTCTCACGAATTGGTAAGATATAAGTTTTGAATCTAATGTGATGTTGCCCAAGAGACGAGACGAATGCTGGACCGATCTGTCTATTCAACCTCACAGTCATACTTATACCCTCTTGTTATTCATAAACACTGCACAAGAACACTCACAAAACACATTCAGCGTGCAGACCATTTCCTGTCCTTGAGACAGGCTGGTCATGTTTGATTGACGGGTTCCGTGTCCGTCACCACATCACACCACACCTTTCCCCTATTATTAATAGTTGTTTAATTATTTCTGCCCTGGTCCAGGTTTTCTCTTTTTTCCATTCAGCCAATGTGAAAACATCGTCATACAGTTGTTATTCATACTTTAACACGTTCAACACAGCACACGTTCCCAATTTCATCATATACATCTTCGACACATTCCTTCCTCTTTTTTATGTTGTACATATCCATACATTGTCATACATTTCCATTGTCGTCACATAACACTCATTTACACATAATACTCCATAACACATAACATATTCCCTTTTCATATCAAGTAGACATTTCATCAATATATCACTTACAATCATCATTCCCAAACGCTACTTGTCGTGCACGTACAAGCATACAATGATTGGCAGAGCTGAAGCCTATCAGGTACTAAAAAACCTGAGAGTTATACTGAAATTTAGTAACGCCCACCGATAAACAGTGGGAATGGCATATATCTGGAATGAGATGTCTCAAAACAAAGTTGTGTTTTTGAAGTCGACGAAGGACCTTATCTAGTTGAACAAAATGAGATTCGGGCTCTCTGCTGGCAATAACAAGGCTATCGATGTAACAGAGGACGGTGTCACCGTGTAATCCTGACAGTGCAATTTGTAGAGCTCGGTTTAAACCTGCTGTGGCACTTGATAAACAAAAGGGGACACGTTTGTATTGGAATTTACGATTGTCTGCCGTGAAGGCCGTTAGAGGGCCTGACTCGGATTCCAGTCCCACTTGATGAAATGAGCGAAGAAGATCTACAGTAGTAAACAGGGTAGCTCCTGATAATTGTGCAAGGGTGTACTCCATGTGAGGGTAAGGGTATTCGTCCGGTCGGATTTTTTAGTTCAGACGTCGAAGGTCTAAAACGAATCTGGGTCGAGAAGATGGGTCCTTTTGAATCAGTAGGGTAGGCGAGTTATAGGGAGATACTGATGGTTAATTATGTCGGCGGCGGCTAGTTCATCAATTTGGGTCTTAAGCTTTTCTCTCTGGGAAAATGGAATGGGGTAGGGGCGCTGATAGACTGGCGTTGAGTCATTGAGTTCGATTTTATGTTGATATACGTGCGTCACTTTCAAATCAGCAAGATTTTTTTCCAAAGACGGATTTGTACTTCTTAAGAAGCTGCTCTAAGCGGGCACGGTAGTCTGGGTGTACTTTTGATAAGTCAAAGTCAGCGGGGGTAACGTCACTCCGATCAGCTCTGGATGTGACATTGATAGGTGCCAGATGCTCATCTGGCGTCTCCGGAGCCTCTTTTGAACAAATAGCAGAGTCTGGCAAGTGACTGAGTGTTGCGATACAGGCATGTTTGGGAAGAGTCAAGTCGCTTGATGAAGTGTTGCAAAGTCGTACGAAAATGGTAGAGGTCTTTTTTCCATTAAGTTTATTGATGGATCGAGCAACCAAAAGGACATCTTTGAAGCGTTGATGGGGATGAGACTCAAGGAGGAAAGTCTGACATTTTTATCATCGGGCAGGGCATGTGAGACTTTAGCAACAATAATTCTCTCGGACATGCTCGGAATGACAGTACTGCTGGAAACAAATGCCGAATAACAAGTTTCACTGGATGAGGGTTCAGTCCTAATTTCTGAGACATGAATATGTTCTGTCCTACTGTCAGCCGAACCAGAAGCGGGCGGACGACGTCGGTGAGTTCGTCAGCGGGGCGTAATGGAAGGTGACTTTTCTTGAGGGATCTTATTGTCAGGATAAACGATGCAATCGTCAATCCGGAATCGGACAGTGTACTGGGGTTTGGAGCGTCTGTTAATGACTGAGACTTGGGGCAAGGGTTCCGAGAAATAAGGCTTCTGGGTGGCCGAATCGTATGACAAACGATGTGCGTGGATGAAATCTGCACCTAATATGAGTTCACATTTTGAAGATAGCTGATCTGTAGTAACATAGACTGGGTGGGTTATGGTACGGCCTAGCAAGGTCAGAGGAAGTAGAAAGCGTCCCAATCAGCGTGAGGGGAGACCCAGTGACGCCGACTAATTCACCGACGCCGACCCAACGCCGAGCCTGTTGGGGATGATGTTTGCAATAGAGACGGTCAAAAGCATGTTTGGTCGAAATTGTTACCGAGGAGCCAGTATCATACAAGGTTTTGATGGGCACTGAAGAGATTGTGACGGACTGAGTGATTGGTGGGGACCCTATGCGTTCGGGCTGAATGACACCCAGGAATTCGGCGGTGGGGGTGTCAGGTTGATGTAGTCAGTCTCGTTGAGGGCGAGAGCGTTGACGTTCGCTGGAAGGGTAGCGTGAGGGTGAGCGGTCAGGCGAGCGACCTCGGTTCGGGGACGGCGAGGGCGATTGGGGTCTACGGTAATAGGGTCGGTCGTCATAGCGGCGCGAGGAACGACGGTTCTGGTTGTCTCGAAGTCGTGAGTCGTAGGATCGGTCTCGTGATCGGGAATAGCCGATGATTCGGACATTTAGGAAGTCAGAAGGGTACGCCAAATAACAAAGATAGAATGAAACACTGCAATTTAGTGGTGGAGCTTACCGTGGGTTGGAGCCGCCGCTGCCACCAATGTGATATTGCCGAAGAGACGAGACGAATGCTGGACCGATCTGTCTATTCAACCTCACGGTCATACTTATACCCTCTTGTTATCATAAACACTGCACAAAAACACTCACAAAACACATTCAGCGTCCAGACCATTTCCTGTCCTTGAGAAAGGCTGGTCATGTTTGATTGGCGGGTTCCGTGTCCGTCACCACACCACACTAAACAGTGGGGCTGTCGGCGCTGACGGCGTACCAAGGCCGTGGCACGCTCGCCCGGACTATAGCTGGCGCATGTGTCTGCCTTATCTCAGCGCAGGCGCGGATCCAGGGGGAGACATTTTCCCCGATGTTCGCTTTTTTTGCTGGATTGTTATTTCCAAGAACAGTGGTTTTGATTCCGCGGGGTGTAACAGCCGTACTTGTAGCAAACTCTGCTGCTGTATTATTGGTGATCTCGGTAAGTGTGACAAATATAGTTGATGTAAATGAAAAGTAAAGAGAAAATGGTGGATGTGAACCGATAAATGATGTACTGTACCACTTGGTGCGGACAATGTTCAGAGTACACACGCAAAGGGGGCTGACAATCCAACGTCCAGAGATTATAGCGTTCTTGGCCGTCTGTCTGGGAGTAGACGGCGTAACGGTGGTGCGGAGGTGAGGACTCTGTTGTCTGGGCCTGGCTGGCGAAGAGAGATGCACATACAAGAAGCTACGATATATTCATCTGGAGATAGCCTGGACGTGTAGACGGACTGCGAAGGTGAAGAGAGCTGGTGGCTGGAGCCACCAGTCTCCACCGCTGCTACCAATGCGATGTTGGCCGGAGAGAGAAGCCGGATGCTGGACCGATCCTCTTATTGTTCGTCACAGGCATACTTATACAGTCTTGATAGCATAAACGCCGCAACGAAAACACTCACAAAACACACTTTGAGTCTAGACAATATCCTGTCCTTGAGATAGGCTTTGCATGTACAAAGTCGCTTGATTTCCGTAATCCGTACCCGTCACCATACCACAGCAGCTCTGAAAGAGAAAGATACCAGCTTCCCGGAGCCGGGTCTCTGCTTCTTCCGCCCGGATTTCGGCAGCTCTAGCTGCCCGTTTAGTGACCTCGGCTGCGGTCTGATCGGCACTCCCGAAGCTTCTACTTCGCGCCAGGCCTCGCCGAGCTCTGTGACGGTGCGAGCGGCCAGGGTGGACGCGCGTTGGAGCACCTTTATTTTAATAACGCCTCACACAACTGCGCAATTTTGGCTGATACATTACTCAAACACGACTTTTACGCACACACATACTAATCTCAGTCCAAAACCATGCCGCCAATGGGGACTCATCTTAAGCCCACGCACGCATCTCCCCTGACACGACGCAGACGCCCAAACACACACACACACACACACACCCGGTCGCCGCTGCTTTATAGCGGCACACGGCAATTGAAGCGGAGGAGGGAGAGTCTCGAGCGGCGCCGCGTCGCGGGTTATGTACTGGAGTGGGCCAACGAGGCCTCGCCCCCCCCTCGCACGCGGCCACCGTGCACGCCACCCGGACACAGTATCTGTCTATTCAGTCTTTCCATCACTTTACATCATGCACCCGCCGACCCGCGGGGATTAAATATTAGTTCTCTGGTGGGCCGCCGCCCTGACCCGGTCGATCCACTGGAGTTTATTCTCTGGACGCCGTTCATTTCGTGTCCGCCGTCTGCCCTGCCCCGTGCTCCGGCTGACGGCTCCGGCGCCGGCTGGTGAATCCGTTGCCGGCTGCTGTATCGAGCGCGAGGGAGCGCTCGCCGCCGCCCCCGTGCTCCGGCTGCTGGATCCGCCGATGTGTAGGCGTTCTCTGAGTGTACCGGGCTCCAGAGGGACCGGGGCTATTGAGCTGTCGCGGCCACCTGTTCCTCCCCTGCTGTCGGCTTGCATAAGGTCCATCAATCACCCATCTCGCCGGGATTTTGGCACACCAGTCACTGCTGTCCTCATTGTCCCTGCCTCCGCTCCGGCACATACGTGGATGTGTCTGGTCATCGGCTGCATTTATGGTCACGCGTGGCACTACATACGTCAGCAAGGCGTCGGGCATTATGGTCATACACGCACACGAAGGGATCATACAGGGTGCAGGGATCCACAATATAAGACAATATCCTGTAACGGCCGGCACAGAGCAAATACAGGGGAACCAAACATATCCACGGCATGGAGCCAACGCAGGGTAAAACGCCGGACAGTACGACAAATAACAACGGCGGAAATTCTGAAACGTATGCCCGATACGCCGTAAGGGGCGACCGGCAAGGACAAAAACAAAACACATGAAATATACCCACGGCACATGGAGAAAATACAGGTCCCAATATCGACGTCTCGCGCCCTTGGTGCCGCTGCATAACGCGGCGTATATCTCGTAGGCGGCGTTTGAGAGGGAGCCGGCTGGTGTGCCGGTGGGCGGGTTGCGTTTTCCTGCTGCGCTCATGCTTTACATGCATTGTTTTTCCTTCCCCTATGCAGCTTGCTGAGGGAACGAGGGTTGGCTCTGCCACATGATTCAAGTCAAATTTCCCCAGGAATTGTCGCTTGTACCACCTCTCACCTCGGCCCGTGTCTGGGTTCCTGCGCTCTCTCTCTCTCGGCGCCGGTACTTCCTCAGGTGTCCCTGCCGACACCGTCGCCACCATTCCCTCGTATGGTGTTGTGACGCTCGACCAAGCACCCTCGGGTATCTCCACTACCTCGTCTGAGTCGTTGATAACTCTAACGCCAAAGAGACCGGCCGCTCCCACTCCCATGACACTACTATCCACTTGACCACAGGGGATTCGCGCACTCCCCCTCACTGTAGGCCTCAAATTCTAGAAATGGGGATTGTCCCGTGATGGAGTCTGTTTTCGCTATGATGAGTGTTTCCAGCTGTGCCGGAACCTGGACGGCCGACGCGGTGTTCACCACCCGCGGTCCCGTGTACTGGGGCAGGCCGAATCGACACATCAGGATTCCCCCCATTTCCACTTTATTTTCGGCTGCGTTTAGAATCATCCCCGATTGCATGATGAAATCAATGCTCAACAATATGTTGTATGGTATACCCTGGGTAACGGCCATTTCCTTTTTCCGTAAATCCCCCGCCCCCGCTACACACACTAGGGGTAGGCATAAAAATTTAAAAGTGCAAAAACAAAATGTCGCAACCTCTCGTTGGGTTTCAATGGACCCCTTGAGCATTAAAATCGTTGAGTTGGACTCCTGGGATGGGTTTTAAGGTCCCTACCTGACAGGTCAAGGTACTGAGGGTGAGTCGACTAGAGAAGAGAGTACGGAGTAACAGAACAACGCCAATTACACAGCTTTTATTATCTTTATATGAAACATCGAATTTAAATCCCAATATGTAATTAATGCATACATATACAGTCACGCCCTGGTTTCCTCCATCAGACCCAGGTGCCAAAAGATAGACAAAATTTCTTTAGTTAAAAACTTTGACACCCTTGGATTGGCTTCATCCTCTGGCCAGATACTCTCGACCTCCGACAGCTTCTTCTTTTCAACATCCATGAGATTATTTTTCTGCTTCTTCTTTCTATTCTTCGGATTAGTCTCTCTGAAAGCTAAGTCCAAAACTTCGCCCGGCTATTCAGGAACTGACTGGAACTTTCTTTAGATCGGCCTTCTTTCCTTTCTTTGTTTCTCCCCGAACAATTTTCCTGACAGCTGCCGCCGTTTGCACTCTGTTTTGGAACACTTCCTCTTTCCTTGCTGTCTTTATGTAGTCCTGACAGAGCTTGATGGACCTCTCTGCTGCATCATTAGTCACCTCCACGCCCCTGATAAAGCTGTAGAACCTCTCGTATCCTGGCATTGCATCCCAGACCGCCACCTCCGCCTTCAGCCACACCTTGGTTTCCTCCATCAGACCGAGGTGCCAAAAGATTAGCCAGCTTTCTTTAGTCACAAACTTTGACATACTTGGAGTGGCTTCATCCTCTGGCCAGATAATCTCGACCTCCGACAGCTTCTTCTTCTCGATCTCCCCTGGGTTCTTCTTCTCGATCTCCCCTGGGTTCTTCTTCTGCTTCTTCCTTTTGTTCTTCGGATTGGTCTCTCTGAGGGTGAACCTGTTTCCATGAGCCGCCAAAAACTGTCCAAACCTACTAAGATATCAATGGACAGTTTCTCATCAACTGAATGCTGATCAACTAGTTCTAGACCTTTAAACTGCTGCAATGTTTCCGCGCTGACGCTAGGTCGGCTGAGGGGGGCACAGATCACAGGCACCTCTACTGCTGCGATTCTATGCGTGCTCGGGTCAGAGAGATTTGCACCACTAACTTGAAGCTGAAACACTTCCCTCTCTCCCTCACCAGACTGGCCTCCCCCAAACGCAGCGTATCTAACACGCTGTAACCCGAGAAGCTCAGGCGCGACCTTTCTCACCAGTGAACTTGAGACGTACGAGCGGTCCGAGCCTGAGTCAAACAGGAGGGTGGCTGTGACAGATCCCCTGTGACCTTGAACTGTCACTTTAGCAGTCGGGAGCACAATACAGCGACTACTGGGCTGCATGACACACGACAACGACACTGGATCATTCGTGGCACCCTGACTAGACTCATTTCTAACATCATCAGAAGCTTGCACTCTCACACCTGGCAGATTGTCGTTATACAACTGATAGCAGCATATGACATTGTGCTTACCCTTGCAATGGCTGCATCTCGCCATACACGTCTTTGCCAGGTGTCCGGGTTCCAGACATCGGAAGCATAGCCCACCTGTCTGGATCCGCTGCTTACGTTCCGTCACTGGCAACCCCAGCACTGAGCTGCAGGCTTCTGTCGGGTGCGCCCCGTGGCAAAAGCCACAGCCGATGCGGGTAGGCGCGGATCGGCGCGCGCCGTCGGCTCCGGTTGCAGTCGAGTGGAGCGCCACTGCTGTCGGGGGACCCTCCCGCCGTCGCGGCTGCTGGTACTGCTGCCGCCGTCCTTGGCCTCTTTCGGCTCCGCTGCTGCTCTTCTGACGGGGCGCTGACGGCTTCAGCTCCGAAAACGCCCTTGCTAGCTCTCTTCTGGAGATCTCGGCGTCTAAGAAGCTGAGTAATCCTTCAACGTCCGTTTCCTTAGAGTCGTTGGATGTGCGTGACCACTGCAATCTCATTTCTTCGGGAAGTTTGGATAGAATGAGAGGTGTGAGGAAAACACTGTAGCTGTCACCTGTGATGTCCAGGGATTGAAGGCTTCGCACATGAGAGAGAAGTTTATCCTGAAGCTCGCGCAGGCCGCTCACCTCATCCCCATGCACTTGCAGAGTCAAGTTTAGTAGGCCTTGAACATGCGCGAACACTATCCTTTCGCGCTCACCAAAGCGCTGCTTCAAGAGTTCGCACGCATGTCTGTAGTTCTGTGATGTCAGAGACAGGCCGGACGCCACCCGTTTGGCCTCTCCTATAAGACAGCAGTTCAAATAGGCAAATTTACTCACTTCTGGCAGATCCTGATTGTCTATGTTGGCTGTAAAGGTGTCCCAGAATGGCTGCCACTGAATAATTTCGCCACTGAATTTAGGGAGGTCGAGTTTTGGTAGCTGCACAGCTGCTGTTGTAGAGCTGGTGGCATCGCCTGATGCGTCCTTTCTTCCTCTTGCTTTTAGCAGCTTCAGCCGGATTTTCTCTGCTCGTTCTTCGATTTCTGCTGCTTCAGCTATGTCGGCATTTAAGTCCTCTTCTGTTTCTAGTTCTATTTCCACTGCTTGCTGTGCTTCCTTCAGGGTTTCCATTTTTGAACTTAATTGTGTCTGAAAGCTGTCTAAGTAATCATCTTCTTGCTCACTTTCTAATACAGCTTCAATGGTGTTTATAACTCTACTCAGCCACGCACGGGCCGCCGCGCGTGCACGTTTTGATTTCACCAAGTCCGACATCTTGCAGAGAGATCAAGAGAGATTGCACTAATGTTCTAATTTCTAATGGGCACTAATTCGCCACACACAGTCACTAATTGTTCCCCTTCTTAAATCCCGGGTTTCGGCACCAAATGTTGTTCTGATTTCGACTGTGTGCGGCTAAAGACTAGTTTTTCTAATGTCTCATCTTTATTCACACTTTCGTCGACGACGCCCAACTGCCGACTGCCCTGGGCTGCTCTAGAGGCGGCTGCTGGCCCGAAGGCCGCTGGTAATCCGATCCCGGCCTGGAAGGGGCCGCGTGGGAGAGCAGGTACGTACCCAGGCAGGCTAGGGTCGGACTACATGCTTACAATTCACAACAAGGGTAACTGAAATAGCAGTTTATGACCCCGGCGTAATCTAAAGAAGACAAAACATGTATGGAGTTTCATAATGGTCGAAGATATCAACCTACTTCACACTGATCTCACAAAATTATCTGAGATAACCGAAAAATGAGTAGCTTGTATCACGTCAAGTGTTAAGCACCAAATCCAAATAGCATCAAGCTACACCATACCATGCAACATAACCATCCTGCAGCCACGCCAAGCACCAAAACGACTCAACAGCAACATCGCCGCTGACCGCCGCCCCGGCCGGGTTGGGCGTAGCATGTTTACAGGACAAAGTCCTTTCTCCGTCGGCTCCAGGTGAACTCGTCTAAGACGGCATCCACGGTCAGGTGGAGGTGACGGTGTGCCTGCACCATGCAGCTTGCCTCCAACTGTTCCTCTGGCATGGTTACCCTGATTGCGGTCGCTGCCAGTGAGACTCGGCTGAAGAAGCCCTCCGGCTCAACTGTCGTGACTGGAAGCGCGGCCAGGATTTGTAGCAGCTGGCTGATGTTAGGGAAGACGTCTGAAGAACAGGCGTCCAGTGCTGCCACTGCTGTGGCCGGACGCTCCGTCTCCGGCTTGCCTGCCCACATGGCAGTCCAGATGGCAATCTCCTCTTCCTGATGGCCATCTAGGAAGCTCGAGTACCGATCGACGGCGGTATTCACATCAGCCCACGACTTGTCTTGTCTAGGGAGCAACCCGCTTAGCTGCAGAGAAGCCTGCTGTGGCTCACCGAAGCGAGCCGTCAGCTGTTGCAGCACGCTTCTAAGGAGTTGGTTGAATATGTTGTACACGGAAGTAAACTTCCGTGTCTTTGCACTCGCCTGCGTTGCAGTTATACACAGACCGCGAGGCACAGCGTGGAGGCTTGATGTACACTCCCAAGCCCTCGACAGCATCCCTCGCCTTGCTGAACATGCTGCTGATCTTTGACTCCGGCTCGCTCCTCCACTTCTCCAACGTGCGGGTGGAGGCGCCCAGAAGCTGCGCGGCAGTTACAGTCTCCATGCTCTTGGCTTGGTGGGCGCGAGACACAGGCAGCAGGGTGGTGCTCACACACTCCATACTGAAGAGCGCCACCAGGAAGGCGTAGGAGCGAAGTGAGGCCAGAAACTGATTAGCCTTTTGGCACACTTCGGTGCCGTACCAGGACAGCATTGTAGTCGCGGAGGAGTAAAGAAGACTCGCTTCATATGTACTGACAGGTGTATTTCCATGTTTACTGTACACCATGACCGTTTCTGAAGATGAAACGGCCGAATTAATAAAACATCTAATGAAAAATGGTTATGCACGCAGGGCGGAGGGAACACCGGGAACACTCATAGATAATTTGCCACCTCAGGGCACCATCAACCACTCATAACCTCGATTATAACTCCACGTTAATAAATATATACCATCATCGCTAAGTATTAATTTCCCCACTCAGGTCACCATCCAGCACTTCACAGCCTCGTTTCTGTCTCCACGTCAACCACTATATAAGTATCTGGTAAGTACTATTTTACATTTGCTATTGAAAATGGATGGTCAACTAATTTCAGTCAATATCCGCTATTCAATATCACTATGGCTGTGTACACAGCTAGCTGCTCATCATCTGCTTCCAGCACAATAAAATTCTAGGTATTATAATAGTAATTGTTTGCTTACCACTAAAGTCGAGCTCCTTGTTATATAAAAAAATTTAAACGACGAAACGCCAGTCATACTTCCATCTGCGCCTGACCTAGGCTACGCCCCTCTGGCCAGCATACCCCGTCCTTGAAATTCACTCCTGCATCAAAACATCACACGTTTCATTGGTGGCGCACACGAGACATCTCCGTCCCCATAAACAAACACCTTCTCCATAATGTCCACAATCGAATCCACTTGAAATTATACCAATAAGTTGCGCACTAATTTTGCATTACAATTACATCGCATTTCATAAGTCTAATCTAATGAGAAACTTACATTTTTAGGCTGGTTTGCTCTACATGTTTACATATTGAAGAAAATGGCCCGAATCAATGACCGAGAAACCTGAGCTGAAATTTCCGAGCCTGGAATCCTTCACACTGGCCGGGCTTTTCGGTGTTGATAATAAAATAATCAACCAGTGGGCCTCACATTATTTATGACAATACAATTAATTGACGCGCTAATTTCAGGCTACACAGGAAAATTATTTATTATCGCCGTTACCGCCACTCGCCTCCCATCACTTCGATTCTACAAAGTAACTTAAAACATGTTCCCGTTAGCTTGCGCGGATTCTGGCCTTGGCACTGCTGATGAGCCGATAGCGCCATCTCGCACAACAACGAATTAAGGTGGGGCTGCCTACCTATTTTTGCCCGTACATACCGACCATTGGCACAAGCTATCCATGGCCGCTCACGGCACTTACACTGCCCCTTCAAACAATGTTTGAAACCCAATACCCCCATGTAAACCCGAGCTCTTCTTGGATGCCGCCCCATTGACACTACCTATCATCTTAGGTAACCTATGGAATTACCTGCTCCTTATGAGAACAATCAGAGATTGGGAGTTAATAACAATTTCAAGGAAAAAGCAATGAGTCGCCCGCAGTCTCAGAGCCAACTGCGGACACAATCGGTGCCCCACTTCATCGCCACTCAGACCCGCAAAATCGCTATGAGGCGACGAGAAGGCACATCGGCCTGACCACGGCTACCAGGAAATACTACGCTGTTTACAAATTAACTCTAGATTCGCCCAGACCCGTGCCGCGCTCCATCATTATGAGTTGACTGGTAAGCACCCGTCGCACAGCTATCGCGAGCAAGCATAGTCAACCGGCATGCTGACATGAACATCCTGTCCATAATGCGGAGCGTACCCTCTCGTAAAGGACCGACTTCGTCACTCTAAGTCCATCATGCGGAGCGTACCCTCTCGTAAAGGACCGACTTCGTCACTAGTGTTAGCACACCCTACCCTTATTCACGATCACCCTTATTTACAACGCTGGCGGGCAACCACCTGCGAACCTAACTTACCCACCCCTGGGTTTACCACTCTAAGTCCTTGCTAGCATGCACTAGTACCAGTTTATGTACCGGCCTAATAAAGGTCGACTTGCTTATTTTCACCGTTACCTTACGTATATATACCTCCTTTCCAGGCATGACTTCAATGACCCTGTCCAAGGGCCACTGCCTCCGTGCACCATCGGGGCCAACTATCAGCACTATGTCCCCGGCGCGTCCACTTTTGGTGCGTCTGCAGCGTCGGCAAGAATTCGCGCCGCAACCTTATCCAGAACTGGTCAGCGAGGTGCTGAACGTGCCGTCATCTCTTACGTGAGTACGAATCGGCCTGACTGGAGCTACCCAAGACGGGCCTCCCTCATGCCCGCAGGAACAAGAAGATATCCCGGTGGCAGTGGCTCTAAATCACGCTCGGTCGTTGAAATGTAGGTCAGTGGACGATTATTCATAATAGACTCTATTTCGCAGAATAATGTGTGCAATGACTCGTCATTTAGATGCTGTAGGGACGTCATACTCCGCCAAATCTTCTGAACGTGCAAATCTGCTGCTCCACCGAGCCCATAAAATGAGACCCAGTCAGTGGACTGAAAACCCAGTCCATGCCCAAGAGTAACGCTTTTCTCTGTAATAAATCCTGATCCAGGTTCTGGAAAGCCTCCCTTAACTCCTTATCTGCCTTTGCGAAGCCGCCGGCATTTTCTGAAAATATTCGTCTCACCCCACCTCGTCTTGCCACCAGCCTACGTATCGCATTTATCAACGAATCCGTATCCAATGAATTGAGAATCTCAATGTGCACTGCTCTTGTAGTCATGCAACTCGCCAGTAGACCCCACCGTTTTCTATCACTCCAACCAGACTTCGCTGTTACCGGGCTGAAGGCGGTATTGCGGTAGCTGGGCTCGGCGGACTGCCAACGAGTTAATCATCAAAGGATCTCACCCTTCGGTGCTGCCATATGGCAGAGGCTCGCCGGCGTATCCGACCCCGGGGCCACCCAGGGGTGTGGGAATTGCTCGGCTCCGTCCATATACATGGGATTGTAGCTGCTGCCTGCGGCCTCCGTGGGGCACTGCATCATTTGAGCCCTAAGTAAGTGAATGGTCTGAGACAGCTGCAATTCCATGGTCTGCCGCATGTTCCATCTGCTGTTTCATCTATTCCAGAACCTCATCGGGACCCTGTGCCACCTGCGTGTTACATATGGTTCCTCGGAGGCTTTTGTTCTGGAGATCATCAAATGATTCCTTGTTAGCCACCACGGTAACATCTGACTCCATATCGGTGATGTCTCGAGCCCCGACTAATTCTAGCAGATGCGGCCGAAGGCCAATTAAGAATTGTTGGAAAATCAGCTCCTCCGCCATTTGCTTTGTCTCAGGATCGGATGAGAGTACTAGGCTGGGTCATGCTTTGTAAACCAGGGCGTTAATCCTCATTGCATATGCCCTAACCCCCTCTGTATCTTCCCGCCTGTAGGCGCTCAACTGCAGAGAGTCAGTCAAGGGGTCCGCCTGCTTTCGGAGCTGTTCACTTATGGACACTTTGAACTCTGGGCCCAAGCTGTGCCACATTGGGGGACGAGATAGACAAACCCTTAGTCGCCAGAAAGGTTCTGAGGAAGTTTCTGGCCCCGCCGTCCAAACGGAGGGGCATACACGCATCAGATCGTTAGCGTCCAGATTGCCCAAGGCGGCCGCATTTTCCGCAGACTCCAGAAAGTCCTGCACCGAACCCGTTCCTACTTTCTCCGAGTCAACGGTTTTGATCTCCCCTAGAGTTCCCATGTTCTTGTGAGCTCCTCCTCCGCTATTGCGAAACAACGGTATCGTACAGGGTTCCTGTTGTAGAAGAATTGCTGACGGGTTGGACCGCGGGGCCTCGGGGGCCTACGGACGCAGGGCCCTCCATGAACCGAACTGAGTCTCTGGATGCTGCCCCCGTTGGCGGCGCCATATTCAAGTATCGTATGACACACCTTTGTCGTCTCGGTTTCCACCTCGGGAACTTGTTTCTAACTCAGCTATATTATGGCTCACCAATCAACTCCCAAAATTGGTCGATACTCACTCATTAATGCCAACGGTTAGGCGCCGTGCTCGGCTACCGTCATCTGTCGAATTCCCGCCCCATTTCGGGCTTGAACGTCCAACCTGCGGCACAGATGACTATAATCACCACGAGTTCGGAAACCAGTTTCCCATTCGGGGGAGGTCCCAGTGAGCGTCATTTGGCGAGGTGAGTGCCGGGACCACCTGTCCCGGTTCTATTTGGAGTGCGTTCACCTTACCTTCCTCTACATCTGGTCCACCATGAACAGGTGGGCTTCACTGTTATGATCGTCCTGCGTTACCGCCTGAAGATTTTGAACCCAAACTAACCGTCTATGGTCATTGGTCATCTTCTATCATCCCATTAACGGTCGTTTGGCCGAGACGGCGCCATCCGGCGGACGAGCCCACCATGATTGAAGACAGATGATAGCTCCATGCCATATACGAATTTAGACCGGTCGGTGGTTCGGCGACCTCAGGTTTTCCACCCTGGTCCCATGGCCTGGAGCAGAACAGGTTTCCCGCGTCTGGTATCCAATTTTCTGGTGCATCCGCTGTATGCCGTAGTGAAAAGGCTATCGTCACTCGGTGACAGCGGTAAAACGCTGTCGAAAAGGAACACGTCACGCTTGCCAGAGGCTCAAATGTACTATTCCAGCCCTGTGGACTGATTTAACTACAAAGGGGAACTGTAGACCCTTTGCAGAGGCTGTAAGAGCGGAAGTGCTTGAAATACAGCTTGGCGAAGATTGGATAATAGCAAAAACACCCGTGCGCGCTTCCGCAGACAACGCCTGAATCGGCGCCTTCACTCTCCGAGCCATACAATTTTCTTTGTGTGAATGTACGCCTGACAACGCACGCAACGAGCCGGGATATTCGTGTACGGCTGCACCTAGTGTCGCATGTAGCCGGCCTACAAGTGCTGAGGGATGGTAGTCTTACTAACGGTAACTTTTAGAAGCGGGGTCGGTCTTCCGGACTTCGTCGGTATAGAAGGCGAGACATAGAGATCATCCCTTGGTTCCTGCTTTCCGCGAGAATTTTCGCTGATGTTTCCTCAGAGAGCTCGCGGGCGAACCCTGCTCCCGATGCTTGGTTCAGGCGGTCCGCCATCTCGACAGTGATATCTTTTTCTCGCATTACTGGTGTGTTGAGAAGTGAAAGCGCTTGGTGTGGGTTACTACCTTCACTACCAGTCCCCCCTCTGCGGATAGCCTTTGTCTCGTGCACCATGCCACCTAAAGTGGCCTCAATTTCATTGCGAAAATTGTATGGGATTACAGTCCTGAAAGAACCGCCATCTCTCTTCGAATTATGACGAATGATGGGCCTTCTGGAATGAAAGGAGTGTTCATCTTGACTGGTCGGAGCCAGCGGAGCTAGTGGGAGACAGAAGGAAGAAGTCCCCTTGCTCCCCTCTGCTCTAGCCCTGAATATTTTTGCAACTTATTCAGGAATACAATGCGTTGTGTTTTACTTTTAATTTTTAGTTTGATTATTTTCTTTTATATGTACAATAACTTGAGGAACTGATGAGTCTTTCTCTTGAAGGAGAGAAACCATCTTCAAACCGTACACGTGAATTGTCGATTGACACAACACAATCCATCCTATAATCAAAGTAGGGACGACCCCGCGCATTAAAGCCAGAAGTGTGTGATTTAGTTTCCCAATAAAATCTCGTCGTAGTTATGACAACACATTCAAGGCTTTGGGAAAACTTTCAGGTACACCTGTGACTCTAGCCATGGCGCCAACTCACCAGTTGTCGGACGGCCTTCTTTTTGTCACCCGCCCAGTTGATGGCCCGCAGCTTCCCCTAATTCACACGCAGGTTCTGGCCAATCTGAGAACAGATGGAAGCAACGACCTTCCGACACTTTGTTCAACGTGCTTTTACATTCACCATTCCGAGAGTTTTCTTGCGGCCAACTCAGCCTCGTCATTACACTTTCGTGTTATTATCTTTCGAACCTCCTTTTCTCCAAGCATAGAATTTCTGCTGCTGTAGGCTGATACAGGAGATTCACGATTAGCATAGTCTCTCACTAACGACAAAGTCAGAGCACTCGTGAAGGAAAGTTCAATTGCTGTAAGAAAATGTCTTGGCAACGAGAGTTTTCTGACAATTCTGTCAGTGTAGATGGAGGTGGGCATATATAGTTGCCGCTTTCATTGAAAAATAAAAATATGGAAACATAAAAAGCAGCAATAGAACATGAGGCAGCATTGTTTCAAACCAGGCTTGGAGGGGATGGACCACTAAGGTATCCCAGGTAAGTAATTAAAAGAAGTAAAATGTCTCGCGTATATGAATTTAACCCATTTACACTCACTACGACAGCACACGCCTTGCGAACGCGTCCAATGAATAAGGGGCAGCAGTGTCATCGTTGACGTTGTTTGCCGAGGAAGTCGCTCATCGTGTCGGGGTGGGGCTGCTCATTCGGCTGCAGCCCATCACGGCGATGCCAATCGGGCAGCCACCCGTCAGGCTGCTCGTAGCCAGGACGGATCTCCCAAAGCAGGCTACCAGCAGCTGCCGGACGACCTTTTTCGTGTCTCCTGCCCAGTTTATTAGCCGCAGCTTCCCCTGATTCACGCGCAGGTTCTAGCCATGTCCGACACATCTCCTTGATGGAGGAAGTGCACAGGTCAGTGCAGAAGCTGGCTTATTAACGGTAAACGATGCTATTGTTGTGTGTCATGGCTCCGCCGTAAAGACTGCGTCAGATTCGCCGCGGCCGTGTATTGGCACTTCTTACCACACAGGTCAGTTCGGGTGAGCCACGACTCAAAGTGCGTGGGACTGCTGCACCCCCAGCCTGGCGTACGCCAACTGACCATGACTTCGGGTCACCGTATGCTTTAATAGCGCCCAGTCGGCGAGGCCCCGCCCACAGCACACGGCGGTGGCGGGCAGGGGCGCCGCCAGCCCACTGGGGTACTACCTATTGTAACACCACTCTCCTCGCCCTTGAAAACCTAGCGTAAATATACAGCACGTACAACATTACAAAAATAACACAAAGATAAAAGCAGCCAACTAAACCCGGCGCTCCCCGATAACAACCAACGAAAAACACGCAAGGACACGATCGACGCTACACCCGGTATCTCACAGCTCGCCGGTAGCCAGCACTCGGACTCCCTCAGGCCAACGATGCGCCACCGCCGCGTACCCTCCACCGCTGAGGCGCACCAGATCGGAGACAAACTTCCTTGTGTCCACCACCCACTCCGACCGGCGCCCCCTGCCGTCGCGACGGTGTCGCACACAGACCTCCCCGGTCACACTGCACGTACACTGCCACGTCACCCAAGTTCTCGAGGACTAACTCTGCCAGGGGCTGGTCCAAGTTACAGTAACCGGGAGTACTTTCCCTCTTAGCCCGGCAGTCTTTGGAGGGTCGGGGTAGGGGGGCCCATAACCCACACCTTCTCGTTGCTTTTAGTGGAAACTTCTCTGATGAGCTTCTTAATACGATCCAGCATGTCCCCCGACAGCGGCTGGGAGCGCCGCCTGCGCGGGTAGACGTCATTGCCTCCGAGCGAGAAGGCAACTTGCACTGGTGTCATTCCCTGCTCCTGGCAAATCCTCTACCAGGAGTGGATGACCGCCTTTGTTGCCGAGGCGGCCGTGTCCCACATCCCACCTTCATACATGAACGCCACCGTAGTTCTCACAGGAATCCCACTGGGATTCACACAATACTTCCACAAAAACCTGACACTTACCATACATTCAAGTCGAACACAAACTTGTGTTGCAACTCATTAAGCGACTGGATCAGCTCTGTATACTCGGAATCGGCGACCAGACCAGGTGTTTTATAGATTACAACATGATTTGTATCATTTCCAACATCATTCACGTCATAATGACCTGGTCCAGGAACGCTTGGATCGGGCTCTTTATCGTCTCCCTAATTATAGAGGCGGTCATCAGCTTTCGCGTGCAAATCAGTCCCGCAATAATTATCCACACTTTATTAACAATCACATGTTCCTCCTCAATAAGCTGTGACATGCTCGCACCCATGTCGCTGAGTGACGTCAAACTATGATGAATCATTCTTCTACTCTCCAGGATTTCATCTTAGAACTTCAAAAATGTGATCTCCGTGTACTTATACCCCCATGTAATCCCACTAAATGTACTGTCAGTTTCATCTTTTTCGTTGCGGAAATATATGAATAACAATAGGTGCTCTTGAAATCAGCTTTGTGGGGCCTTAGCCGTTTTTCGGATGCCTTTTTCGGGGGCTTCAATCAGGCTTTCATCATCACGTCCGGCAACATCATCGTTGCAAGGTGTATCAATATTACCAAGTAGGCGATTATTCACCCGCTGTTCGCTCTGTTTCTGAAGCGCATTGTGATAAGATGTCACATTCTCTGCGAGGCATATGCTCTTTAGAGCCTTTGGTCTCTTCGTGTACTTTTCAATAAGACTCGGTTGCAAGACATCTGTTGACTGATCGAGTTTCTGCAATTCAGCGAAGGCTCAGTGTGTATAGACCCGGTCTTATTTTTTGGTACGTGCTAATTCTGGTGGTTCCACGACTGGAAATCACATATGGCAGCCGACAAGTCCACTGAACACTCCTCAAGCGGGACCGGAGTGCTCCCCATGAACTTGGCTCTTATTTCATTCATTTTTGGAGGACTGTAAGCTGCGGGTTCTTATTGAGCTCGCGCATTAGCTCTCGCATGAGCAATGAGACACCACGGGCAAACTTTGTCGGTTAATCTGCCAGGTAACGAGCCACTTTATGAACTTCCTCACAATATGATATGCCCATATTGGAGAGCCAAACTTTTAACAGATCTCCTGAGTAATTGTTAACCCTTGCCTCGCACAGCCGACGCCGTATGTAAACTTTCTTTCACCTGAGAGACACACGCAAGCTGCTGATGTAGTCACTCTCGTTGAAGTCTAACTTCCTCAAGAGCTCGTTGGAAGTGGTTTCAGCTGTGTATAATTTATCATCCTTTGGTAGCCCATCAAGCGCCAAAAAAACTGTGTTGTAACATATCTCCAGTCAAGTCTTATTACTCTGCCCAAACCCTCGCATTCTCGTTAAATGAAGAAAGAATCGTCGTCCTTTGATTGGTGTACTGGGCTCCCATTTCACCAGGCATTGTAAGTGAGATCATGAAGTGATTATTTTAAAAAAATAGCGAGAAACCGAAACGCAGCCGCTCCGGCTGCCAGCCGAGACGATATCATCCAAACAACTTTGCGGCAGTATAACATTCTACCATTACTCGAGTGAATCATCTTTCTTTCTCCAACTCTTCTACGGTCTATCCCCCGGACCCAGTACCACCGACGGGAGGGTCTAACAAGCCTGTCCCAACACCTTACTCCCGTGTCCATGCCTCGTCACGCTAGACGCACGCACGTCGAAGAACACGGCAGACCTGTGCGTTTGCGTATTGAAGCCCCTGTCACCGTGCAAGTGCATCAGGGCGACCTCGCGAATCGTGTAGGCACCGAGTGGGCAGCGCAAACAGCCAGTCTATGTTGGTCCGCAGAGCGAGAGCGTCGTTAGACTGACCACCGTGCGTCAGATGGGTCTCCGTGACTGAATAGTAAGATTCCATCAATGCTTCCGTCGCACTGATAGTCATCGCCACGTCTGAAGCGATGGGACCATCTAACGCACCTAGCAGTTCAGTTTAATCAATCACTAGAAAACACCTTTGGTTTTCTTGGCTTTTTTACGAGCAAAGGGCCAGAAATAGAGCTACTTGGATTTGACGTATCTAGTTCGGTTACGTCAGATCGTATACTACATTAAATCCTATATCCATCAGATACAAGAAAATCATGGAGAGCCACAGCTGGCCTAGCTCCAGCACCGTCCTGCATGTTGTTAGCCAATCGTCTTTGATATCTTCACATTGTCAAATGTAAAATTGTAGCGAAACGTTCGATAAGTGAAGCCGGCCGGCGGCGTACACGAAGATCCAGTTGTAGGTGAGTGATCCGGTAGCTGCAAAAATAAGTGTTAGCAGTGGAGGTTACGGTGGTGGACGAGGCGAAGAAGTTGAAACATTGTGGTACCGATGTGGTGACGCTGATTATAAGAGAAGAGAGATATTGAAGTAACAGATGCAACGAGGTCAGACACCTGACACAGCGGACTGCTGGCCGGTGGCGTGGTTGGCGTTGATGATGCTGCAGTTGCCATCGTCGTGCGGCTGACCCTGTTCTCAGCACGTGCAGGTCAAAGTCGTTGCTCCAGAGGACGTTTCCGGAGCCGTTTGGACCCAGCCTGATCCAGACTTTCCGTCCTTTCAGCGAGGAGACTATGACTGCGTATGTGGACGGACGTTAGCTTGGACTATGACGGTATCGCGATACAGGCCGCCGACACAAAATGTCAGAGCACGGCGAAATTGGATGCCCAGTAGAAATAGTCTTCGAATTCCATCCGGGAGTCCGGACTTGTTCTGCCTGCGACCTTGGCGATAACTGCTAGGAAGGCTAGAGTGGACAGCATGTTGTTGTTGCAGACTTGGTGCTGTGACCCAGTGATGGCTGAGCGTGCTGATGTTGTCTCAGTGCGAGAGTGCTATTCCTACCCGTGAAATGCCGTAGCTTCAGACGTCAATTGTTTTGTCGCATGTCTCGTGGTAACCCGGTGGAAAGGTTCAATATGAAAGCAAGGATTTTGGACTACTCTTGCCATTAAAGTTGTATTTTCAGCATTTTCAGAAGGGGATTGGCGGGAATATTTTGCCTTTAGTCACCGATATCGTCTTAGTGCGCTGAATGATTTTGGTGCTACGATGAAAGCTGACAGTGAATTTAAACATATCCTTAACTATTCTCTCGGAATATTCCTCTCGTGGACCGTACGATCTTGTGGAAGCGTGGTGGCTGAACCTGTCGTCTTAGATTGCTTCTCTCGCCTAGGCCCTCCTTCAGAACACCTCACACGCCCTCGACTACATTCTCTGGAGACGAATGCCGCCGCTGTATTACTAGGTCCACGAACCTCATGACTTCACTTTTCCCAGTATCATCTCTCAAAGCATCATAAATATCTACTGGCTCCTATCTTTGGCACTGCACTCACCGTGTACCTTGTCAGTTGAAAAAATGTATCCTTAAAAGGGAACATTGAACTAAAAGTTGTTTTCACACGGTATTTGTCCATCTGGAAGGTCCCACACGGTCCACTGAAATGACCTCACAGTGTGTTTTCATCATTTATATGCCACATTGCACATACTATGGATAGTGGCTGACAATCATGTATTGAAAACGGTTTGTTATATGACAGCGTCAGTAGTTCCAAAATCTACAGATATCTGCTCCGCCATGATACATGTGTCGTCTTTTCTCGAGGAGCTGCAGCGCTCAGTGATCGCATTGCCTCTACAATCGGCCATTTTAAATGGGTCAATTATCTCTCTGCCACCTAAGTTTACTGTCGGAAGTGATGTTGAGAAAGATGTGCTTTCATGGGAAGGTTCAAGGCTCGGTGAGGATTTGTAATGCAACTGCCCAGCATGCAGCATATCAGTGACAATTCCATATGTCTGTGCCAAGTTCGGAGGTCAAACTCGTCGCTCCAGGTGAAGTTGTCGGAGCCGGTTTGATCCGATCGAGGATTTCTGACCCTTTAGTTAGGAGACTATCCAGCCCCTTTGTACCCACATTTTTATAAGGCAGGCCATGTACAATCTCAGTCTCGTTCCTGTGCACCTGTCCGACGCCGTGGCCAAGTCTGCGGGTGACTATTCGCGCGTACAATGTTCTGTGTAACGTGGGAAGCGGCCCACCTGACGACGCCTTGCAGCCGCAAGCCGCTCAACTAGAGATGTCAATTTGTGACGGACTGGGCCCAGTGTCGGGGTATATTTGAATGTAATCATGTTCTGCTGAGAGAAGAGAGGGTTTGCGTCTGCTTGAAAATGAACCATCTCACCAAGTGTCCGTTGGCCGAGTAGCCAGAGCAGGGTACGGGAATGTGCATACTTGTTACATGATTATTGTGCTATTTAGCAGGCGCGACAATGATATACCTAATCAGAGTGGACTTATCGGTAGCCTTGCAGACTAGGCTCCCAAGCGCTGCTGCATGTTAGACCGCTTTGGAGTTGCAGTGGGCCGCTGTTACGCAACTGTTGGGTGCGGTTACAGTCTGTCACATTCTCACATTGTAATGTTCCTCGGAAAGTATCTGTTGTCGATCTCTGTGTGGTACGAGGATGTCTCTGTCGAGGGAACGGAAACGGCATGGGTGGTATGCGCGTCGTGAAATACTGTGGCTGTTTGGATTATATTAAATCCCAGATGGTTATGACGGCCGGCAGGCGGTGTCACTGTCGCCGGCGGGGCTCGTACATTGGCCGCCAGTACTGTCGCGGCTGTAGATGCGGTCACTACAGAGGTCAGGACTGTAGGCACTGCAGGGCGCAGAAAACGCAGAGCCTGCTGTATAGTCTCAGAAAAGTATCGGTCGTATTCGTCCCACGCGTTCTGGACTGTCAGTCTCGTTTGGAAATCGTGGTCAGCGATACGTTTCAGACTTCCTTACAGCCGCAACACCCGCATATGCACCGGCATCTGCTATATAGTGTCCGGTGTTATCGCATCAACTTATCTCTTCAGCAGTCGAATTAGTCATACGTATTGCATATACATATACAGCATAAATATAGCATATAAATATACACCATCGGGTGTGAGGTCATAAAAGCTATGTTGGGCTGTAGACTGTGTTAAACTTGACTTCTCTCAAGTATGCTAGAACCTTCTCAATGTCTACGACTGCGTCGTTGCCTAAAGTCTGCCTCAGAGAAACTGAAGTGAAGAATCGACGCCTGATAAAGCCTCATTTTCGTCTGCAAAGTGTGGTTCCCCGTGTGGGGCTGATGTGAATTTAACTTCCACCACCACCTGCCCTCTCTTGATGACGCAGCTTCCTTCAAGGCTGGCCGCCAGAACACAGTCGTCCTTATTTGTTTTTAAGCAACATGGGATTTTGTCGGCTCTTGTTGATGTATCGCCACGGGTGGTACCTCCCGCAGGGGAGGTACATAAAGCACCTGTTTAATCGACTATGCAATATCTCGTGCTTGGTGAACTGCCCATTATACAAGTATGAAGGAGTGTTCACTTGGACGCCATCAGGTACGATGTCTTTGATTGAAAGGTAAAGCCTTGTTCGCCAGGAGCAATTCTCCTGTCGCCGGCCAGTCGATTATGCCACAGTCTTTTGCGACATGTTTGTCTGACGCATTTCCTTCATATTCTGGACTCGCAAAAGGAATGACGCCGTTAGGAGCAGCATCGGCCGTCACTTTGAACGTATTGTACGAGTTGCACGCGCTGCACGTGCTGTCCCCAGCAGGGCGGCTTTCCGTCCAACGCTGGGTCGAATAGGGCCTCGGCGAAGACGCACACGAACGTACGGAGAATATTCTCGACAGTTTTGAGGCTCGCGCCCATCTTCGCTCCCAAATCGGTATGCCCAAGTGCATGGCACAGCTTCATCATGGCGAACAATATCTGGTCCCCCAAACACAGTGATGTAACCTTAAGTCCATAATACTGGAATTCCAGTCTGCACACATAAGTCAAAGGCCTCTTGAGAACCTCAGCGGAAGGTAGTCCGTTCGTGCATCGTGTGATGACTTACTAGCTCATCCGAGTGTGATATTTGATTGAAGGTGAGGCGTTAAGCCTAATGCTAGCAGCTGCTTCTAGGATATCACCTGTTCCCTCTGCATCTGGGTTTCCATCTTAATGACGATGGGAGATGAACCGGTAATGCCGGGAGTCAGTGTCTCCCACTGAGTTACTTAAAGACTCATCGATAGCTCACCATGACCTGTCCATCGGCAAGGTGTACATTAAGCACGCTTCATTGCTTCAGCACTCTTTCCACGTCGGTGCCTTTCAGTCGCGCTACCTTCGGCAACCTACAACGCCGCACTGGATGTGACGGGCTGTGTCTGCGAACTTAGTGTGAAATAACGGAGGGTGGGTTTCAAGGAGTCGCTCTAAAGTTTCAGTAGTGTGCGAGTGTGTGATTTGCAGGACTACCAAAGATACCATATATATGTCACTGAATTGATCTCATCAACCATCTCACTGACATCACTCGTGTGGCTTGATGCAACATCAGGATGATTGGGGTTGCCTTCATCATGCTCACTAACATCGCGATTACCAGTGCGGACATGTGGATCTTTCAGTGCCCTGTGCAGCTCTACCATCAGTTTTTAAGGCCTAGATTTACTATTTTCACCATCGAACGTGAGTGTTGCCGCCTCGGGGAACGGAGTTCGCTTGTGTTCAGAAGATATGTTATATTTGCCTATGTGATGAACCAACGCGGAACATTGCTTTTGTGGAGATGCATCCACATCGTCGAAACCGGTGGCAACATTGTTTTGCGTGCGTCGTGTATATGGTTTGCGTGTTCGTTTTATCGAGTTTCTCTGATCTTGCACACGACAATCACTGTGCCTAAAGAGATAACTAAGCCAAATGCAGAATACCGAGGAACTTGTATTGCGAGACTCCTTTCCGCGCGCCGCTCACAATGGGGCTCTGACCAGCTGCGGTACACCTGACTGGACGAGGACCCCGGCGTGGCAGCGACCGCGCCAGGGTGCGCGGCCAGCCTGCATGAGGAGCGCGCACGACACATGTTGTGTATCGTTTTTGAACTGTTGATGCATTTTTATGACTGTTTATGTCAGAGACAGCGAGGTACCGGCGGTGGACAAGTACACTAAAGTGGATGTCATAAAGAGAGTCCAATATCTCACTGATGAAACACTGGTCGTTTGCCACTGGAAGCACCGCTACACTGTCTTTCCCATACAATACCAGATTATAAGTGTTCTTTCCCGGAATAGCCAGTCAGAGCTGGATTTGCCCGTAATATTTATGCTTCTTCTTAAGGTGCGCAACATCGATATCATCATAGTCGAGGAACTCTACCATCTGCGACTCCAGCATGTCATGCACAGACAGTCTATCCACACATTGGGACTCTTCACCTCAACAAGCTTCGTTGGCTCTTCATTTTCCATGGTGATGGCATCAGGCGAACACCCTATCGCTTGACACGTGGGTGGGACGATCAGTCCGTAGCGGAGAACGTTGTGATCATCGCATAGAATGGCGTACTTATCTATGGCACGATTCTCGCACTGTTTCCCATACTTGGTGGCCGCATTGTCCGTGGCATAATTCTCACCAGTCTCCCATACTTGGCCGTATTATCTATGACACCATTCTCGCTGTTTCCCATACTTGTCGGCCGTATTATTGGTAACATTCTCGCACTGTTTCCCATACTTAGGTCGGCCGCATTATCTGTGACACCATTCTCGCACTGTTTCCCATACTTTGTGGCCGTATTATCTATGGCACCATTCTCGCATTGTTTTCCTATACTTGTCGGCGGTATTATTGGTAACATTCTCGCTCTGTTTCCCACACTTGGTGTCCGCATTATCTGTGGCAATATTCTCGCTCTGTTTCCCACACTTGGTGGCCGCATTATCTGTGGCAATATTCTCGCTCTGTTTCTCACACTTGGTGTCCGCATTATCTGTGGCAATATTCTCGCTCTGTTTCCCACACTTGGTGGCCGCATTATCTGTGGCAATATTCTCGCTCTGTTTCCCACACTTGGTGTCCGCATTATCTGTGGCAATATTATCGCTCTGTTTCCCACACTTGGTGGCCGCATTATCTGTGGCAATATTCTCGCTCTGTTTCTCACACTTGGTGTCCGCATTATCTGTGGCAATATTCTCGCTCTGTTTCCCACACTTGGTGGCCGCATTATCTGTGGCAATATTCTCGCTCTGTTTCCCACACTTGGTGGCCGCATTATCTGTGGCAATATTCTCGCTCTGTTTCCCACACTTGGTGGCCGCATTATTCTCGCACTGTTTCCCATAGTTGTGTCGGCTGCATTATCTGTGACACCATTCTCGCACTGTCTTCCATGATTGTCGGCCGTATTATCTGTGACACCATTCTCGCATTGTTTTCCATACTTGTCGGCTCCGTATTATTGATAACATTTTCGCACTGTTTCCCATCTTAGTGGCAGCATTTCCTATGAACCCCTTTACCCTCTCCATCTCCGCCATCTTGTTCTAATCAGCCCTGGGGCTATTGCCATACGTGAACAGCTCATAGCGCTGTGGGGCTGTCATTCCGCTATTTCTCTCCTTTTTCCACCCAGCCAGACCCGGGCACCAATGCGAGTATATATATATATATATATATCCGACGACATGGCCATGAATTAATGAGAAAGAGGGATCTGGCTTATGAGTGCCCACTTGTGCCACGATGGCTGCGTGAAATGAAAACTGCATGAGTATCGTTTTTTCGCATGTTTCTTGTGGGTTGGCAGTTTTTGAATCGGTGCTGAGTTGCCCGTCACAGGGCACCTCTGATTGACTTCGCAACTGGCAGTTGTTTGGTCGGAAGACTAAAGGAGTCGGGAGCAGGAGGAAATGTGGCCTCTGACCTTAAAAATTCAACAATGGTGGTACCTTTCCATCTTCATATTTGGTAACGGGAGGCTCACTGTCAGGTCCGGGTGTCTTGTCATACGATGTAATAGGCTGCCTGTTATGGATTTGACGCGCTGGCGAGTGTCCTCAGAGCGATACGAGCTGCGGCCCGGGTCGTCCCTGCCCCGGTGCGACGGGTGGAACTGAGCAGCGGAGGCCTCGCTACGTTGGAGCTGCACGTGAACCGACACCTTTAGAGCTGGTCTGCTGTGACCCGTAGTGAGTGAGTCTCTTTAGATTTCTGGATTCCTGTTATAAAAGATACCCGTGCGACTCTGTACTTGAGTGTTTGCCTTTTTCATTCTTACCTGTTAAGCCCTCTTTTTCTTTACTTTGTTTCTTTTATTTTTGTGTACTTTTGGCTATGCTTTTGACCCGGCTTGCGCGACTGACTTCTTTGGAGTGTGTTCACAAAGAATAGAGAGCTAACTACTGTGGACTGTATTCAAATAGAATTGAATGCTATTACTGAAGAGTACAGTCTCGTCTCGTGAACGCCGACAAACTTGACTAGCTTCTCATCTTGTTATTTTATTTGCAACGTTTTATGGGCGCAAAATGACTGATGTTGACGCGCCCAAAAAACCCAATAACCCAATAAAGATAACTGATACACCAATTCTGACGACGATGTTGCTTTATTGTCAGGGGTAGTGCACGGACGCTCAACAATCCTGGTGTATGGCACCAGACCGCGGCCTGCCTTCGCACTCGATATGGGTTCCCGGAGATGAGCGGTAGCAGCCTACTCTGTCACGCTCAGCACTACGGCACTCCGGACAGCTCTCCCTGCCGAACGACTCTGCGAGGCCGGCCATCTGCCTGGGGCGTGGCAGGCGTGCACCAGGCTCTTCTGTCCGCTCGATGCCGCGCACTTGTGAGCAGTGGCGCCTTCCCTGCCACAACATTGCCGGTGAAACCGAGTGTGCCCCAGCGCCATAACAGTCGCTGTATTTGCTTCTTCGAAGGCCGTCGGTGAACTGGACAGGGGCGTGCTATAGTTGCTCCGACGAGCTTTACTACCACACCCGTGACCCCGGCGTACACTCCACCATCCATACTATTGACAATTGGTCGCAGAAGTTCTGTGAGATGGATTACTTTTCTAGGATTATTTATGATACGGAACAGAACTGATGGAGGTCAGCTGCAAACAGTGTCCCCGAGTTAGCGACTTTAACACGCGCATTGACGGGGGGCGGGTACCCGCCCCTCCCTCGGGTTTTTCGGAGATAGTTGAAAAACGGCGGCGCGTACGCGCCGCCGTACTAGGCATACCTTTCCCCTCATTATTTTTACAACGTTTGTGAAAATTTTAAGGTTAGGTCATCTCAGGTCAGGTCACCAGTACAGGTCAAGTGACCTGACCTCAAAAAAGTTTAAGATAGCATCCGTCGGAGCAGGGTGAATTTATCCGGTTGAAACTCATATCACATAATGGGCCCACCGAGTTCTCTAAAATGTGTTCCGGTATTTTTGATATCGATGACCTAAGGTCAGGTACGAGGCATGACCTCTCCATTGGAAATACATGGGAAAAATTGTTTTTACTGAATAACTCAGTAACGGATGGTGATAAAGCGTTTATTTTAGCTGCATTAGATTGGCCTTGGCTTTGCGTTTCTAATGATATGCATTTTATATAATTTGACCCTGACCTGACCTCAGTCAGGTCAAATCCTTGATTTGACCTAGCAAGGTCAAATTATATATCATTCGATTTGGCTTGCTGCGAGGATTCATATAGTTTAGTTCGTTTTGCTCTATCTTTACTTGTTCAGATGTAACGGCTGAAAAACTTAATTTACATGTTATCCCTATGACGGCATTTTTTACCTCTCGTGACCTCAAATGTGACGTGACAAAAAAATGTTTTAAATATTTTCGATGGAGAAGTGGATGGGCTATCCAACTCCGTTTACCGTTTTTCGCTACCTACTGTTGTTCTCGAGATCTTAGGAGGGGGCGGGTACCCGCCCCCTCGTCAAAGCGAAGGTGGCTCAGACCCCCGTCAATGCATGTGTTAAGAAATACGAACCTTGTAGAATGGGTAAAGTGAATTATTTGCACAGTTTCTTGGAGAAACCTATACTACTAAAATGATTGATGTTTGTGCCTATCAGTATGCACTGTGAGAAGTCATCGCTACTGGTCTGCGTCGAGGAGCTTGCTGTGCCAGCCGTGTATGCCGGTGTGGTATCCGGGCCGGGGGAGATTGTTCAGGCGGTGTAAGGGGTAGAATCTGCTTATTCACTCGAGCGACGTTGGTGTTTGCGGCGGGTCGGTGCCGGTCTTCAATCGAACGGCGCTAATGTTGACGGCTGGTCGGTTCGGTAAACATCGGGCCGTGGTAGCAGGATCAGAGGTAATCCTTGTCAAGGACGGTTGGAAGTGTCGTTTTGTCAAGTGTGTTCATGTAGTTGAGAATTGAAAATGGGTGTTAATCGTGCCAAGCCGCCAACGCTCACGGCTTTTCTGAACAGATTTGACTGCGTCATTTTATTTCTGCCTAGTCTTTGGAATCGTACTGTGGTAGTGTTTTTTTTCAGTGAGTTCGTGTGAATAGAAAATATACCCCGCGCGGAAGCAACGGCAATCGAGAAAAAGGAGTTTCATATCGGTCGAATGGGTGATTTACGGCAGTCCGGGCATCCGTGAGACGGTGTCAAAGCATCGGACCCACTCTGGGTTGTTCAGGCATGTTGCCTGTTCAGGTCTGGAGGGCCAAGTCTGGAATGTAGGAGGCAGTGGCGGATGCATACCCGAGTTTTGGGGGATGGGCAAACCAATGTTGTCTGCCTCTCCTCCTGGGGGGAGTCGTGCGATTTGGGTGCCCGACAGACCTAGCATAAGCTACCTCTCCAAGCACACATAGGCGGATCCAGGGGGCAAGGGGGCACGTGCCCCCCGCCGATCGACCCTCGGCGCCCCCTGAAAGGTCGATGGCGCCCCCTGAAATGTCGCTTCCCACCCCCCCAGGATGCGAAAGTCGGCGCCCACCGATAGGATTTGGCGCCCACCTGATAGCTTTTGCCGGTCATAAGTGGCGCCCCCCTGGTCCGGATGGCGCCCCCGGAAAGGTGCCCCCTCCGATCGGCAATCCTGGATCCGCCTATGCAAGCACATGATCGCTCCCCTGGGGAGCGAAGATTTAATTGCTCGATAGACCTAGTGTAAACGCCTTTTTATTTATCCGGCCTTTGGGGGCCAAAAGATATTTGGGCCCCCTTCCAGCACTTTTGGGGGCGATGGCCGGAATAGCCCCCCCCCTTGCGTCCGCCAATGGTAGGAGGCAACCCAATGTCAGGCAACCAGGGTTGGGGTTGTAAATATGCCCAAAGAGAGGGGGCGGACCCAGGGCGAGATTTCACTCACCCATTAATTGGGCACGGGATGTGACGACACCCGCGACCCCAGTTGGCAGGATGGGTTTCGCCCCTCGTCTTCGGGCGAGAGGCCAAATCGAAACTGCCATCCTCATCCTTTCTTGGCCTTCCTAAATTCAAATCCCACCAACTCCTTGTTCCTTTTCCTCTTCTCTCCTTATTTCCTTATCTCTCCATGTCTTTCCACCCGTATCCTTTCTGTCCACTCCTAAACACCTCTCCTGCCCACTGTCTGCGTTGTCTGGCCCGGCGTGTCTCCGCGGGTGGCGGGGGTGTGTGCACTCTGGCTCGTCTTGAGTGTGGACACCTCGGTCGCGTGCGGCGCGCGTCTGGGCTGGACAGCGCAGACCGACCCTCCTCCTTTTCCAACTCATAACTTCCCAGTTACCCACATTATCCCAGTATCATGGGCGTCCTTGCACGTGCCTATGATTCCTGGATGGTCTGGGTGTATGTGGGCCTCCGGCTCGTGTGACTGGCGATTGGATCCCTCCATTCGCCGGCCCTGCGGGCCGGGGGCTCGCTTCTCTCGGACCAGCCGGGAATCAGTTGTGACGAGCAGGTGGTAGTCGCTTGCTCCGATGAGGCCGTGCGAGGGCGCCTGTCTTTTAAGGTGAGCTGCGCACCGACCCGTACCCCGGGATGAAGGAGTCCTGGTAGCTGAGCTGAGGGAGGCGCTGTGTTCGTTCGTCGTCCTCTAGCAACACTCTACTTTGGTCTGGATTTCCGCAAGGGCGGGGAACTCTTGAGGGCATCGACAAGAGTAGCAGCATTGTAAAAGTCTGTCGGCCTTTGGTGGGGCTCGGCTGCCCCTCCCTCCTTGGGTGAGGTCCCAACTTCACCCGGGGAGGGTGGGGTGTCAGGCCCCGCCCGGGGTCGTCTAGGCTAGGTGCAAGGGGGGACCGTCGTCGGGGCAGGGGGGTTTGGTGAGTCTCTCTCCTCCCTCTGTAACGGCGGCGTCTCCCCCGTATAGCCAGCCCGTGCGTCGTCTCGCCTCGTAGCACCCTCGTCGGAAGGGGGCGCACGTGGCTGGTTGAATTTAAGAACTTTTCATGGATACACTCAACACCGTAAACCCCTCCCCTCCCCTCCCCCTTCAGGGTGGTGGGAACGAAACTGCCGGCTCTCAAAGGGCCACTTTAAAGCCCTCCCGCCCGCGTGTTGTAATGATTCGGGGTGTAGACAGCCCCTATCATCACTTTCGCCGTTTCAACGCAAGGAGGCATGTGACCGACTTGGCAAGGTGATGAGGTGCAGCTGCCTTCGGGACGGCGTCCTGGAGGTGGAGCTCAGTAGCCCAGCAGATGCACAGCGTGCACTCGAAACGACAGAACTGCGATACACGAAGCGAGAAGCGGAGCAGAGGAAAGTAGTAAAGGTGAAAGTCACGATTGTACCACACAAGACAAAGAATTTTTCGAAGGGTGTCATTACATGTTTTGATCTGAAAGGGGTTCCGGATGAGGAGATAGTTGATGGACTCATGGAGAGCGGTGTAGTGGAGGCGAGGAGAGTGCGGCGAAAAGTAGGAGGGATTCTCGAGGAGACTGACACTGTGATACTGACCTTTGATAGTGTAGATTTGCCGGCGGACGTGAATGTCGGATATGTGAAGATTCGGGTCAGGCCCTATGTTCCCAACCCGATGCGGTGCTTTTCCTGCCAACGCTATGGTCATACAGCCAGATTTTGTAAGGGAGAGAAAGTGTGTGAGCGATGTGGATCAAACAAGCATGACGGAAGGGACTGTGACGCACGAGCACTTCACTGCATAAACTGTAAAGGATCACACTCTGCAAATGATAAAAACTGCCCACGTATGAAGACAGAAAAGGAGATTCTTTCTATCATGGTCGCGAAACGTATTCCATTTAGGGCTGCGAGGGAAGCCTATGAGACCTCCTACCCTCAGAGATCATATGCAGAGACAGTGGGCGGAATAGCGACCGCCGTAGCGGCGCCCTCAAGGACGCCAGCGACACCGCGGATGACCCCGGAGGAGGTCATCCGTTCCCTGACCCTGGCGGACTTTATCCGCCTGGCAGGGAGGATGGGGCTGGTCATTTCTGGCCAGCCCGCCGCCCCGACATCGCAGCCGGAGGCGGCACCTCCTCCACCCATCCCTCCCACCCCTCCCCCGCCGCCTGTGGCCCCGGCTGGGGGTGGGGGCGGGGAGCAGGGGACCACTCCTGCCCCCAACACCCCGTCTGAGACTCCCGCCACTCCGAGGCAAAGGGTGCCCTTGGTGGCACCGGAGCCTGACCCCCTCAAGCGACCGAGGGTTGGACGACGGTGGGCAAGGGTGGGAAGCGACGTCAACTGCCGTCCCCAGTCCAGCCCCCCGTTGAAATCTCTGTTGACGGTGAGCCCTCTACCTCTACTCCTGCCTTTTCTCCTCTGTCCGATAACCAGCCCCCTCCGCCTCCCCCACCGCCGCCGACGTCGGTTGCGGCTGTCAGGAGGCAGTTTGAGGGGTCACGGAGGGAGGATAGCACTAGGGGAAGATCTCCCACCAAACGTGTGGCATCCGGGACTCCTCCAGGCCAGCCACAACCTTCTAAAGCCCGAGCAGCATCAATAGGGACATCTAGGCCTGGGGCATCGTCTCGACCCAGGCAAAGTGGGGCGCCCTCTGGGCCCCCAAAGAAAACCTATGGGCCAGGAGGCCCATACTGGAAATAGCAAGTAGCTCCTCTGGTAGGCGCTCACCCTAACTTCCACCCCCCATCATTAACACGTTTTTGCAGTGGAACTGTCGTGGAATTCGCACCAGCGCCGGGGATCTCCAGGCTTTTATGAGATCCAGGGGACTGGCAGCTATATGCCTGCAAGAAACTAAACTCTCAGCTGAGATCCCATTCTCCCTTACAGGTTTTTCAATATTTCGAAAGGATTTACAACGTAACCCAGTCGCCCACGGTGGTGTTCTTCTCGCAATCAATAATTATATACCAGCAAAGCAAATATCACTCCAAACACGGCTGCAAGCCGTGGCAGCACGTATATATATCGCTCGAAGGCAGATTTCGCTCTGCTCTATATACCTACCCCCTGGGGTAGACATGCCCACTCGTGAACTAAATTTGCTTATATCTGAGCTACCACCGCCCATCCTTCTCTTGGGAGACTTTAATGCTCACCACACCGCTTGGGGGTGTGAAGATATTAACTCTCGGGGTCGGCACCTCGATCATTTTATCCAGGGTGTGAGCCTTTGTATTTTAAACACCGGAGCACCAACACATCTTACCATTCCATCCGGTCGGGAATCGGCATTGGATCTTAGCCTTTGCAGCCCAGAGCTATCTGCTCTGTTTAGCTGGGCTGTGTGCAGTGACCCCATGGGAAGTGACCATTTCCCTGTTTTAGTGACTTGTGACAACACATCTGTTTTAGGCACGAGACCGCAACGTTGGAAGATGAAAAATGCTGATATGTCCTTATTTAGCTCCCTCGTGGATGACTATTTGGAAACCTTTTCAACCCAAACACCGTTCACAGTCGACCAATTTACAGCTATCCTCCGAGACGCTGCTTATGCTTCTATACCGCGAACATCAAAAAACCCTCGGCGACCACCGGTACCGTGGTGGAGCATGGAATGCCGTGACGCTGTCCGAGAGCGGCGGCGCGCTTACAGACAGTTTAAACGAAATTCCACTCAGCAAAACTTAAATATGTATCGGAAATCTCGAGCCGCCTGCAGGCGCACAATAAAACAAGCTAAGAGAAAATGTTGGAGAGAATACGTAGGTAAACTGAATCGATTTACGCCATTGTCTCAAGTGTTTGGTCAAATCCGCCGTATCGAAGGTAGGTCGGTCTCCACACCACTACCAACTCTGCAGATTGGTGGTAGGAATATATTCAATCCAACAGAAGTAGCCGACTGTATAGGAAATGCGATTGCACAGCGCTGTAGTTCAGTTAGGGAGGATGTCTCATTTATGCGATATAAAACCCTAGCTGAACAGAAAAGTATACATTTTGGAACCACCAGCACACTGTCATACAATAAGCCCTTTACCTTGCATGAGCTAGCGGCAGCCATTCGTGGGCTCCACCCTGTGGCCGAGGGCCCGGATTTAATTCACAATGATATGTTTAAAGCACTATCGCAGAGCGCACTCAGGGTACTGCTGGCCTCATTCAATATGATGTGGGAGTCCGGCGAATTTATACCGGCGTGGCGGGAGGCTATAGTGATACCAATCCTTAAACCTGGTAAATCTGGATTGGACCCTTTGCACTTTAGGCCGATCTCGCTTACCTCGTGCATGTGCAAGTTGTTCGAAAAAATGGTGAATGTAAGACTCGTTTGGTATTTGGAAAGCCGGGGCATCATCAATAACAACCAGTGTGGGTTTCGTAGAGGCCGCAGTACGGTGGACCACTTGGTATCACTTGACACCTCAGTGCGAATTGCATTTAAAGAGAGGCGTCAGCTGGGAGCCGTCTTCTTTGACGCCATTGCCGCTTATGATACAGCGTGGCGACATGGTATCCTTTTAAAGTTGCATAAGTGTGGTATCAGAGGTCAGATGGGGTTCTTTATGAAAAATTTTTTGACTGATAGGACGTTCCGTGTCAGAGTAGGTGGTACATACTCAAACACCTTTTATCAAGAAGAAGGCATTCCGCAGGGGAGCGTCTCTAGTATCTGCCTCTTCGCTCTGGCCATAAATGACGTCACACATTCACTCCCACCTTCCATTCAGGCATCCATTTTCGTGGACGACATCGCAGTATGGGCAAAGGCTTCAACAACGCCGGCACTTTCCCGTCAGCTCCAGCTGGCCGTGAACCATCTGGAACGCTGGAGTAGTAAAAATGGATTATATTTTTCGACCGAAAAAACCGCTGGTGTTCATTTCTGTCGCAGGCGCAGGACCTGTCCGGAACCTATGGTATCGTTGCGCGGTAAAACTGTCACTTTCCAACCGACAGCAAAGTTTCTCGGAGTAACGTTTGATAAACGGCTGACATACAACGCACACATTAGGAATATACGTGACAAGTGTTTTAAATCATTGAATGCCTTGAAATGTGCATCTCGTCTATCGTACGGAGCGGACAGGAAGACACTTCTCATTCTCTATCGGTCTCTTGTTCGTTCCAAGATGGATTACGCCTGTTTTGTATACAATTCTGCGTCGGAATCAGCTAAACGCTGTTTAGATACGATTCACCGTAGTGCACTCCGAGTGGCCACAGGTGCGTTTAGGACAACACCGTGCTCCAGCTTGTTGGTGGAAGCAAATGAACCACCTCTCGCATTGCGACGGCGCCTGCTCGGGCAGCGTTACGCCTGTAAGCTGGCTCAGTCTCCGTCACACCCAACATATAACGCAGTTTTTTCGCGGAACATGCTACGGCTGTTTGTGAACGTGCAAAGAGGAATCCCACTGGGCGTACGCGTCCAACGTTTCTCGGCCGAAAGTGGTATCCAGCCGAGTGTTGTGACTCATAGCGAGCTTTCAGACATCCCTCCTTGGGAACTTATCTGCCCAAAAACCGACATGACTCTCGCAGGGAAAACCAAATCCGATACTATCCCTACTGAATTTAAACAATTGGCGCTCGAACACATTGCACAGTATGCAGATCATGTGTCGTTCTACACTGACGGATCAAAAACTGATGTTGGAGTGGGATGCGCTTTTGTTACGGATACAGTAACAAGAAATTTCTCACTTTCATCTTTTGCATCGGTTTTCACCTCTGAACTCACCGCCTTGGATAAGGCTCTATGCTTTATCGAAGTTAGTGATGCCACGAAATACGTTATTTTCACTGATAGCCTTAGCAGCATTCAAGCTGTGAGTGGTTTCAACCCAAGTGATGGACTTGTTTTAAACATTGTCCTGCGCTTAACTCGCCTTGCCAGACTGGGAAAGTATGTAACACTCTGCTGGATCCCAAGTCATGTTGGAATACAATTGAATGAAGTGGCAGACGCAGCGGCCCGACGTGCTTCCCGTAGGCCCTGCAGGCGTGCGCAACGAATCCCCGCTAGAGATTTGTACCCATATATATGTACCCACCTTCGCAGTGTATGGCAAGAACAATGGAATAATATAATAAATAGCAAGTTGAAAGTTATCAAACCTGAGATCGGTGAGTGGCCATCCTCGCTGCGGCCTAACCGCCGTGAGGAGGTGGCGTTGTGTCGATTGCGGACTGGCCACACGCTGGCCACTCACCGATATCTGTTATGCGGCGAACCTCGACCACAATGTCAGCGATGTGCGGCGCCCCTGTCGGTCCGACACGTGCTGGTCTCATGCCCGGAATATGCTAGACGCAGGTCTTTACATTTTGGCGTGCACCGGCAGGAGTCCACACTTTTAGAATTGATCGGCCGTGACTCCAGTATGGTTGAACGGGTGCTGTCCTATCTTAGAGACATTGACTTTACGATAATATTTGATCCTGGTTAAACGCGTGTGTTGTGGTAGTCAACCGCGCTGATAGGCGCCTGGCGCCGATTTGGCGGGTCCTCCCTTTCGCTCCGGGGCCTTTCAAGTCTCGGAGCGACGGGGAGGGCCTCCGTTAGACGTCGGGCTTGGGTCCGGCGTCTAGGCTGCCCCCGCGCCCCCGGGCCCCTGGGTCCGTTGGCGCGGGGTGGGCGCCGGAAGTGATGCCCCGGCGCCCCGCGCCGAGCGCCTGCCGGCGCGGTAAACCTGTTTGAATCTGTGACCATGCATCCGTGCAGTGAGAATCGTAACTACGATGTGAAAGAATCACTCTTTAATGTAAATATTAGTTCACTGTAGACGAGAATTTACTTTCCCCTAAAGACAGACAAATTTATAAGCTTTGACTGCAGAGAAGTGTTATGGGCGCTATATGACCTCGCAGGTTGGTGCGCCCCTAAAACCCAATAATCAATCAATTCACTCACCCATTCTCCAGGATGCGAGTATCAGCGCTCCTCGATGGGCCCGAAGCACGAATGGTGCGGTTTTTTGGAATAAGGCGTCCCCAGCCTCCTTTCTGAAGGATTTATATAGAAACTTACAGTCAACCAAATCACTTGCCAGATAGAGTAGTGCAAATTGTAAACATTTGGTGGAGGAAGGGTAATAGAGAACGGTGGAGGTCATTCGGCGATCGTGGGACGGCGGGGGATTCGTACCAATAATGAATACAACACTCAAGGTTTTTAAGCTTGTATATTGAATGAATTGACTGTATTGACCTCTGTCTTTTTTCTAGCGGATGATGACTGATATTGTGGATCTTCGTGGGTGGGGGGTGCTGCTGGGCACTTTCTTTTTGTACCTACTCCAGTGTGCAAAGTAAGGCATTTTCGACTAGGTAGATCTCGTCGGTGCGAGTGTCCTTGGAGACAGGAGCGAGTGGTGGGAATTTTATCAACCTGGTGCGAATTTGTGAGACTGGTGTGAGTAAGGTGACACTGAAAACCAATCAAATAATTGCTAAATGGTTATAAAGACACAGGAGGGGGCCTTATAAAAAGTCCTCAACTAACTAATAAGAGAGGTACCATTGCATTGTGTGGGTAGGAATGGCTGAATTTTCCTCCCTGGTATATGGCAGATTGGTGCGATTTTTTAGTGGCTGGTGGTGCAAAAGTTTTAGATGGCTGGTGCGACTGCGTCTGGCCTGCTGCCATACTTTGCAGACTGGTTTGCTTCTTTTAACTTACTCTTGTTTTCTTGTCATGCTCTTGTCTATGCTTGACCCCTGTCTTCATATCGGTCTGATAAATGCCTTCTTTAAAAAAAAAACTGAAAAATTAGTGAGTAAATAAATACTGATTTATCTTGGTGCTGAGCTCCCTCGAACCTGACTAGTGTTTATACTTGCACTACCTTGCTGGTACGAAATACAAAAAAACTTTGGTATGACATAAGAATCATGGGCATGACCTACATTTAAAGGCCTTGGGCATGACGCAGTTCTGATTGTCTTATTTTTTAAATTGTATGAGGTACTCATGTTTGTATGGAATTAATATTTCTGATTTTGTAGTAAGTGTTTCCAGAAAAGGCTTAATTGAAGCTGCATATTTAAGGCACCTGTTCTGGAGACTCAATTGCTAGCATTTGAACAAAAAATTTTATATTAAAATGATCCTTGGCTTTTAGTCTGCAGACTCCATTCTAACTTTTGACACATCAATTCAAAGTTAGCTGGGATATTCATAAAGTGTCTTTCCGCTGCTGCATAATACAGTCAGTTGAAATGATGTATCATTGATCACCAGCCAGTCTGCAAAGTATGGCAGCAGGCCAGACAAATCGCACCAGCCATCTAGAATTCTCACACAAATTTGCACCACCAGCCACCAAACATTCACCAATCTGCAATACTTTAGGGAGAAAAAACTCACTTATCTCTACCTACAGGATGCAATGTTACCTTTTTCATCCTGCTCCTGTGTTGCTATAACCATTCATTCATCCCCTGTACCCGTTGGGCGGATCCAGGATTTCCAATGGGGGGCGTCTGGGAAAATCCTTGGCAGGAAAAACCTATTAGGCATGGGCGCTAAATTGTATCGGTGGGCGCCAATTTTCACATCCTAGGGGAGTGGCATTTCAGGGGCGCCAAGAGTCAATCAGGGAGGGAGCACATGCCCCCTTTGCCCCTGGATCTGTGTATGCCTCATACCCTGAAAGCTGCTGCATTACCACCCCTCCCTTCAGCTGGCCTGTTTCCTCCTCACCCATTCAGGTTCTGTCCTTCAGGTCCCTGGGTCCAACCAACGAACTATTATTGTAGCAGTTTTCAACAGTTCAATGCTATTTGCTAGAGTTGATGTATACAAAACTCGATTTCCTCTCTTAATACAAAGGTTTACTTTTGTTTATAAAGGACATCTTGTCCATCACCGTAATTGATTTGGTTAAATAACGTATGCACCTGCAGCACAGAGCAACATCGCTACATCATCACGCCCGGCAGTGTGGCAGCCTTGGGGCACAGTAATTTGAAACTGTCCTTTGGGATGAATGTCACTGAGAGGGAAACACAGCATTTGGCGTGATAGTATTGTTGAAAGCTTTCACTCATTTTAAGTCCATGTCCTCCAGAAACCAACTTTACATAATGGAAGACCTACTGTTTCAGTTTGGTCTATTTATATTCGTTAAATTTACCTTTCAGTATTAAAAAATTGATTTCAAACTCATTATTTGGCGGCAAATCTGGTGCACTTAGCCGAAGCGGCATAATTTGTGTTGTAATTGTTTATTTTTAATTAGTTTTTCCCTTCTTTTTTATGATTTTGGTGGTTTATAGTGTTGCCACCCTCTCACCAGTCTCGGAAATTCGCACCAGGGTAAGAAAATTCACACCCGCAGGGGACCGATTTCCAACTGCTGGACTCGTCTGCTCTTGCTGACTTGTCCGGCACATGGATAATTGGGTACGGGATGTGACGACACCCGCGACCCCAGTTGGCAGGATGGGTTTCGCCCATCGCTTTTGGCTGATGGGCCAAATCGAGACTGCCATCCTCATCCTTTCTTAGCCCTCCTAACTTCAAATCCCAACAACTCCTTGTTCCTTTTCCTCTTCTTTCCTTATTTCCTTGTGTATCCATGCCTTTCCACCCATATCCTTTCTGTCCACTCCTAAATACCGCTCTTATCCACTGTCCGCGATGTCTAGCCCGGCGTGTCTCCGTGTGTGGTGGGGATGTGTGCACTCTTGCTCGTCTTGAGTGTGGACATCTCGGTCGCGTGTGGCGCGCGGCTGGGCTGGACAGCGCAGACCGAGCCGCTTCCTTTTCCAACTCATAACTTCCCAGTTACCCACCTTTTCCCAGTGTCATGGGCGTCCCCGCGCGTGCCTATGATTCCTGGATGGACTGGGTGTACGTGGGCCTCCGGCTCGTGTGGCTGACGATTGGATCCCTCTAATCGCCGGCCCTGCGAGCCGGGGGGCTCGCTTCTCTCGGACCAGCCGGGAATCAGTTGTGACGAGCAGGTGGTAGTCGCCTGCTCCGATGAGGCCGTGTGGGGGCGCCTGTCTTTTTAAGGTGAGCTGCGCACTGACCCGTACCCCGGGATGAAGGAGTCCTGGTAGCTGAGCTGAGGTATGCGCTGTTTGGTTCGTGTGCCTCCAGCAACACTCTACTTTGGTCTGGATTTCCGCAAGGGCGGGGAACTCTTGAGGGCATCGACAAGAGTAGCAGCATTGTAAAAGTCTGTCGGCCTTTGGTGGGGCTCGGCTGTCCCTCCCTCCCTTGGTGAGGTCCCGACTTCACCCGGGGAGGGAGGGATGTCCGTGCCCCGCCCGGGGTTGTCTAGGCTAGGTGCAAGGGGGACCGTCGTCGGGGCAGGGGGGGTTTGGTGAGTCTCTCTCCCCCTCTGTAACGGCGGCGTCTCCCCCGTATAGCCAGCCCGTGCGTCGTTTCGCCCTGTAGCACCCTCGTTGGAAGGGGGGCGCACGTGGCTGGCTGAATTTAATAACTTTCTCATGGATACACTCAACACCGCAAACCCCCCCTCCCCTCCCCCATCGGGGTGGTGAGAACGAAACTGCCGGCTCTCAAAGGGTCACTCCGAAGCCCTCCCATCCACGAGTTGTGATGATTCGGGGTGTGGACACCACCCTATCGTCACTTTCACCGTTCCAACGCAAGGAGGCATGCGACCGACTGGGTAAGGTGATGCGATGTAGCTGCCTTCGGGACGGTGTCCTGGAGGTGGAGCTCAGTAGTTCTGCAGACGCACAGCATGCACTTGATACAACCGAACTCAGATACACAAAGCGAGAGGCTGGCCAGAGGAAAGTAGTAACTGTGTATGTCACTATCGTACCACACAAGACTAAGAACTTTTCAAAGGGTGTCATTACAGGTTTTGATCTGAAAGGAGTTTCTGAAGAGGAGATAGTAGATGGACTCACGGAAAGCGGGGTAGTGGAAGCGAGGAGAGTACGACGAAAAGTAGGAGGGATTCTTGAGGAGACGGATACTTTGATATTGAGGTTCGATAGTGTGGACCTACCAACAGATGTGAATGTAGGTTATGTTAAAGTCCGAGTTAGACCCTATGTCCCCAGCCCAATGCGATGCTTCTCCTGCCAGCGTTACGGACACACAGCCAAATTCTGCAAAGGAAAGAAAGTGTGTGAACGATGCGGAACAAGCAAGCACGATGGAAGGGAATGCGATGCACGTGAACTGTTTTGCATAAACTGTGAGGGACCCCATTCAGCAGGCGACAAAAATTGTCCACGTATGAAGACAGAAAAAGAAATACTTTCCATTATGGTTACAAAGTGCATTCCATTCAGAGCTGCAAAGGATACCTACGAGGCCTCCCACCCTCGGAGTTCTTATGCAGAGGCAGTACGTAGTACAGCACCCACCGTAGCGGCGCCTTCAAGGACGCCAGCGACACCGCGGATGACCCTGGAGGAGGTCATCCGTTCCCTGACCCTGGCGGACTTTATCCGCCTGGCAGGGAGGATGGGGCTGGTCATTTCTGGCCAGCCCGCCGCCCCGACATCGCAGCCGGAGGCGGCACCTCCTCCACCCATCACTCCCGCCCCTCCCCCCGCCGCCCGTGGCCCCGGCTGGGGTGGGGGCGGGGAGCAGGGGACCACTCCTGCCCCCAACACCCCGTCTGAGACTCCCACCACTCCGAGGCAAATGGTGCCCTTGGCGACACCGGAGCCTGACCCCCCTCAAGCGACCGAGGGCTGGACGACGGTGGGCAGCGGTGGGAAGCGACGTCAACTGCCGTCCCCAGTCCAGCCCCCCGTTGAAATCTCTGTTGACGGTCAGCCCTCTACTCCTGCCTTTTCTCCTCTGTCCGATAATCAGCCACCTCCGCCACCCCCACCGCCGCCGACGTCGGTTGCGGCTGTCAGGAGGCAGTTTGAGGGGTCACGGAGGGAGGATAGCACTAGGGGAAGATCTCCCACCAAACGTGTGGCATCCGGGACTCCTCCAGGCCAGCCACAACCTTCTAAAGCCCGAGCAGCATCAATAGGGACATCTAGGCCTGGGGCATCGTCTCGACCCAGGCAAGGTGGGGTGCCCTCTGCGCCCCCAAAGAAAACCTATGGGCAAGGAGGCCCATACTGGAAATAGCAAGTAGCTGCTCTGGTAGGCGCTCACCCTAACTTCCACCCCCCCCATCATTAACACGTTTTTGCAGTGGAACTGTCGTGGAATTCGCACTAGCGCCGGGGATCTCCAGGCTTTTATAAGATCCAGGGGACTGGCAGCTATATGCCTGCAAGAAACTAAACTCTCAGCTGAGATCCCATTCTCCCTTACAGGTTTTGCAATATTTCGAAAGGATTTACAACGTAACCCAGTCGCCCACGGTGGTGTTCTTCTCGCAATCAATAATGATATACCAGCAAAGCAAATATCACTCCAAACACGGCTGCAAGCCGTGGCAGCACGTATATATATCGCACGAAGTCAGATTTCGCTCTGCTCTATATACCTACCCCCTGGGGTAGACCTGCCCACTCGTGAACTAAATTTGCTTATATCTGAGCTACCACCGCCCATCCTTCTCTTGGGAGACTTTAATGCTCACCACACCGCTTGGGGGTGTGAAGATATTAACTCTCGGGGTCGGCACCTCGATCATTTTATCCAGGGTGTGAGCCTTTGTATTTTAAACACGGGAGCACCAACACATCTTACTATTCCATCCGGTCGGGAATCGGCATTGGATCTTAGCCTTTGCAGCCCAGAGCTATCTGCTCTGTTTAGATGGGCTGTGTGCGGTGACCCCATGGGAAGTGACCATTTCCCTGTTTTAGTGACTTGTGACAACACATCTGTTTTAGGCACGAGACCGCAACGTTGGAAGATGAAAAATGCTGATATGTCCCTATTTAGCTCCCTCGTGGATGACTACTTGGAAACCTTTTCAACCCAAACACCGTTCACAGTCGACCAGTTTACAGCTATCCTCCGAGACGCTGCTTATGCTTCTATACCGCGAACATCAAAAAACCCTCGGCGACCACCAGTACCGTGGTGGAGCATGGAATGTCGTGACGCTGTCCGAGAGCGGCGGCGCGCTTACAGACAGTTTAAAAGAAATTCCACTCAGCAAAACTTAAATATGTATCGGAAATCTCGAGCCGCCTGCAGGCGCATAATAAAACAAGCAAAGAGAAAATGTTGGAGAGAATACGTAGGTAGACTGAATCGATTTACGCCATTGTCTCAAATGTTTGCTCAAATTCGCCGTATCGAAGGCAGGTCGGTCTCCACACCACTACCAACTTTGCACATTGGTGATAGGAATATATTCAATCCATCAGAGGTAGCCGACTGTATAGGAAATGCGATTGCACAGCGCTGTAGTTCAGGTAGGGAGGATGTCTCATTTAGGCGATATAAAGCCCTGGCTGAACAGAAAAGTATACATTTTGGAACCACCAGCACACTGTCATACAATAAGCCCTTCACCTTGCATGAGCTAGCGGCAGCCATTCGTGGGCTCCACCCAGTGGCCGAGGGACCGGATTTAATTCACAATGATATGTTTAAAGCACTATCGCAGAGCTCACTTAGGGTACTGCTGGCCTCATTCAATATGATGTGGGAGTCCGGCGAATTTATACCGGCGTGGCGGGAGGCTATAGTGATACCAATCCTTAAACCTGGTAAATCTGGATTGGACCCTTTGCACTTTAGGCCGATCTCGCTTACGTCGTGCATGTGTAAGTTGCTCGAAAAAATTGTGAATGTAAGACTCGTTTGGTACTTGGAAAGCCGGGGCATCATCAATAACAACCAGTGTGGGTTTCGTAGAGGCCGCAGTACGGTGGACCACTTGGTATCACTTGACACCTCAGTGCGAATTGCATTTAAAGAGAGGCGTCACCTGGGAGCCGTCTTCTTTGACGCCATTGCCGCTTATGATACAGCGTGGCGACATGTTATCCTTTTAAAGTTACATAAGTGTGGTATCAGAGGTCAGATGGGGTTCTTTATGAACATTTTTTTGACTGATAGGACGTTCCGTGTCAGAGTAGGTGGTACATACTCAAACACCTTTTACCAAGAAGAAGGCATTCCGCAGGGGAGCGTCTCTAGTATCTGCCTCTTCGCTCTGGCCATAAATGACGTCACACATTCACTCCCACCTTCCATTCAGGCATCCATTTTCGTGGACGACATCGCAGTATGGGCAAAGGCTTCAACAACGCCGGCACTTTCCCGTCAGCTCCAGCTGGCCGTTAATTGTCTGGAACGTTGGAGTAGAAAAAAACGGGCTATACTTTTCGACTGAAAAAACCGCGGGTGTCCATTTTTGTCGCAGGCGCAGGGCCTGTCCGGAACCAACGGTATCGTTGCGAGGCAAAACTATCCCTTTTCAACCGACGGCAAAATTTATCGGGGTGACATTTGATAAACGGCTAACTTACAGCACACACATTAGGAATGTCCGTGACAAGTGTTTCAAATCCTTAAATGTCCTAAAATTTGCATCTCGTCTATCGTACGGAGCTGACAGGAAAACACTTCTCACTTTATATCGGTCCCTTGTCCGTTCCAAGATGGACTACGCCTGTTTCGTCTACGACTCTGCATCGAAATCAGCCAAACGGTGTCTGGATACGATCCATCATAGCGCACTCAGAGTAGCTACAGGAGCATTTAGGACCACACCACGTGCCAGCCTGCTGGTGGAGGCTAACGAACCTCCCCTCTCAATGAGACGACGCATGCTGGGACAGCGCTATGCGTACAAACTGGCCCAGTCTCCGCCCCATCCCACGTACAACGCCGTTTTCTCGCATGACATGCTGCGTTTGTTTGTGAACAGCGAAAGGGGACTTCCCCTAGGTGTGCGTGTGCATCGCCTCTCGGGCGAATGTGGTATCCAACGCCGTATCATAAGTCGCAGCGAGCTCTCGGATATCTCACCATGGGAACTAATACCACCAAAGGCTGACACGACTCTTGCTGGCAGGACAAAATCTGACACGGCTCATCTGGAACTTAAATATTTAGCCCTCGAACACATCGCCAAATATGCAGATTATGTCCAGTTTTTCACCGATGGATCAAAAACTGAGTTCGGCGTGGGATGTGCTTTTGTGACTGACTCAGTGATTAGAAATTTGTCACTGTCACCTTTTTCATCTGTCTTTACCTCGGAACTCACTGCATTAGACAAAGCTCTCTGTTTCACAGAAGCCAGTGACGACACCAGAAATGTAATTCTCACCGACAGTCTTAGTAGTGTCCAGGCTTTGAGTGCTTTTAATCCAAGCGACGGACTCGTATTAAAGATTGCTCTCCACCTAGCTCGACTCGCCGGACAGGGTAAGGATATAACCCTCTGTTGGGTGCCGAGTCATGTCGGTATCCGACAGAATGAAGCGGCTGATGCTGCAGCCCGGCGAGCTGCTCAGAGACCCTGTAGAAAAAGACAGTCGATTCCTGCTCGAGATCTTTTCCCACATATATCTGGCCACCTTCGCAATGTATGGCAACAGGAATGGCAGGAGCAGACAAGTAACAAGCTCATGGTAATAAAACCCAACATTGGTGAGTGGCTGTCCTCTATGCGCTCCCATCGCCGTGAGGAGGTGGCTCTCTGCCGTTTGCGAACTGGCCATTGTCTGGCCACTCACCGATATCTGCTATGTGGTGAGCCCAGGCCTTATTGTCGGCGATGCGCGACCCCCTTGTCGGTGCGGCACGTCCTGGTGTCTTGTCTGGAGTATGATAATCTCAGGCTTTCACATTTCGGTTCACGTCTTCTCACACTTTCTCATCTGATTGGCCCGGACTCGGACATGATTGAGAAAGTACTAGATTATCTCAGAGCAGCCGATTTTGTGATTGTATTTGACCCGGGCTGAGTACTTGTGCTTTGGTAGGGAGTGACAATGTGTATATGAGTTTTTTTTCTACGAAATGTGTTGGTTCCGCTTTTTGGAAATCCCCTTTTTGTTACCACTTTCTGAGAACCGATTGGATTGATGTGAACCTTCTTTTAGCTATTTTGTTTACAGACACAACTAACTGCAAGGAATAAGGGTAACAAGGGAGTGTTCAGCGGATGTATATTTTACTTGTATTTTACTGGCAGTGACATGGGCGCTATATGACCTTTAGGGTTGGCGCGCCCTTAAGCCCAAATCATCATCGTAGGAAAATTCACACCACTCACTCCTGCCTTGAAGGGCACTCGCACAAACGAGATCTCGTCCAAAGTGCCATACTTTGCAAACTGGATCACCAGAATCATTAACATACATTTTTTCTCCTCCCTCCCAAAGAAAATAATACTGTGGTGTGTGGTGTTAAGGAACAATACTTGCTTAGTTTTATGCTCACATTTGATCCTGATCAGACTTTGATCAGAATACATTTTGGGTGTGTAAATGAGTGTAAAAAGTTTAGCCTTGAATTAAATATTTAGTCTAAATTAGGATGCCACTCTTTCATGAAAAAGACAGCTAGGGAATACCACTCTCCTCAGTTTTCCCTGTGTGTTTGCAATTTGAATAGAACTTTGGGTCATGGAATCTCTCACTTTTCAGGTTTTAATGATTCTTATACTTATCCACCTTGATTTGACAATATCATGTAGCATTAAAAAAATACTTAAAAATTTAATTCTAGAATAAGCCACAACCAGATGAAGCCACAACCAGAAGCGACCTTTTATAATTGCTCATATATCAGGTGCAGCACTAACCCACTCCAAGCCATGCCTCACTGTCAGAGTGAAGTCTACTTCTTGAAAGTGTGCATTGGAAAGTGTCATGGTAAAACATTTTCCCTATAATTCAAAATGTTGTTTCTACCTTAAAAACTTGTTCACAAACAGGCCATTTTGGCTGTATATATCTTGTAAGGTACAACTGCAACTTTGTCTAACCACAGGTACCTGCATATATACAGTATGTTATTGCTGTAAAAAAAAATTTGACCGCACCTTTTTGCACCCATATCTAGTTAGATGTTCCTTGTTCAAAGAAAATAGACATCTGCAAGCTGATACAGTATTGTGTAATACCCGCCCAGGTGGGCCTGTGAGCCATCTTTGCCCTGGTGAGGGTTTTCAACCCCCACCCCCTCCACCAGGGCAAAGATGGCTCGGATAGCGGAAAACGCGCTATCCGAGCCATCTTCCCCTCGATCCTGGCTCCTATGCTGGATAGCGGAAAACGCAAACGCTAATGGAAAACCCATCAAAATTAATGAAGAACTAAGTGAGTTACTTTTTGGCTCAGCTAAGTGTTTAGGCTATGACAGGCCAAAGGAGGTGACAGGTTGGAGAATTTCTGGGCTCAACATCTAACAGAGTTGAGTTGGAATAAATTTTTAGGCGCCATTTGCTTCCTCTCGTTGCAGCAAATAGAATGATGTATGGCATGACTATGCTAGGTCAAAACATGATGACCTGACCTAAGGTCAGGCCAAGGTCGCCATCTGACCTAGCATAGTCGATATGCCTATCAGTCGACTCGCAATAACGATCTAAATGTAATGGTATCAAAATAAAAGATTGATCATCAATTCCTGTGACGTTATTGACTCAAGTCTGAAAATCTGCTTAAGTAACTCCAGATGACCTCTCAGTGGTCACAGGTTCAATCTTGCTACATGAACCTGAAGAGAGGCGTAAGATGCTACGGTTTGGAGAATGGAGGGATATTCTAAGCTGTATCTACAAAAATATAGCGATGTTTCGCTCAGTTTTCGTCTTCCCCATGCATTTCCAATGAAGAGCTCATGATCCGTACCTTAACCTAGACTAATGATATGAAAAGTCCCGGAATATATTGTGCAGTGCTCGGTGGGCCCATTGTGTGACGTGTTTCAATTGGATAGATTCACCCTGCTCCTAGTTATGCTATCTTATTCATTTTTTGGAAGTGAGGTCACTTGACCTGCAGTGGTGACCTGATCCGAGATGACCCGACCTTAAAATGTTGGGAAAGGTTGCAGAATTTATCAAGGATAAGGTGTGCCAAGTACGGCGGAGCTTCGCGCCGCCGTTTTTGGTACCGCCGCAAAAACCCGAGAGGGTGCTAAAACCCTTCCCCACAGGGGTAAGGGTTAAAACACCAACAGCAGCACATTAAAACAACAGATTGGTAAGAGGCTGCGTCAGGGTCGTCTCTGACTGAGAGTCACAACTCATTTCTGATGCCAGCAGCTACCATGAGTTGAGCATGCCATTTTCTGCAGCGTATGTATATTTATAAGTAGCAATTAAAATGGAAATTTATGAAATTTCGGGCTAGTTTTGCTAGCCTTTCTCCTTTTTCAGAAACTCACTGGATTTAAGTTATTTGATAAATATTTTGATGTGTACCCAAGGCCCTTCAAAGGAATCTCTGTCTGTTTTATCTTATTTTTTGTTTTAAAATAGGCAGGACTTTGCATTCATGTGGTCATAGCCTTATCAATTTTTGGGTGTCATAAAACTCATCACTCCGAGTGCTCCTAATAAAACTAGTAATTATGAGTAGGTTGTTTCATTCCAGTTGAATATGTTTCAGTAACAGCTGCTGGGGCGCTGCTGAGTAGTGCTCGATGTGATGACTGCGCGGAAGCGCTCCTGTCTACTGGCAAGAAGTGAACGGTTGCAGCAGCACCGTTGTGCTCCCGCTTCGGTACTATTGGCAGCCATGGCGACCTACCAGGAGCAGCACACGCAGTTCGTCAGTAACCTGACGGGCACCACATTCTCGGAGGTGATGCTGGTGTCGCTGCAGCTGCCGCTGAGTGTGCTGCTGGTACCGACGCTGCTGCCGCTGCTGTGGCCCCGAGCTTCTGCTGCCTGGCAGACGCCTGCTGCCCGCCAGCGCAGCCAGACTCACTGGTGAGGTCGCCGGCGGCGCTGAGGGAGTCGCTACTTCGACTAGTGTCTTCTGGCATTGTCAGAAGATCGGGTGGCGCTGATGGATAACTTGTGGGGGTTACAATAAACTAACCGCGCTGTGTTACTGCGAGGGATGTTTGCGTGAAGATTGACCCATCTATTTGTAACGTAATTTTATTTCCAGTATATATATATATATATATATATATATATATATATATATATAAGTTACAGTTAGTATGCGAAATCCGTTAGTTTGCAAACTAACTAGGTAGTTTGCAAACTCCCGGGCCGGTCAGTGAGTTTGCAAACTCACTAGTTAATTTGCAAACTACCTAGGGAATTTGCAAATTCACTAGTTCAGTCGCAGAATAGCCGAATTACTTTCGATTAATAATGTAGAAGCTGATCCAGCTCAGTTTCGGTCTCCTAACTGATAGGCAGGCCGCCCGAGATATACCGAAATCGTCAACGAAAGGATAGCACGGTAGCCACGTAGCCTACCTGAGTACTTCTTGCCATGCCAAGCATAGCCAGGAGCCAGTATAAGATTAACACTCGCATTGACGGGGGGGGTACCCGCCCCCCTCGGGTTTTTCGGAGACAGCAGAAAAACGGCGGCGCGCAGCGCCGCCGTACTTGGTATATCTTTTCCCTCATCATTTTTGCAACTTCTGTGAAAATTTTAAGGATAGGTCATCTCAGGTCAGGTCACCAGTACAGGTCAAGTGACCCGACCTCAAAAAAGTTTAAGATAGCATAATTCGGAGCAGGGTGAACTTATCCAATTGAAACTTGTATCACATAATGGGCTCACCGAGTTCTCTAAAATATGTTCCGGTATTTTTGATATCGATGACCTAAGGTCAGGTACGAAGCATGACCTCTCCATTGGAAATACATGGGAAATATGGTTTTTACTGAATAACTCAGTAACAGATGGTGATAGAGCGTTTATTTTAGCTTCATTAGACCCGCCTTGGCTTTGCAGTTCTAATGATATGCATTTTATATAATTTGACCGTGACCTGACCTCAGGTCAGGTCAAATCTTTGATTTGACCTAGCAAGGTCAAATCATATATCATTCGATTCGGCTTGCTGCGAGGATTCATAGAGTTTAAGTCGTTTTGCTCTATCTTTACTTGTTCTAAAGATGTAATGGCCGAAAAACTTAATTTACATGGTATCCCTATGACGGCATGTGACGGCATGTTTTTGACCTCTGGTGACCTTAAATGTGACCTGACAAAAAATGGTTCAAATATTTTCGATGGAGAAGCGGAATGGGCTACCTAACGCCGTTTACCGTTTTTTTGCTACCTACCGTGGTTCTCGAGATCTTGGGGGGCGGGTACCCGCCCCCTCGTCAATCGGAAGGTGGCTCAGAACCCCGTCAATGCGCGTGTTAAGAACAGGGGCTTGGTGTGGACTGTCCGGTCCTCTCCTTACTGTTGAATCAAAATATGCATTATTCTAATAACGTGAGGGAAAACTGAAAGTAGTACAAGATATCATGGGCCTAAAGCTGCGTTTCAAGTTGCAAAACAGAATACGTAACAGGTATGCTGGCGACGATGGCACTGCACTCCGCCTCTTATCACCCGTGAAAACGCAGGAGGGAGAGGGAAGGGCAACGGGTACTCATCCCCATGCCGGCGCAAATTAAGGATCTTGGACCAAATATTCGTTTTTAGTAACCGGACCAGGCGCTGATACTGACCTCCTTATAGGAAGGTGGCGGATGTTAGACTCGGGACGGGTCCCCTTTTAGGCCCGGGCGGGATGTTTTGTATTTAACCCTTCTCCGCTTAGTGAGGGGGCTGGATCGAACCCCCTTGGTTTTTCGCGAATGATTCCGAGTCGATTTAAATGATATGCGCCTGACTCTGTATAACTCTAGCCTGACCCATTTGATAGCTTGTACTAAAAATTGGCTTCAGGTCAATGAGTTATGACGTAATTCATAAACCTATGTAAGGCTATTTTAGTCTTCTAACATAAGACTGACACAACCAGGGCATCCATTTTGAGGCCAGGGGGTCACCACAGGTCACCAAAGGTAACGGTTTTCGAGATTGCTCACGTTCATACCTTTTGAACGAGATAAGATACAAAAATAAATTTGGTATCATGGTGACGAGTATGACCCAAGGATTCAGATGATGTGCAACATCGCCCTGAAAGATCATTATTGGACCTTGACCTGAGGTCAAGGTCACGATTCAACCTTTCAAGGCCATGTTACATATCATTCGAATCCTTGTGTTAAGACAAATACCTTGATGCCTTTGACTTTGTTCTAGGTCTAATGGTTCCCGAGTTATAAGATATTTCCCAAATGAGTCAAAATTTACCCATTTGGACCCTCTGTTACGTTACGAGTCAACGGATATGGTGCAAACTCGGATTTTGATTAAAAGACAGTAAGGCGCAGCACCGTTTCATTTTTTCCGTACCACCTCCGGTTCCCGAAATCGTGGGAGGGGTCCAATCGAACCCCCAGGCGGAGCCGGGTTAATGAACGTGAAATATTTGCAAACTAAAAAAATGAGGATGAGGAGGATGTAAGTCTCGGGGTCCCAGCCGGGAAAGGGGCGGGCGCAAATTTTATTTTATTGAGCGTTAACTATCTGCAAACTGAATCATTTTTGCCTACTTATTAATTTGATATGTTCGAGGCCCGCGAAACCAACTATTTAGGGCCCTCGAGACCAACTCTGGGGCCTCCGAGACTAATTCTGGGCGTTCCCAAGACCAAGGCTTGGGGCTCCCGAGATCAACTATTGGGCGCCTGAGACAAATCATGTGGGGTCCCCGAGACCAGCCTTTGGGGCCCACAGACAAACTCCTAAGGGCTCCAGGCCAACTCATGGGGCCCCAGACCTACTCTTGGAGCGCCCTAGACCAACATTCCGGTGGCAATTTGGGTTTCCCGGGAACAGTCATCATACATCATCGGGGTCCCCCGCGGGAGGGGGAGGGATGGGCTTTGCAGTGCTAAGCTCAGCCCACGGAGGTCACCCCTACCGATCCCCCCCACTTGAATCTGCCCCTGAATGGGATAAAACCCATAGACATGCGCCTCTGAGTAGGCACCTCCTGGCTTCCAGGTGCGTCACCTTCGGCAAACAAGTAAGAAAGACAGCGCATCTTCAAACTACAACCGGCAGAAATGTGCTTTTTTAGATCCAAACAATCTCCTAAATGTGGATCCTTTTTGCTTTTCGATAATCTTGCTTGCATAAATTCAGCTTTCCCCCATGGGGATGAGTACCCGTTGCCCTTCCCTCTCCCTCCTGCGTTTTCACAGGTCAGAAAAATGGCAGAGTGCAGTGCCGTCGTCGCTAGCATACCTGTTATGTATTCTGTTTTGCAACTTGAAACAAGGTTTTACGCCCAGAATATCTTGTACTACTTTCAGTTTTCCCTCACGTTATTAAAATAATGCATATTTTGATTCAACAGTAAGGAGAGGACCGGACAGTCCACACCAAGCCCCTGGCCTTAATCTTCTACTGGCTCCTGGCTATGCTTGGCATGACAGAAGTACTCAGGTAGGCTACGTGGTTACCGTGCTATCCTTTAGTCGACGATTTCGGTATATCTCGGGCGGCCTGCGTATCAGTTAGGAGACCGAAACTGAGCTGGATCAGCTTCTACATTATTAATCGAAAGTAATTCGGCTATTCCGCAACTGAACTAGTAAATTTGAAAATTCCCTAGGTAGTTTGCAAATTATCTAGTGAGTTTGCAAACTAACTGGTTAGTTTGCAAACTATCTGAACCATCAGGGAGTTTGCAAACTACCTTAGTTAGTTTGCAAACTAACTAGGGTGTTTGCAAACTCACTGACCGATCCGGGAGTTTGCAAACTAACGGATTTCGCATACTAACTGTAACACACATAACTGTAACATCAGGTTTTTTGTTCTCGATCCTTGATGTTATATGTCACATTGATTAGGGCGTAATACTCGTCGTCGCAGGCGGATAGTCTGAGTGCCAGGTGAACTCGCAGCAGCATTACTCACGGCGTAGTGGCTGTTTTACTGGAAGAACCCATGGAGCTTTACCACGCATGAACTGCTGACGTCATATGACGTCAGATCCAGTTATAATTCTGTTGGGAAATTATCATGGGGATCTGAAAGTCTGTATGAACTATACCCACGGAAGCCGGCGTGGAAGACGATCACGCCTCCAAAACGCCACTTCATCCCCTTTTCAGAGGAAACCTTGGCTACTGTTGCAAGGGCCGTTAGATTGCAATATGTAAATAATTGAGGAACCACAAAAGTTCACTAATGTCCTGGCGTCTCAGCTTGTTCGTAGGTACCTGTGAAATGTAACCTTGATCGTTATAGTGTAATGCGTATTCAATCCATGTTTTAAAACTTTCGTCGCTGGACCGTTGCGTTGTTCCTCGCCAACTGTAACCATACTAGTGCTTCTGCCGGCAGCGGTGGTGGAGTTCGGCCTCATTATCCTGCCGCTGATCGGCGCGCTGACCGTGCTGGCCGACCACGCTCTCCAGCTCTGCGTGGCGCTCGCCTCCTGCGCCGCCCTCTCCGTCTGCGCGCTCGCCGCCGCCGCGCCGCGTCCGCCGCCACTCGCTGAGATACTGCGCCGCGCTGAAATCGCCGCACAGCGTCTGCCGTGCGTCACAAACGCGCGCGCGCACCTGCACCTGGTGACAGCGGCTGCCATATTGGCGGTGGACTTCCGCGCCTTCCCGCGACGCCTGGCAAAGGCTGAGACGTTCGGCGCCGGCCTGATGGACATGGCCGTCGGCAGCTACGTCATCTCCCACGGTATGACGTCACAGACAGCGCGGGCTCCGGCCGGGCCCAGGCGTCCGCTGCGGGAGCGGCTGGAAGGCTATCAGGGGACGGCGCGGAGGGCCGCCGTGCTGGTCGTGCTGGGATGCCTCCGGCTCCTCCTGGTGAAGGCCACCGGCTACCACGAGCACGAAACCGAGTACGGCCGCCACTGCAACTTCTTCTTCACGCTGGCGGCGGTAAAGCTGGTGGGCGAGTTCTGGCTGCTGGCTGTGCCGGCCAGTCTGGCCGCGGCTGCTGCCGTGCTGCTGACCGTGCTGCAGCAGTACCTGCTCAACGGCGGTCTCCAGCTCTGGGTAACCAACGCAGCGGCGCGCTCCTCCCTGCTGGAGGCTAACCGGGAGGCGGTGGCGTCGGTGACCGGTTTCCTGGCCCTCTACTTCTGCGGGGTAGCACTGGGCAGCCGCCTGTCGCGTCCCCGCGCCGGGTGGCTGCGCTGGCTGGCCTGCCTGGCGCAGCTCTCGCTGGTCTCCGCCGGCCTGTGGCGCCTGGCCGCCGGGATGAACGCCTCCGGACTGGCCGTCTCGCGGCGGCTGTGTAACTCCACCTACGTCGTGGCCAGCGCCGCCTGCTGCCTGTCCGGCGTGGCGGCCTACCTGTGCACGGACCTGCTGGTGGCGCTGCTGGCGAGCCTCGGCGTCACGCCGCGCGTCAGAGTGCCGCGCCTGATGGCGGCCGCCAGCCGGCAGGGCCTGCCGCTCTTCTGCCTGGCCAACCTCGCCACCGGCGCTGTCAACCTCAGCATGCGAACGATAGAGGCGAGCGACGCCGCAGCGCTGGCGGTGGTCACTGTCTACATGGCTGGTCTGGTAGCGGTAATAGTGTGGCTGGACACGAGAGAGATGTCTGCGCAGGGGGCAGTGAAACGCGCGGAGGCGAAACAAGGGGCTGGGGATGCCAGCGTGAGGTCCGAGAGACAGGGCGAGGCTACACCGGGCAGCGCGGGGTCAAAGCAAAAGGCTGGAGAAGCACGGGAGAAGGATGACGCCTCGAAGAAGCATCGGTGAAATGACGAGGTGTTTCTGAAACAGAAGTGCGGGGGCGGCGCGCTGGTGTTTCAGTGATACGGACGCTTATGGCGCTCCGCACCAGGTGTGCCGTTTATGTTGCGTTCTATTCTGATCAACTGAACGATGAACTGCGAGTGATAATCGCTTGCTCTAGTAAACTGAACGATGAACTGCGGGTGATAATCGCTTGCTTTAGTAAACTGAACGATGAACTGCGGGTGATAATCGCTTGCTCTAGTGCTGTGATATGAAAGGAACACTTATGAAAATTGGTTACCGACTATCTTGTTGTTTTTTGTTACTCGTCGACAGTTTTCGGCGTTCAGTTGTGTTCCCTGTTTTACGTTTACCGCAACTTTTCATGTACGCCCAGCTGTTGCAGCGCAGTTTTTCCAAGATGGCGCCCAGTAAAAATAAAGACTTGCTGCCAGCAATTCCGCTCAACTTCTAGCTTTTAAATCAACATTAAGATCGAGGAAATCAGATTTCGAACCTTAGGAGGGTCAAGCACACTATTCCCGCACTTTAATCGCATGCTCAACTCTTCTATATCTTGGTACCTGCAGTCAATACTTATAAAAGCGTTGAACATTAAAAATAGCAGCATGGGGTCTCGAATCTGTCATACAGATAGATGTAGATATGTGTAATACAGATACGGAGTCTGTAATACAGTGTATAACAAGTTTGAATACTAGCTTTCTCTCGCCTAGGGGCACTTCACAATATCACAGTGTTAAATCGCCCCACTGAACCACACCTACGCAGCTATTAGCTACACAGTCCGCATTCAGACAAAAACGCACATAATCACTATACATCAGAGCGCGCTCAGCCGTGCTCGTACTTGTGCTGCACAGCCAGACTGGGGTAGCGGTGCCGCAGCACCTGCAGCACCTGTTGCTGGATGGACTCCACCTGGTGCGGCGGGCAGTAGTTGTCCAGACTGGAGCGTGCCAGGGTAACTGCGCCCGGCGTCGGCAGCGCCGCCAGCAGCCTGCCCACCTGATCCCAAACACGGACGCTCAGTACCAGGCAACCACAGCTTTGGCATTGAAAGGCAGACGACTGGTCAGTAGGCAGAGAAAATGCAGATTGGCGGGGACACTTAAGCTATAGGTAATATGCTTAACGAAAATTGGACGACGAATGTGAGACGATAAAAAAATGAAGCCTGATGCACCGATCGTGTTGTGAAACTGGCACCGCCGAGCTTGCTGCCCATATCGTCCACTGTAGCATCAAGCCGATACAGACGCACAGAAACGGTCCTTGAGGAATTTTCCCGGCTACTGACCGTCATCCTACCTCCTCGCAAAGCAGTTGGCAAAACAACACCGGTAGATGACATCACACTGCCGCTGACTCCTACCTGTTTGACCGCCTCCTCGATGTGCTCTGGCTCGCTGACGTGATGCGGCAGAGCCTGCGAGTCGAAGGTGCAGGCGGCATCATGTACCAGGTCCCAGTTCACCTCCTCTGCCGTATAGCAGCGCCGTACCTCTGCCGCCAGCTCTTTCAGCGACGCCAGCAGCGGGGTCGCCCGGCCGGTGTACGTGTCTAGCTCGCCCTTAGTCTTCAGGTGGATGAAGATGTGGCGCGCCTCCTCCATGAGCTCGCTTCGGCGCTGCTGTGCCTCCCTCACGTCTGTGTCCGGGTCCACGGGCAGGCAGAACAGTTCCTGTAGGCGACGGTGCAGTCCGGCGCGCGGCAACAGCGTCACGAACGGGTCTCGCGTGGAGAAAAAGTCCAGATCAACGTCCAGCAGATAGGACTGCTCGCCGATGTATCGAGCGATCTGGGCCGCCACAGCCGCCTCATCACTGGCCAAGTCCAACGTCACAACCACGATCCGAAACTGGCGAACGTTCTGTAACTGGGACGCGGGCGCGTGCATCTGCTCTGAAATGAAGTACGACTGGGGCGAGTCGATCCTGAGGACGCCATCCTGGTCCAGTCCGATGCCGCAGCTGAGCTCCCCCTCAGGCAGCTGATGGGCCCAGGGCGGCCGGAGCCACACTACGTCTCCGATGTGACCGGCGTACACCGCGGGCAGGATCCAGTCCCCGATGCTGAGTCTCTCGAACAGCTGGGCGGGGCTGGTGGCCTCGGCGGCTGTCAGAGCCGTCGGCAGCAGCAGGTCAGGGTGCGAGTCTAGATGCAGCAGCACCGCGTCCTGCACCGGTACCCGCTTGCCGCCCATGGCGCGGTACATCCAGCGCAGCGCCTCGTCGTGGTCCTCCACTATGTACACGTCCAGAGGCCGCATTGCTGGCTGGTTCCTACGCTCGGTCAGTGGGTCTCCCTGCCGCTGGTCCTTCCGAATGGTGGCAGGTTGAAGAGCCTCGCCACGCCAAGGCCACCTATTACTGAAAAATAAGGCTCTTAGACGATATTCAACGTATAAAGATTGCCACGTTTTATTTTCTATGTGATACGTAACCTCTTAGCTCCCATTTTGATGCCTTTGATTTTACACTGGTCTTATAATCGCCACCCCGACCATAGCGTATATTTTTACGTATTTTGTTCATAGTGCAGGTTAAGATATCATATTTCATGTCATTAAGTCCTCTCGAATTACCGTTTCTTGATTACAATCGCTTGGCGAGCGAGGTACAATAAAAGATGCCACGTGACACTACAACCAATATGTTCCTTTTTTAGTGCATTGACGTCCATAAAAGTTACGAGAAACCCAGAGACCATTACGGCAACTACGCTACCACTTCATCGTGCGACCAGCAATGCAGTCTACCAAAACCCTCAGAAATTCGTAAACTATAACTATTCCTCATTCAATGACGTGCTGGTTAAAAAAACACAAGAGACATGTATTTTTAACTAAACCAAAGCAACACGACATTTATTCTAGCAACCCACTCTTCTATACAAGAATACACAATCCATGAATCCGTGCATGAACCCACTCCCGTTGCCATTTCGCGGACTCACTGCCAGAGATGGCGAGCATGAGTGACCGTTCCACCGGCTTGATTCTCTTGAGGCCCTGGAATCCCACGTAGACCGAGGCCAGACTCACAACGGTTCCGCTGGTCAGGCGGCACGCCAGACAGTCGTCGTCAGTGGAAGCTGCCTTCGAGTCTGACATCGCCTGAAAAGGTGTATGATACCATGTCATCTCGCACGTATCTCCAATGTAACTGGTGAATCATGCATTTTATTGACTTTCCAAGCGAGCATATCCATGCTAAGCTTGATCCTCTTCAGGTATCCCACCGATCATGGGTGGAAATCCGAAGTGGGGGGGAGGGGGTTAGGACCCCTGGATTTTCGGTCTCCCATAGGCTTTGTATGGGGCTTGTATTGCTCAGCCAGTGTTAACACATCCAGGACCTCCTTCCCCTGGGTCGAGAAGAGATCTCCAGCCTATACTTGGGCAAGGGATCTTTTTTTCGGAAAGGGCCCTAGCTCAGTGGTTCCGAGTGGTTCCCAAACACGGGTTTAATACTGCATAAGGCAGTCCCAAAAAGAATTAGTATAAATTCAAAAAAAGTTTCTGGTCTTATTATACAACATATTATATATATACAACTGAATAGCAGTGACAGCGCTTGAGCACTATGCCAGCCTAGGCACGCTTGGCTTAGAGGTAAGGACGTCGCCCACGCCCAGGCTTTTTACCTGATAGTGGACAGGGGCGGATTCAGCATTTCAGCTGGAGAGGGGGGCAAGCTCAAGTCGATGAGCAAAAAAAGCATTTGTCGTTGGATTGTGGAAACGGTTATGCGGCAGTGTAGGTATGTAGGTACAAGGCAAGATTCAAGAAGGATAGGTAAGTGGGTAAGTAAGCCGGGAAGGACAAGGTACTCACGAGAGCTTCCCATTTGAAGGAAAGCTTCGGCACTTCATTTTTATGACGTCCAATTTCTCGGGGTACGATCGATTTGAGAACAGATTCTTTTAATTTCCTCCACCAGGTTTTGTACCATGACACACGTCCTTCATAAGGGTTTCACAAATTAAATATATTGGTAATAATTGCCAAGCAACTGTCCCGCACTCGAGAAAGATAGAAATCTGCGAATACAAGAATGCCAATAAACAAATCTGTTGTTGTCAAGGTCCTAAGACGCGGCATCACACATGCTCCAAATGCCGCATTAAAGAGCTGCTAAGGCATCCCTAGTGTGTGGATTTAAAAAGTCAGTACTCGCGCCGAATGAATGAGGTATTAGAGAAATTAATCCGTAAGCACACTTTAGATTTGCCACAAGGTTAGGCAAATTCAGCTGAATCATGAAGTGCCTGATCTCGCAATTCGTTGAGAGTAAGAGCTGCGTACGTGGATTGTCAGAGATGCAAAAGCATGGGCTCTTTGACCCAGTGATCCAAAAAAAGAATATTCTCTGTATCTTAAACATCGAGTCAAATCAGATTTATGCTACATACAATTCATATCTACTTCAACATTTAAAAGTGGCTAGGCAGTGCCTAATGTGATAGCAAAAAAAAAACAAGAAAGCTGTTGAATAGCTAAAAAATTATGAGGCAACTACATAGGTTACTTTTTGGCTGAGGTTAATATTAAGGTCATGACAGGTCAAAGAAAGTTGCATGTTAGATAAGAGTTTCCAGGCTCTAGCATCTGACAGAGTGGAGTTAAAATAATGTTTAGGCACCATTCACTTTCTCTCGTTACAGCAAATTGAATGATGCATAATGTGACTATAATAGGTCAAAACATAAAAATGACCTGACCTAAGATCAGCTCAAGGTCACTTTCCAACCTAGCATAGGCAATGTGTATATCAATCTACTCACAATAGCAACCCAAACGTAATGCTATCAAAATAGAAGCTTTATCACAATTTCCTGCAAAGTTATTGACCCAAGTCTGAAACCTGCTTAAGTAGCCCAAGATGACCCCTCTAAGGTCACAGGTAAAAAATTGCAAAATGAATCTGGAAAGGACCCTATGGTACTAAGATTGTGAGAATATAAAGGCATTCACAGCTATCTGTACACAAATACAGCCCAATTCCTGTTTTCCTCATACAAGTCACAGGTCATGTGTGACTCATTATTTGTGAGTTGCGCCCTCTGGTCGGGGCGGGGGTGGGGTCGACGGTCGTATATTTTTTTTTTTTTTTTTTTTTTTTTTTTTTTTTTTTTTTTTTTTTTTTTTTTTATATTTTCTAACTGCTTTTACTGTGTGCGAGTGTGTTTTACCGTTTTTGTTGCATATGTTTTCTTCTACTCTCTTCCTCCCGCGGGAACTTTCGTATACTTTTTATGTACTGTTTTAATCTGATTGTGTTTTTTATTCAGTAATATATGTGTACAGATATACATATATCCCTGTCATTCCGCATAGAACGTTCAAAATCGAAAAAGCAGTCCCGCTCAAGATGGTGGGGCCCATGAATGGAGCTTGTAGCAGTAAGTTTGTGGATTTTTAATTTTCATATTGTTAGGTCTGCGATATGTTTTAGGATAATTGGCACCTTATAATAAAGCCTGAATTAATATCAATGAAAATTTTGTGTGTGCACAAGTCAAAATAAACAATGGGACTGTCACACATCGCCATTTACACCACATTCTGCCCTCGTTCAAGAACATTCAGCAGTCGGATCTGGGGGAAATAATGATTTCACACCCTTGGGATTCTGCGTCAGAATATTTCAAAGAACACAGCCTTGATTTGGCCATCAAAACATGGCACAGGAAATGCAAAAAAACTGCATAAAGGGAAACTGTATTTCGAGTTGTAAGATTGTTTTATGTGACTTAAATTAGGTTTGGATGACAAATTTAGAAAATGATTATAAATTAAGCTTTTGAAAGGTGCCCATTGCCTGATTCTCTTTTTCACTTCCAGGAACTTTACATCAGTTAGGAATTTCCTTCATCTGGTATCTTTTAAAACATATTTCGCTTGATGACAAATATGACGCTTTTGAGACAAATTAGCTTTTCCAGCGCAAGTTTTTCTTATGATTGTCTTTTCATTATTTATTTCAGGGCAGTTGAATAGAGAGTACTTCAAAGTTTTGTACCCAAAAGATCAGAATCATAGTTTAGTACCAGTTTTAGTATAATATACTAGGAATATGCCAGAAATAATACTAGTTTAGTACATTGATATAAGGTAAACACAAACGGCTGGTGACTGTGGTATTTGTTTGTACCCAAAACAGGAAGGAGAAGCAGTGTGTTGGTACGATTGAAGATTTGATTGTTGTCAGTATTGTTGAATTCTATTCCCTCAATTTTGAATGTTTACAAGGGAGCACTAGAGGTGGGACTTTTTGGTCCCGCGGTCCCGGCGTCAGGACCAGGTTTGGTCCCGGCGGGACTTAAGCCGGGACCAAAGGCTAGATTCCGGGACTGTGCCGGGACCAGAGCCAGTCTGGTTCAAGCAGAATTCATGATAATGGTTTCCACATTTGAAGCCATCACACGTTTATTACATACTCATCATCATACAAAGATTAAAATAAGAAGACAATAAAAACGGAGTCGTTTTCATACCACCAGCGGACACAGGCAGTAAAGGACCACCAAGCAACCGGGCGCCATCAGGCCCCATGGTCCGCGGACACCGACACCGACACCCAGCTCAGTGGAAACTAGACTCCAGACAGGGGGAGACGGGTTGCCAGGAACGGTCGTCGAGGAGGAAACCAGACAGACGGTGGGCTCAGAGACGCGACGGACGCGAGGCAAGAAAACGCGGGGCGACGAGCGCAACCCCGGCGGCGCGCACGTCGGGGACGGCGGGCACCACCGAGCACGGCCGACGCGAGCGGCGGCGGGCATCACGAAGCCCGGTCGACGGACACAGATTCAGATTCAATTTATTCAGGTACGTCCTAGCAATGCGAGGCTTTTCACGTCCTATCGTCAATAAAGGTATGCAGGTAAAAGGTAAAATGACCACACATACATCACAAATAAAATTATCACACTCTGGCTCTCACGGCATTTCTAACACCTCTTTTGTAGGCGGCAAGACTAAGTGCGTTGCGTAATTCCGGTGGTAAGGAATTGTACGCGGCGGCAGAGGCACAACATAATCTTCTCTGTCCAGCAGTGCTCCTAGCACGTGGTGGCCTGAGTTGGGTATGTCGACGCGTATAATGATCGTGGTTAGAGAATGTAAAAAGAGATTTCAGGTCATGTGGCTCACCAGTATACAGCACATTCCTCATGAGACACAACTGGTGGTACAACACGAGCTGTGGCGCTGTGAGGAAACCCAGCCGCTCTACATCGCCAGAAATGTGGTCGAATTTCCTTTTGCCGCACAGTATACGAGCACAGAAGTTAATAATCTTTTGCACTCGGTGAAGCTGCGTCGACCCACAAGTACCGTATATAGAGATGCAGTAGCGAATAGATGAGATGACTAAGGCATCGACTACTAATTTCAGAACAGAAGTGGGGATTACATGTCGTGCGTGAGTGAGGCCTATTAAAATCCCAGTACATTTAGCTGTGAGATGATTGATGTGGGGCTGGAAAGTGAGGTGGCTGTCGAGGTAAATGCCTAAGTTTTTCACTTCGCGGGACTCTGTGACAGAGGTGTTGCCAACGCGGATACTTACTTTTGGTACTCTCTTAAGCATAGCCGAGGTACCCATCACCAAGACTTGCGTTTTTGATGCATTGATTTTGAGTGAATTTTGTGAAAACCAGTCTAGTAGCGATGCCAGGTCAGTTTCTAAGGAACGGATCATCTGTGGTAAATTTTGAATACGTCCAGATATGAGAATTTGAGTGTCATCAGCGAACTGCACTATTGTCGACGCTTCTGTGTACAGGCTCAATTCGTTGGCAAAAATTGAGTACATCAAGCAAGAGAGCGATCCACCCTGAAAAATCCCGCTCGAAATAGGCAGCGTTTGGGACATCGTTGTTTTACCTCCTGACCTTATTTTGACTTGTTGGGTGTGGTTTTTCAAGTAGTTGCCAAACCAGTGATCTTCAACGCCGTATGTCTGAAATTTGTGTAGCAATTTGTCGTGACTGATGACGTCAAAGCATTTTGACAGGTCTAGGAGTACAAGAATCGATATTTCACCATTATCCATCGCCTGATAGACTTTGTCGGTAACAACCGTAAGTGCAGTCTCGGTAGAGTGATTACGTCTATAGCCATGTTGAGAGTTTGAGAATAAACAGTTCTGATTAAAGTAAGTATTTAGCTGGGTGTGCACAAGTCGCTCGGTTACTTTTGTGATCGCTGGCAGTGTTGTGATGGGGCGCCAATTAGATGGATCTGCTGTACTACCACCCTTGTGTATTGGGACAACGATGCCGTGTTTCCATGTCTGTGGCACTATTCCCAATGTAAAACTAGAGTTGATAATGTGAAGTAAAACATGTTGAATTCCGTAAAAGAAACGCTGAAACATCGATACACTAAAACCAAAAACATCAACGGAGGAGGATGGTTTCATCGAGCCTAGGGTTATACAAAGTTCGTCAGCAGTGACAGGTTTCACTTTCATACCGCAGGCCGGCACTCGGGGCAACCTCACAGGCACACGCGACGTAGGTGGGGCCACTCCAAACGCAGTTTGGGGGCCCACACGGACAAAATAGGTGTTGATGGCATCAGGGGTCACACTAGGTAAGGCAGCAGTAGTCTTTCTGCTGCCAAGTATTGGCCGCATCACACTCCATGTCCGGCTCAGACCAGCCTCTGTAAGCCGGTGCGTAAGGTGGTCCCTGCAGTCCCTACGTATTGCTGCGCGGCACTGGCGGTTGAGGTCTTTATACTCGCCGCGCGCTGTCTCGCCGGCCGCCAGCGCGCCACGGCGCCGGGCCAGCAGCTCTCGAGTCGGGCCGGACACGTGTGGGGCGGTCGGCTGCGGTTGTCTAGTTCTCCTCAGTGGTGCCACGGTATCGAGTAGGGAGGTGAAAAGAGAGACGAATCTGTCCCACTTGGCCGTAGGTCCTTCTGCCTCGTAAACACTGCTCCAGTCAGAAGTAGCCAATGCTAAATTGAATTCAGTTTGGCTGATCCGACTTAGTCTGCGAGTCTCTATCATCGGTGGTTTGTATTTGTCACGCCGGCCGTGCTTCATCAGCACCCTGGTGAAGTCGTGTGGTCCACCATAATGGCACTTGGTGACATCACACTTCACTACGATGTCTGATCGGTTAGTAATGACGACATCAATCAGAGATCTGGCTGGTCGATTAGTTGTCATAGTCGTGTTGCAAATGTGTAGTCCGTAGGTTGAGATGATTTGGCGTAGCCTATGACTGGGTGTGTTGCTAACATCGGTCGGTTTCAGTAGGCAAGCATTGAAGTCACCGGCAATAATAAGTACGGATCCCGGGTATGATGCAATCATAAACTGCAATTGTGACTCTAAATCGTCGAAATCGGACGTAATTTGGGAGACAGTGTTCGTTGGATGTCGGTATGCCGAGGCTATGACACTACTCCGGTGTTTTTCGGTTCTGACAAGCAGCCAAATTATTTCCAAATTGGATGTTCCTGATGTACACGTTGTGGGTCTCGGAAGCACCTCCACATTTAAATGGTTCTTGATAAGCAGGGCCACGCCACCATGCGCTTTGGGCAGCTTACTACTCTTTGGTCGGTCACACCTGTGCAGCGTGTAGCCATCGATCTGGAGAAGACGTGCAGGTATACTAGGCGTGAGCCAAGTCTCACTCAATGCAAGCACGTCAAAATTGAGCACTTCGTTCAAATCGAACCTAAGATCAGGTAATTTAGGCTTGATGGACTGAATGTTGAGTTGTCCTATCATTAGGTATCGGGGGTGATGTCCTTTCGGTCCGACCCAGACACGGCGGCGGCCGAGCGGCACACAGACGGCGGCGCGAATTCCCCAGCGGCGACAGCGCAAGCGCCCCTAGCGGCGGCGGAGAAAGCTTCCCCAGCGGCGGCCGAGAAACCGCCCCCAGCGGCGGCGGCGGCGGCGCCAGCGCCCAAGCCGAGGCGACATCCCCCCCCACCGTACGCGCCAAGGTCCGCTCCCGGTGTCCCGATGAATGGAATTGGTCGGAACCAAGCCAGTGAACCTCTACCTAGGAGGATAGTGAGCTGGGACAATGAGATCAGGGTGTGGGTGCAGCGATCAGCACTTCAGACCGAAAAGGAAACCACCACCAATCCTCTGAAAAAAATCACCTGTCATGATTACAGTAATGAAAATGTGACAATATGGCACTGTTTACAATATGTGACAATATGGCACATCTAAAACTAAGATATGAGACAAAATATAACTGTGACTTTCAAGCACTTCATTGCCACCTTTATGCAATTTTCCAACTTTATAAGATGAGAAAAGAATCAATTCAACTAGATGAAAGAGAAAAATAGCATTGCACACACACAGCACAGAACACAGCTCTCAATAAGTTTCATTCCTTGGAAACCACATTTTCAGATGAATTCTTATTCCTTCACTTGATTATAAAGCAACTCAGTGACACAACCAAAATACAACCCAAAAATGGTGGGTACTGGGGTCAAAACCACTTTGTATTGAAGAAAAAACGTTTTTTGCATATAGGTACTGGAAGGCATTGAAACAAAAGCTTGATTGAAAAGAAAACTGTTTCTGTTTTCTAAACAGTTTTGGAAACCACGAGCAGTCGCCCATGGATTCCGACACTGTTTCTCAGTCTGGACAGGACCTTGCGCACCCGTGGCCACCCCTGGAAGCTGGTTAAGCCTACTGCCACATCCAGAGTTCGCTGTACTGCCTTTAGGTGTCGCATTGTAAATGACTGGAACTCGCTACCAGTGTCCGTGGTTGAAGCCCGCACTGTCGAACAGTTCAAGGCAAGACTGGACTCAAACTGGACTCACCTATGGTACGAGGTCCCTGACTGACCGACCCCCATCCACGGGCGACTGCCCGTGGTTTCCGACTCAGTCTCTCCGGCTGAGAAAGACCAAATGAGGACTTCTGTTAATTTGAGCTCGTCATAGAACGGAACCTGCAGGCCATTTGGCCTCCAAAATTCCCGACAACCGTAGGTAAGGTAAGGTAAGGTAAAATTCTGGAATTAGTGATTGGAAATGGCCGTCCCGTTCTCTAAAACCCTGGCTGTCCCTACCAACCCCACTGTTTCAATTGCCTTCTCTCGCTCAAAAAATACTTAACAGTATTTTAAATTACGTCTGTGCGTTATGTCGTGAATAAAACGTGAATGGCTTCAATTTCTTCAACCACACAGTAAGCTACCGCACCACGCTTCGTTGTCGCAGCCAACAACAACTAGAAAAGAAGAATAATAAAGACACGGATTACCATAACGGATGTGCCCAGTAGAGGTGGGACTTTTTGGAAAAAGCTGGTCCCGGTCCCGGTCCCGGCCAACATTTCTTGGCCCGGCCTAGTCCCGGCAAGAAAGATGTGGTCCCGGCCTGGTCCCAGCAGCCTTTTTCCCACTTATTGGCTTTTAAACATACTAATTCTTGTGGATTAAGAACCAAACATATTAAGCAAATTTATATAATCATTACATAAATAAATCAACATAAAGTATGAACTATAGCTTCAGGAAATCCTTACCTACTATCATGAAAAATGGCCACAATTATCTGACAATGCTCTCTGAGGAAACGTTTGAATGTTAAACCCTTAACAGTGGGGGAAACTGTGGTCAGCGTTCCCAAGAATGGCTACGTTCCCAACAATGCCTTGCACACAAACTAATGTCCATGTATGGATTTCCAAATATGGATTTTTTTTTTTTGAGTGGCTTCAAAGACTCGCCAAGCGATGAAAGTCAATGTCCACGTGCCGACTGCAGCTCGGTACTCCCCGCCGGGGGAAAAGGTTTCGGACCTATGGACAGGGGGATGATCTAGTTGTGATAGGAAAAGGGCCAGACATGTAGAGCACCCAAGGAAAAGCGCCCGAGTGAAGGGCGCCCTGTGAAGATGTCACGGCGTTCTACACCCGGGGTTTTCAGGGGGTCCTCCAGAAGCAGACCCTAATCCAACTCCAGCTAGCACCTCTCCCGTCATAAGGACCGGAACCAAGACCCACCGGACACCGAACACCGAGCAACAGACGCCCCGCGGACATTGACGGCGAGACAAGGCCGGCCGTCTTCCACCTCGCGGCGGGAGAAAACATTTTGGAGCTAGGTTATTCATGAGTGAATTTAAGTGAACGACTGGAAGGTCCAGACAGGGGAGAGGAAGAGGATTAAGGCCAATGGAAGATTTATAATAATAAATAGTTCGGATCGATTTAAAGAAAAGAAGACCCCGCGATGGAAGACGCTCGGCCTAACACAGTTAAGAGCGGGGGCCAGGAAATACCGCTCGCAAAAGGTAACACTGGCTGATCCTAAATAGTTCCAGTGGCCACATTTTTTCCCTACAGTAAGTAAGCACTGCTTATATGCGGAAGGCGGGGAAAACCTTTCACATGCGTAAGCCCAGAAAGATTTCGAGACGGCGATTTTTCTGATGATAGAGAAAGCTTCATGTGAATGAAGACTTGCCAGACGCGGGGTTTAGTGGGAGGTTGCGAGGACGGAGACAGGTTTTTTTTTTTTTGGGCTGTCATGCTCCAGGAAAAAACCCCCGATTATATTTTGTTTGTTAGTTGGGCATTTTCAAGGAAGATTAGTGTCAAACTCACCATTTCCGGATTATCTTCGCCGAGTAAATTGGGGAGAGTCGGCTCTAGTCCACGTTTCCGCAGGCATGTCAGAATATCCTGCCGTTCTAATTGATACATGCTACAGGAGAGTAGAATGTGTTCCACGGTTAATTTGGTTCTACACGTTGGACATTCTGGTGGCGCGGAGTTTTCAAAAAAGTGACCGTGAGTCAAGCGGGTGTGTCCCAGTCTCAGGCGGGCGAGTAGGACTTCGCGCTCCCGGTTTTCCCTCGAGCTTGTGTGCCAAATTCCTAACCTTGGTTTGATTTGGAATAAGTGTTTGTCATGTTGGCTTTGCCACTTGGTCTGTAAGTATTCTTTGAAACATATATTTAAGAGACATAGAGTATCAGCGAGCGCAATGGGGCTCATGCCTTGGCTCGGCAGCTCGGATGCTTCGTTCGCTAGCTTATCTGCTTGGATATTCCCATAAATTGAGGAGTGTCCAGGGATCCAGAGAAGTATGGCATGCTGTTGCGGCGATAAATTAATCAACGTTGTCACGATTTCATAAACATCGGGGTGCCTTATTTCTTCTAACCTCATTATCGCTTGTAAGGCTGCTTTAGAATCGGAGCATATCACAGCTTTGGGAACGCGTTTCCGTTTGACGTGCAAGAGTGCAGCTTTAATTGCATAAATTTCTGCGGAAAATACGGTAGACCAATCTGGAAGGCGTACTTTGAAAGTAAAGTCTTTGCTGTATACAGCGGCACCAACTTGTCTACCGTGACCGGAGCCATCTGTATAGAAAAATGTATAGCTTTTATGGTCGTTTTTATATTCCCCGAAAGTAGATATTATTTCAGCTTGGGTTGTATTCATCTTCGTGCTAGTCAATAAGCTGTGCACGGAGAAAGGGTGGTGAACCCAAAATGGGAATGGGGGTGGGCTTTTTTTGGGAGCTAGCATCATAAACTTTAATGTTTTTGCAGCATTATCCAAACACCTCCCTAGGCTTGGTAGCGGTCGCCTGAAACGAGTATGATTGCGGTTTGCCGGGAAAGCAAAGCAAGCGGCTAATGGGTGCTGTGGCGTACTAGCAGCTTGTAGGTACAATCGTAGTAAGAGAAGCATGCGGCGGTCCGTAAGGGATGATATATTAGTATCGGCCTGCAGAGCGACGACAGGGGTGGTTCGGAGAGCTCCTGAGATAATTCGGAGACATGAAGATTGAATCGATTCCAATCTTTGGCATGATGTTTGACATGCCAGAGAAAAAACAAAGCAGTTATAGTCGAGAACTGACCTAATAAGACCAAAATATAGTGTTGAGAGGGTCCTTCGATCGGCTCCCCAATTTCTACCGCAGATGCACTTCAAAACGTTCATTCTCTGCAGACAACGGTTGCGAACGTCTTCTATGTGAGCACGGAAAGTCAATCGGGTATCGAGTGTGACTCCTAAGAACTTTTTTGAAGTAACGAGAGGGACGGGTTGTTTATTCATTTGTAGATAGGGGTTGATCGGTATAGGTCCTCGTTTAAAGATCATAGCTGCTGATTTTGGTGCTGAGAAAAAGAAACCCCAAGCTTTACACCACTCTGATGTTTCGTTCAGTGTTTTCTGCATTGTGGAGCATGCCTGATGTATAGTGGGTCGTGTGCACCAAATGGCTAGATCATCAGCATACAAGGAGAAGTGAACGGGGGGTATTGTCAAATATAGGTGTTTACCGATGTCATTTATGGCTATCAAGAACAAGACAGGCGAGAGAACACTTCCTTGTGGGAGACCGTGTTCAAGTTTGTGTATATCTGACATCGTCGAGAGGCATTTTATTCTAAAGGGTCTAGGTTTTAGGAAACTCTTAATGAATTCAGCCATGTGGCCACGGATTCCTAAGTCATGCAGCTTAAGCAGGACGGTGCTACGATGGACTTTGTTGAAGGCCGAAGTTAAGTCCAGGAACACAGCGAGTGTAGGTTCTCTGTTTTCAAAACCCTTGTGCGCAGCAGATATCAGTCTCATGATGTTGGGGGCTGTGTTTCGGGATGCTCTAAAGGCGGTTTGAAATGGGCAGAGCAGTTTGTTTGTTTCTAGGTAATATAGTAGTCGCCTATTAATCATTCGTTCCATTATTTTGCAGGCGTTACTTGTTAAGGTTATCGGCCGGTAAGAGCTAGGGTTCAAGGGGTCCTTTTTAGGCTTTAAGATGGGGATAATGGTGCTATCCCGCCACTTGTCGGGAAAAAGATGGTGGTTTTCCCATAGATTATTCAGTGCTGCTAGAAAGGCGCACAAGTTCCTCTCGGAGAGGTTTCTAAAGAAATCATATGGCATATTATCGGGTCCACATGATTTTTTATTAGATCTGGCCAAGGCGAGTTTGAGTTCTTGTAAAGTAAAGGGCTCGTTATAGGTTTCCGAGACTGCAGATCTGAAATCTAGTTTCTGTGCTTTCAGCTCAAGACACTCATTCGTTTTTGGAGGGTAAATGTTGGACGCAGATATGGAAGAAAAATATCGCGCGAAACTATTTGTAACGTCGGATGGCTCAGAGATGAGGACATTGTTTTCACTGAGCTGTGGAAAGCACTTTGGACGAGAGTCACGAGATTTGAAACATCGCACTTTGTGCCACACCATAGACATGGGTGTGAATCGGTTACAGGATGTTCCAAATTCTTCGATGAACATTCTTTTTCTTGTTTTATAACTTCCTCAAAAGCTTCAGTCGCTTCTCGGTATAATATTTCGTGTGGCTTGCAGAGGCATTTTTGGAGGGCCCTGAACGCTCTTTTTCGTTTGGCTTTGGCCTCCTCACAGCGGGCATTCCACCAAACTGCGTTTCTTTTCTTTAAAGTATTTGTCGGTTTATTTTCATACTGCCTAATAGAGGTAGATGCCGCTTCCGCAACGGCCTCAAGAAAATTCTGAATGGTTATTTCAGAGTGATGTTTTTTTGATAAATACTGTGCTATGGTGTGATTGTACAATGCCCAGTTAGCCTTGTTTAAGTTCCATTTGTTTGTGCTATTTAGAGGAAGTAGGGAAGGGGATTCAGATAACCATATCTTTATAGGGAAGTGGTCGGAGAAGTATGGCTCATTGTGCACTGTCCAATGGAGAAGCGGCGCAATGCACGGGGAAGCCAAAGAGAGGTCAATGGCAGAGTATGAAAGGTGGCTGTGACTGAAAAATGTTGATGAGCCATCGTTAAGGAAGGCAAGGTCATGTTTATCTAAAAGTTCCTCCACGGCATGACCGCGAGGTGATGTTTTACGACTGCCCCATATGGGGTGGTGCGCATTGAAATCGCCTAGTATTAGGCATGGTCTCGGGACTTGTCGGATAAGGTCGTCTAGATTTGTCTGAGTTACTAGTGGTGAGTTTGGTGGGCAATAAATAGAGAGTGCAGCGATTTCTCTCGAACACAGGCGAACTTTTATTCCAACGGCGTTAAGAGGGGTGTTGAGTTTTAGGGGTGAATGAAGTAAGCTATTTGATACATGTAAACAAACGCCACCTTGTCTGTGTTCTGCGTTGATGTTGTTTCGATAAGAAGAGTAGCCCTGGACATCAAAGTTGTAGGGGTCTGTGTCCCGTAAATGGGTTTCCTGAATCGCTGCCAAAAGGGGGGCTTCTTTAAGTAAAATTTGTTTGAACTCGCCACAGTGAGACAAAAGACCTCCGACATTCCACTGTAGGATACTCATGTTCAAACTTGAGAGAGGCGGGAGCTACGCCGCAGCATAGGTGTTTGGCCGTCTTGTGAAAAGCCCTCGATTTCAGAACCAGAGTCAGAACTGTAGTTCGACAGGTTCGCATGAAGGGAAGAGGCAGGTTCAATGGCAGGAGAGGTTGGTTCTGGCATGTGCCAAGCCAGTTTCCTGGCGGGTAGAGCTGTCTGCTGGTTAGCAGTGGGGACTGGCCAAGTTGCTTTCTCATAGTAGCGGTTGCCAGTTCGAGTATCAGTGCCTGATTCTGGAGATGTGCTGGGGCTGGTACTGGTATTATCGGCCCTAGATTTCACAGAGTCAGCTACTTCTATCACTACATCGGACCGCACAGCGGTGAGTTTGGTTTGGCTCGGCTTGGCTCCGTATCCTGCCTTCGTAACGGCAGGTAGAGGGGCTGTCTGCTGGACTACTGTGGGAAGTGGTCCGACCGGAAGGCCAGTTGGTGCCTCCGAAACTGATGCGGGGGTGTGCTGGAGCTGGGGAAATCAGTCATGAGTTTCGCACAGACGGCCAGCTTTGTTACCTCATCGATCGGCGCAGTGGCAGATGGAGGAACCCGCCCAGAGATTTTGAGCGCGCCATCAAATGGGGTCTCAGAGGCTTCCGCTGGTACGGAGGATACGGGGGAACCTGGTTGTGTTCGGCGGCTGCCTCCACGTGATGTGGGACAGCGGAGCCGGAAGTGCGGCCGTCCAGATGGCTCGGACCGAGCGGGGACCTGCGAGAGGTGCGCTTTGAGCGTCTGGGTGCACTGCGTTGTGGCGCAGGCAGCGGTTGGTGTTCCAGGGGAGGCCAGGCCTCCGGGACATCCCACACCGTATCGTATTTGGGGGCCTTTGTCCCTTCGAGCTTGCACGCATTGGTCCAGGAGGGACAGTTGCGGTCGTTGGCGGGGTGTGGCCCTTCGCATGAAGCGCACTTTGGAGGAGCTGTACATCCTTCAGACGGGTGGAGACCTGCGCACTGGCCACACCTCTCTCTTCGAGCCCTACACTTTTTTTTGGTGTGGCCGTATGCCTGGCAACGCACACAACGAGCTGGGAGGTTGGTGTACGGCTGCACCTGGTACCGCATGTAGCCGGCCCAGAAATGCTCGGGGATGGTAGTTCTGTTGAACGTTATTTTCAGGAGTGGGCTCGGTCTTCCCGACTTGGCCGGTTTTTGGAATCGGGACACAGCGACCACCCCCTGATCCCTACTTTCTTCGAGGATTTTCTCAGGTGTTTCCCCAGACAGCTCGGGAGCGAACACTGTGCCTGATGCCTGGTTCAGGCGATCAGCCATCTCGACAGTGATTTCCTTGCCTCGCATTTCTGCCGTGTTCAGAAGAGAGAGCGCTTGGTGTGGGTTACGTACTTTCACCAGCAGTGCCCCACTACGGATGGCCTTTGCCTCATACACCATCCCACCCGCAGCAGCTTCTATTTCGTCGCGAATGTTGTAGGGGCTTACATTCTTAAAAGAGCCACCATCTTTCCTCTTAATTACAATGAAAGATGGACCTACTGGGATGAAAGGGGAGTCCATCATGATTGGTTTAAATTTTTGTAGGTTTTGAGTAGTTAGGTACAAAGGGGACGTCCCCTCCTAGAAGCCTAGTTGTCCTTCCTAAGCCCTGTACCTTTGTGCAGCTTGTTCAACAAATTAATGCTATATTTTTGTTGTTGTTTAACTTATATTATGTTTGTATATTTGTGTTTATTTGTTTGTTTGTTTGTGTTTTTGTTATAGTTTGTTTGTTTGTTTGTTTTTTGTTTTGTTTTGTTTGTTTGTTTGTTTTTTTCAGTAGCCTGCTCTTCCTGCTCTGGGAAGAGGGATACTATTTTTTATTTTCTTAAAGCTCTCACAACACCTCCCAACTTATTACTAGTGGAACCAAATCAACTTTGAGGGCAATTTCATCCCCTCGAGACTTTGGCAGAAGAAAGCACCAGCCTAGGGGCATCCGATGAGGTAAACTGCATGCAGCAGGGTATGTTGTGAGGGTCTCCAACAATAAAGAAAGCACACTTGGTCTAGCTGAGAGATAACCAGCCTCAAGATCTTAGTTATGACCCAGAAACCCTCTGTTTCCTGATGTCTACATTGCATTCATAGGAAAGCCAAAGGAGACAACGAGGGAAAGGGCTAGGAGGACTGGACACCAAACAACACCACACAGCATCCAACACTAAGTAGGAGTTAGACCACTGCACTTAAAGTTGCATGTGATGACCTCATGTGTAAGTTTTTGGCCAAGGACCGAGTCCAACAGCACTGACAGTATCTTTACCAGTTGACTGGGACTCAGGATAAGGGACGAGGAGACACAGGTATTGAGGCGCTGTACCAGCAGCTTCTGCAACACCCAGTACTGATCCTTCAAACTGCCCTATTGCTAATCTGTCAAGAAAAGTCCTCTCTGGCTGGTTATATCTAGGGAGAAACAGTACAGGGAACAAATATACTAGCTCCTACCACTGATAGGTCTTCTGCCAGCCTTTAGTTACCTGTTATTGCAGTAGGGCTGTTCTTCACTTGAGACTTCTGCATTTAGCTCAAACTTTCCCACTTCTCCCTAAATCTCGCGTGAGTGGGATTGAGCCTAGCTCAATCCAATTTATTTTTCTTTTGTTTTTTGTTTTCTTTCAAGATGAGTAGAGAATCCTTAAATATCAGACATCAGGTATCAGGTATCTGGTATCCCAGAAGACACAAAAAGACAGCAGTAGTACGGTTTTACGGCAGAGATTTTGGACTTGAAGTAAACCAAAGACAGTAATAATGGGCCGAACGTATACACTTATCACCTAACGTTTGCGGGATAAGCCAGAAAGGGTTTGTGTTCAATTTTCAAAAAGAAGACTTTAGACTCAAAAGTGGCGCACAACGTAGTATTCTACAGCACCTATTTGAGTACTTCCCGTAACAGATCAGAAGGATGGGGGGAACAACAAGTTATCCCAGTGAAACCAGAAAAGTTTTGTATCCTGTAGACCAATCTATTCCCAGATATACTTCACAAGATAAGATATATTCGTCCCGGGGACCCTCACGCGAGTTCACTCACCGAGCTCAGCTCAGGGAGGCCAAATATGGAGGCCAAGCATAGGTCTGTTGCAAAGCAAAGCTAGTAGAAAAAATATCTTCTTTGATTCGTGTTAAAACGGCTTTAAATTATTTTAAACAAATCAAATTATTGAATTATTAATACTAATAACAATATTTCCTTGTAATAGACAAAAAAATGTCAACAGCCGCAGACGGCGCACTAAAGACAAATAGTACATCATTACGTTTACTAAGAGAATAAAGAAAAATTTACTGAATTATCACATGGTTTTAAATACTTTTTAGCCTTGAGGCTACCAAAGCTTGTGCTTTTGCTTAGTTGAATTTTTATTCAAAGACAGTAGCGGCGCACACTTGTTTTTTATCTTTATTAGTCTTCTTGTTGTTGTCTACGACAACGAAGCGGCGTGGTGCGGTGGTTGAATGTTGTTGAAGAAATTGAAGCCATTTACGTTTTATTCACGACATAACGCACAGACGTAGGCAATTTGAAATACTGTTGAGTATTTTTTTAGAGAGAGAAGGCATTTGAAACAGTGGGGTTGGTAGGGACGGCCATTTCCAATCGCCAATTCCAGAATTGTCTTTTCAATCAAGCTTTTGTTTTTATGCCTTCCAGTATCTATATGCAAAAAACGTTTTTTTCTTCAATTCAAAGTGATTTCGACCCCAGTACCCACCATTTTTGGGTTGTATTTTGGTTGTGTCACTGAGTTGCTTTATAATTAAGTGAAGGAATGGGAATTACATCTGAAAATGTTGTTTCCAAAGAATGAAACTTAGAGCTGTGTTCTGTGCTGTGTGCGTGCAACATTACTTTTTCTCTTTCATCTAGTTGAATTGATACTTTTCTCATCTCATAAAGTTGGAATATTGCATCAAGGAGGCAATGATGTGCTGGAAAGTCACAGTTATATTTTATCTCTTATCATAGTTTTAGATGAAATGTGGAAATCATTATCATGAATTTTTCTTTATCCAGACAGGCTCTGGTCCCGGCACAGTCCCGGCGTCTAGCCTTTGGTCCTGGCTTTAGTCCCGCTGGGACCAAACCTGGTCCCGGCGCCGGGACCGTGGGACCAAAAAGTCCCACCTCTAATCAACAGCTCAAATTGGCCCAAAAAGTAAGATTTGTCACACTGGCGTAACAGAGAGTGATGAAAAGAAAACTGTATCCCTTATTTTTGGCGCTGATTCTGATGGTGAAAACTGTTTTTCTCTATCTTGTCTGGTTTTGGCTGTATTGGTCCATCTGCACGGTTCATCTGCAAATAAAACCTCTAGAATCTGGAGTATAGGTCAAATTTTTGCCTATATAGGTCAAATTTTGGGCTGAAAATAAAACTGTATCTCTTATTTTTGGCGCTGATTTGTATAGTGAAAACCGTTTTTCTCTATATGTCCTGGTTTTTTCTGTATTGGTCCATCTGCACGGTCCATCGGCCTTTTAGTCCGTCCCGTGTTGGGATTTGGGTGGGTTGGGAAGGAAGGAAGAAGGAAGGTGGTACCTAATTATTGTTTTTGAAGAACTACCTAGGTATGTAAAACATAAATTGTCAGTTCCTTCATCCAGTGTATCAACTCGCACATAATTCTTCATAAACAGCCAAAAACAATCCTTAAGTCACATGGCAACTGCAAAAGTGATATGTCAAATTGCTCCTGTGCTTTGGTGATTTGATCTTAAGGCTCTTGAAGGTATTTTTCGAGGTATGGCCCATGGTTCGAGTACTGGCCCATCTCCCTTACACCGAACGTTTGCGTGAGCTTGGCTTGCCTTCTCTCTACTTTCGGAGACGTCGTGGTGACATGATCAAGGTTTTTCGACTTCTTCATGGCGACATGGACCAAGATCCATCACAGTTCCTGGAGCTCAACAGTCGAGGACGTACGCGCGGTCACGCCCTGAAGCTGATGAAACCAAATGCTGTCTCAAGAGTCCGTCGCTTTTCCTTTGGTGTTAGGGTTGTTAATGATTGGAATGCTCTCCCTTACCACGTCGTCAACGCCACCACTCTCTCACAGTTCAAGGCCAAATTGGACGCCCATTGGGCAAATCAGAGGTAATATGTACCTCCGCAAGACTGAGCCGTGACATATTCTGACAGGAGCTCGTTGATGACCGAATCCAACAGGCTCTTGTAAGCCTTCAAATTTCGACAAACTTATCGTATCGTATCGTATCGTATTTTTGTCCTGACCTTCCCTGATAAAACTTAGGTATGCTTATTGATTGAATGTTTGACAGAAGGGAGGTGTAATACAGCTTAAGTTTGGATCGAAGTATAGTTTCTTACCTTTAAAGGGTTTAACATGCAAATGTTTCCTCAGAGAGCATTGTCATAATTGTGGCCCATTTTTCATGATAGTAGGTAAGGATTTCCTGAAGCTATTGTTCATACTTTATGTTGATTTGTTTATGTAATGATGATATGAATTTGTTTAATATGTTTGGCTCTAAATCTACAAGAAATAAGTATGTTTAAAAGCCAATAAGTGGGAAAAAGTGGCCGGGACCAGGTAGGGACCACATCTTTCTCACCGGGACTAGGCCGGGACCAATAAATATTGGTCGGGACCGGGACTGGGACCAGCTTTTTCCAAAAAGTGCCACCTCTAGAGCACATGCTGTTCAAATTATTTTTCGTGTAGTTTTGACATGTCGGCATTGAGCAGAGGTGCGATGTCGGTTAGTAGCGTACGCAACCGGCAAATATGACTGGGTAGCGGGCATAAGCGGATCCAGGGTCGCAGATCGGAGGGGCACCTGACCATCCGGATCAAGGGGGCACCGCTTTTGGCCGACAAAACCTATCATGTGGTTGTCAAATTCTATAGCGGTGCGCCGTTTTTTGCATGGTGGGGTGAGGTGACATTTCAGGGGGCACCATCGACCTACAGAGCACCGCCATGATCATTTGAGAGGACGCCGAGGGTTGATTTATTGTCCCTTTTTATTAGGACGGGGTGGATCTAGGCCATACCTTTGGGGAAGGCAATCTCAGGAAACATGGCGGACATGGTGTCGTTTCGATGACAATCGGCTGAAAGTGGATACAATTCAGTCACTTTGGGGACCATGGTAGGGGCGGATCCAGAAATTTCTCAAAAAGAGGCTGGGGTTTCAATCGTAGGTGCCCCTACTTGTGGTTCTCATTTTTCATAAATGGAGCGTTTAAAGTGAATAAATCATATGGGTGGTGTGTATTTAAACGTACTTATTAAATAAAGTTTGATACTTTTGGGGGACTCCAGGCCAGCTATTGGGACCCCCGAGACCAATATCCGTGGCGTTTGGGTTCCTTGAATTTACCTAAGAAACGCCCACTAAACGTAAAGGGAGCCCCCTGCTTAATAGGCGGATCCAGAATTGCCAATCGGGGGAGGGGGCGCCATCCGGTCCAGGGGCGGGGCGCCACTTTTGAACGGTAAAACCTATCAGGTGGGCGCCAAATCCTATCGGTAGGCGCCGATTTTCGCATCCTGGGGGGGATAGGAAGCGACATTTCAGGGGGCACCATCGACCTCTCAGGGGGCGCCGTGACCATTTCAGGGGGCGCCGAGGGTCGATCGGGGGCATGTGCCCCCCTTGTCCCCCTGGATCCGCCTATGCCCTGCGGAGGGCCTTTTGCCGTGCTCAAGACCAGGCTAATGGTACGCGGTCGCCCCCATCACCTACCATCCCCTTGGATCCGCCCCTGGAACATGACGTATTTACTCCTGGATCCGCCTCTGCACTAGGCAAAAGCATCCCTTAGAGCTAAAAGCATGAAGGGTGCAAAGTTGCATGAACTTCAAGCGAATACATTGTGTTTCGCACATTCGGACTCTATGAAAAGTTTGGCCGCTCCTAGGATTCGAACCCACGCCTGAAAATGAAACCAAAACATGGGACCGGTTTTCGCCGTCTAGCTCGCTGGTTAATGTCACGGCTGGCGGTTTTGACCCCGGAAATGAAAATAAAAATGTTCTGGCGTCCATTTGAATCGCTTTTCGTGAACCTGCGCGTGGTTTAAGATACTCTCCTGAGGCTCTAGATTGCAAGCTTTTAACATGTGTTTCCTATGGACTAGTCGAAATGCCAGCCGTTTATTGGGAAAACTTTGAGCCCCCACCCCCCCCGATTTATTTCTTCTTCTTCACTCTGTGTTTGCCCAGACTGGCTGCTGCCCCAAGTATTAGTTCCCCTACCCCAAGCGGCGACTCTGCTCCAAGTTCGGCCAAAAGCTGCCCCAAATCTTTAGGTCTGCCCCGAGGCTGCCCCAACGAGATATCGTCGAAATCTGTTACATTCTGCAAACTGGAGTCTGGACCACAAGCACACGAAAGCACAAATAATATTAGATAGAATGTGGATTTCCATTATGGTGAATTTCGCTTAATCTTCCTTGGCTCTGGTCCCGGCATATCCCTGTGTGTAGCCTTTGGTCCCGGCTTTAGTCCCGCCGGGACCAGCTTTGTTCCAGAAATCCAGACGCGGGAAATGCGGGACTGAAAAGTCCCAGCTCTAGTAAAGATTTTGTAATTAGCGTGATAATAAAAAGGATGAGTGTTGACAACATGGTAAGTCACGTGGTATAAATCTGACAATTACCCTGCAGTTATTTTCAGTATTGGGAAGAAAGGAAAACATTTCTATATTTTTTATTTCAGTTTGTGTGGTGTGTGTTTGTGTGGTGATTCAGATTGGGGAGGGAAGGAGAGGGGAGAGAGTGGATAGTTATTGCTGTCTAGGGCATTACCCATGCAGCTTGTGACAATTGTGTGGAAAGCTTATCAGGGATACACTTACATAAGAGTTGTGTCACAGTATGAGCGTATATGATACTTAATAATGGCAGGTATGGATCTCGGGGAAACGAAGGATGGATTTTGCATACCTATACCTATGCCTAAAAATTACAGAAGATTGTTAGGCCGCCTCGGCCTGCTGGCTCTGGTCTCTGACGAGCTCCTTCCAGGCTGAGTCTTTAGTCAGTCTTTCTCAGATTGAAGCGGGTGAGAGAAACGGAGGCCCTCGTTTACTGAACGACCTGAGTTGACTGAGCAAAGTTTTTCTGGAGTGTGTATGGACCTAATGAGTTCCTTTGGAGATATATGGCTCTGGAATACCGAGAGGCTCACGGACCTCCCGAGTTCGCGTCGATTAATGATCTTCGTCGGGTACATGGAACATCTGCCGGGCCCCGTGGTTGTCCAACCGAGACTTGAATGTATTTAATGAAGGAGCAGCTATCACATGGGCTGGCAATGCATTCCAGTTGTTCGCGATCTGGACCCCGAGGTACGCCCAATGCACGCGCGAGACGGCCTCCGGCTTCGTCAGCTTCATAGAATGCCTACGCGTGCGAGATTGGCCATCGAGATGAAAGAACTGGGTATAATCCTGGTCGATGGCGCCATGTAAGAGTTGGAAAAGTTAGCATGTCTCCTCGGAATCGACAACGGTAGAGAGAGGGAAGATTGAGTGCGTGCAGTCTGTCCTTGTACGAGTGTCGAGGACAGACAGATTCGAGCAGCGGGCGAACCATAGTTTTGTATAGTAGTGGAAGCGTGAAGGTGTCAATGTTAGTAAAAGACCTCCTCATGATCGTCAGTACTCTGGATGCCTTAGAAGCTGCAGTGGCTGCCTGGCGTCGAAATTTCAAATCCCTATCCACAAAAACTCCCAGGTTCTTCTCAACCTCCAGTGCCTGGACTTTCTTGCCCTCCATTAAGTAGCTGTGCTCTTGGTTATTGTTACCTAAGTGAAGCACACCACACTTGCTTAGATTAAAGGGCTGGAGGACCAATCCAGTGCCAACTGGAGCACCAATCCAGTGCCCTTTCCAGGTCCGATTGGAGGGATGCAACACAAGTGGAGGAGTCTGCTCTGGCGTATAGCTTGGTGTCATCAGCAAAGATTTTGATCCCTGAGGTGATGGTGTCCGGCAGGTCGTTGGTGTACACAATAAACAACACGGACCACTACTGAGCCCTGTGGGACGCCATTGGTAACACGCACCCAATCAGAGGCTGAAGAGCCAACCATAACCTGCTGGCGGCGACCTGTGAGAAACGCTGTCATCCAGGCTAGCAGCCTCCCGTCAACACCATAGCCTTTTAATTGGGTCAGCAGACGCTCATGCGGGACCGAGTCAATTGCTTTTTGGAAGTCTAAATAAACAGTGTCAATGGGGTGACCTTCCTCAATTTGTTGACTCCAGTCTTCTATGGCTTCCAGGAGTTGTGATTCGCAGGATCGTTTCGGACGAAAACCATGCTGGTGACTGGACAGGAGGCTGTGCGCGTCAAGATGGCCCAGAAGCGCATCTTTCACCAAAGACTCCAATAGTTTACAAGGAACGGCGGTTAGGCTGACAGGCCTGTAATTCCCTGGGTCTTGCTTATCACCTTTCTTGTAAATGGGTGTTATGGGGTACCCAGCTTCCAGCCCTGTGGGATGACTCCTGTGTCTAGGGATTTCCTAAAAAGGAGGGCCAGTGGTGAACATAGCGACTCTGCACCGTTGTGAAGCACCCGAGGGTGAATATGGTCTGGGCCCGGCGAGCTTGTTGTTTTTAGCGAAACCAGTTTTTTGTGGACAGCATCTACCGATATCGGAATGTCAGTCAGAGGTTGACTCTCAAAACGACCTTCAAACACCGGCACATTATCCATATCCTCGACTGTGAAAACGCTGCCAAAGAACTCATTTATTAGTTGTGCCTTCCCAAAATCGTCTGACTCAACTCCACCGCTTCTGTTTTTCTGGTCGCCGATTGCAAATGTTCTTTTGAATTTCGAACTGGTGTAGCTCCAAAAGGCTTTTGGGTTTGACTTGACTCTGCATGCCAACTTGTGTTCGTATTCTCTGTGAAGCATGCGCGTCACGCCCTAAGTTCATTTCGACAGATGGTGAAGCGAGCATAGTCAATAGCGTCGCCCGTATGGTGATAAATCCGGGCTAATTTGTTTTTCTTCTGCTTGAGACGCAAGGCTGGGGCGGTCATGTATATATTTTTAACATTTTTTCTGATCCGGAACCTGGGGATGCATGAGTCTATGATGCGGTTCAAATGGTCCATTAGGTAGCTGTACGAGCTTTCCACGTCTAGAGTAACCATGAAGGACCAATTTACTTCTAGGACCATCTGGTTAAAGAGAGGAAAGTCTGCACGATTGAAATTCAGCCTAAGAACTATATTTTCACGGTTTACAATGTTACATAGGATACTACACTGAATGGCTAGATAGTCACTCTTTCCTATACCTGGAAGGTACTGGATATTCTGTACATTTTCTTCACTTGAAAAGATGAAGTCCAGGATACTTGGTTCCTGGACCATTCTGTACCTTGTCGGTTTCAATATGTGTTGGAAAAGGAAATGATCATGCAGAACTTCTAAAAGAACATGGGAGGGGTGGCTGGCTGACGCTCTAGAGAACTCTCCATCCCAGTCTATTTGGGGAAAATTGAAGTCACCGGCAACCAACAAGTGAGCTGGAGAATGCATTTTGGCTTCGTCAAGAACTCTAGTAAACTCCTGCATACTACGGCATCCATCACTGGAGGGGCTTTGGTACACACAACCTAAGAGAATACAATTTTGTCTATGGAGTCTGACTTTGAGCCACAAATGTTCCATGATCTCTGCACCGCTGAAAGTGACCAGAGAAGACTTAATTGTAGTTTTCACGTAAATGGAAATTCCACGCAGGCCACTGGCACCTAGGTCTGACTGCTCAGGATCAAAGCTGGTGAAGATGTTGTAGTTTGGGATAGTAAGAAGAGCGAGAGCCAGAGGAAAACGTTGTGCTTTGGGGATAACCTCAGTGAGCATTATAATGTCAGGATCAACACCAGCAATTGCCATGCGAAGGTCCTCTCGCTTGTTAGTGAATTGGTCACAGTTTGAATACCAAACAGTTAGATCTTGGATATTGCTGATTATCAACTGTCATGGTAACTTTCTATGATTATTTTGCGATTTAAGTGAGAAGGCTGGATAAATTTTAGCTGATTTTCTCTGGGCCATGTTATAGTTCCACATGGGTACATTTGTTTTATTCATGTATATGTAAATACTGATTTGTTTATTTCGGTTTGGAGCACCTACAGACTATAGAGCAATTACATAGAGTACTAAGAGCTATGTAGTGCACCGCTGCAGCTTCGCCTTCCTGAATCCACCTATTAAAAAATTTCTTGCACGACTCTTTCCACGGGGAGATTCTAGGGAAACTTGGATCTCTGGAATTTTTCTTTTCTGGGAAGAATCCGATGTCTTTCTGGCAAAGCTTAGACGTGTGCCCTAGTAATACCAACAAATCTTGTTGGGGTGTGACCTGATTTGAAACCATACATATATTCACACTGATACAGTAAAAAAGCAGTACAATTCCATCCAGTCGATTATCAGCCTGACAATATCCCTGCGCACAGCACTACAAGAGGTCAAGCTACTCAACACCTGCACACTGATTTGCATTGATTGGAATATGCAGATTTCTGAGTAATGGCAAACATGTGGTGCTCAATAGATGAGATTATGGTGACACACTCAAAAAGCCAAGTAGGTTTTGGGCTACAATAATGTCTTGTATTCTGTTCAATTTTAACATTTTCTTATCAGTAAGATTCTACCTTGGAGTTGGATGACTTTGTCTTTAGTGTCACTTTGAATTAAACATTTTCTATGAAAACCTTTTTTATCATTCGGCCTTTTATTATTTGTTGATTGACTGAGTGTCTTGCTGCTTGTCCACAGAAGAGCCTGTAATAATAGTCTTACTGCACTGTGCTCATGGTCACAATTACTTGCTGGCCACTGTGCAGCATGTAAAAAGTCAAACTACGCTCCCTATTTCTGTTTTATTAAGGATATTTCTTTGTTTGTATTTTTCCTTTTTAGGTTTTTTGGACTTTTTCGTTTTTTCATTGCTTTGTTTATTGCTTAGTTTGTCATCAAGCCTTATTCTGGGCCTGTTTGACAAATATGGATGCCCAACTAATAGTTTTATTGGAGAATTGAGCTATATGAAAAGGAAAAGCAGTGTATAGTGGGACGGTGCTCTCCATGGACCATGAATGGATTCAAGGGGACTGCAACAGGATTAGAAGCCCCACTTTCATCCCACCTTTCCTGGACGTACCTAGTGCCCCACCAAACTGCTTCCCCAAGCATGGGTGGATCTGTGATTTCCAGTCCTGGTGGGGGAGGGGGTAGGTTACCTGGTCAGGGGGCACCATTTTGACCGATGGGCGTCAGCTTTGAACGACGCAACTTATCGAGGGCGTCAATCTTATAAACAGGGTGCCGATACTCGCGTCATTGGGGGAAGCAGCCTTTCAGGGGAGTTCTATTGACTTTTCAGGGGGCGCCATCGACCTTTCAGTGGATGCCAAGAGTCGATGGGGTCAGGCTAAGCTCAGGCACCTGTAATGTGATTACATCGCCAACATCATCAGCCTAGCGTGGATGCCATCTGAGAGCAATATGTGATCATGTTGACCTTACTTTTGAGTCCATACACATATATTTCACAGTAAAAACATCCATCAAGTACACACACCCAGGCGACAGCACTTAATCCACCCTCCCCGAGATCTAAAAAGCACCAAACCCACACAGCAGCATGAAGGTAGGCTTGAAGCAATGGGTAGACCCATGCACTTGTGTTTACACATCGTCTTTGATGATAATAAATGTATGGATACACTTTACATATACGATACATATATTTCACAGCCAAATTAAAAGAAGCATTCTCAGTGCCCAGCAGCACCGAGGCACAGTAAGCAACAGAGATATGTCGACTTGACGGACCGCTGCCGACTCGCCGCTCGGGGGATTCGCCAGAGCGACCCATCACCAGTCCTATCGCCGTCCGGATCGTTGGGTTTGGCACCGCACCAAAGGGGGGCCACCCCACACCAAGCGAAGCTATCGCACACGTGGTCCCAGGTTCGGAGGTGTCGCAGCAGCCTCCTACGGAGCGCGACAGCACAAGCACAGTCGTCCACAGCGTCAGCTACGCAGTATACCCAGCAGTGCGGTCCGGTCGCCATCGCTTACAGGCGGTGGTACACGTCGGTGGCGACTAAGGAAAACGCGGCACTGTCCAGACGGGACCCCGTTAGACGTGTCACGGGGAGGAAGTTCCGGCAGGTAGGTGGCAAGTGCGCTGCAGGTCAAACTCGGAGCGCGACACACGGGCGGCGCGGCAGTGAAAGCCCTCACAACCCCCAGCCGCCGCACGACGCGCGAGGGCGGTACCGGTTTCTCAAAGAAGCGGAGTAGCCGACCCCAATTCGAAACTGCTGCCGATAGCCGTTTAATGGAACCGCTACCCCTAAAACTGAATCACCAGTTCATGTCTGTTACACCTCCGTAATCTGCATATTCCCAGAAACTGTAAATTTTATGTTATTTATGGATAACAAGTTGTTCTCTACGCTGATTTAAAACAGCACAAATGCGTTTTTGGGAATAGCACTTTAGTGACGCTTTAGCATAAAAGATGGCGATAGCGGAGAAGCGGCTAGCTGGTTCCGCGACTTGAAACAAAAAAGCGCCAGTAGCGGCGGCGGATTCACAAATACAGTGGCCGGATCCGCGTCTGCAATTCACAACCACGGCAAAAACATCCAGCGCATCGTCACAATCACAACCGCCGCGGAACTAGACATCGCAACCACAGGCGACTGTTGAACACTGAGGGACCGCTGCACTGGCCATCACGGGACACACGCGACCAACAAAATGAGCACACAGTACAAACAAGTGAGCCAGCTCGGTACCAAGTCCGCGGCCGCCGCGGCAGCTCGGTAACGGCGCTCCCGCCGCTGCCCTGTGCCCATGGCTGATGATTTACCGCGGCACCACGGAGGCGGTGGCCGAGTCTGGAGTTCTGCAGTCTGGAGGTGGCCCGGAGGCTGTTTCAGGAACGGTACCCTATCGCGCGGACCGAACATTTCGCAGCATATTGCTGTGAGAAGCAAATAGAAAATCCGGGAGATGACTGGTGAACAATGCATGTCGAGAAGCAAGCGTCGAATTAGGCACCAAAGTCGCCGCACACATCAAGAAGACAGTCTTCAACCTAGGAACGGGGGAGCCGGTATGTTACACGTCGAGGTCCCCAATTTGGTTGGCAAGTAATAAGGCGCTGTACCGCAATGTTAAAATATGCAGAAACGGAAATGCAGCGGGACAAAGCTAGGCTTCAGAAACCAACAGAGCCGCGGGATGAAGGTATACAGAACACAGCCCCTTCCGTGACTCGGTAGCCTTCAAATGTACAGCGCGACCTATCCAGACACGCAGACCTATTGATGTTGACTTGTAGGACGAAATACTAGCACAGGAGATACAAATATTACAGTCAAGTCGGTACGTTTAGCGTCAGTTGAGTGCTTATGACAGTATTGGGAATCATATCATTCTCAACCAAGCACATTATACATAACAGAAACGCAGGCGCAAATTATCGATACTACTTCTACTATAAGATGTTCGGGATCTGGCACCAAATCAGGCAATCTGGTTCGCCCTCTCGACACCAGACCCCCAAAAATAACCCAAAAATATGTATAACTTTTCCAGCGGCACCTTCGGCCGATATGTTATGACTAATAGCAGCACCTTCGACAAGTGGTCTCACAGTTGACAATTTAAATTACACACTGGCCACAACGAGCACTTCACGCATAATAGTGACTTTCAAGCGCAGAGGCGGCTAAGAACCGACGCGAGGTGGGTGTACGGGGCACAGGGACGACTTAAGGAATAATTGTATAATATCTGGTGCGAATATTTCACGGTACTCGGCATTTATTTACTGACAATCGTCATGAACGTTTTGTGAATAAGCACCAGAGGAGAAGACGATCGTGTCGAACGGTAGGAGGAAATGGGGACTGAACCGAACTTAAGATTAGCATACTTGCGTATAAAAATAGTCGCCGTCGGACCAAAACAAGACCTCGCAAAGCAAGCACCAATCACTCGCCTGATCGGGCAACCCGACCGGCACTCGAGCCGAGTACGAAGAAGTCTGAGTGAAGAGCGGCGGTGCCACCGCTGCGCGCAGCCTCGGGGCCTGTGCTGTCGGAGCAGACCGCTCCGCAGGGGTGTACCGGGCCAGTGGCTCCGCCCTCTCCCGGCCGGTTTTCCGGACAGCTCCAGCACGTCCCGCCGCCCAGAACACGGGGATCTTGTCCCGCGGCGTGAACACCAGGTCATCGTCCGGCGTCAGCAGGATCATAAAGCCGAAGAACATGCTGGCGGCGACAGGAAGTGCCAGATGTCGTGGTCGTCGTAGAAATTGAGAATCTCACACTCGCGATTGTGGGTGCGCGACTGGGCGGGCCCAGCTGCCAGGTGGTGGACTTGCGCAGGAAGAAGTAGAGCGCCGAGGCCCAGGCCAGGCAGGAAAGCACGATGTATAGCAGAGGCTGCATCAGGATTCGCTCCCGGTGTCGCAGCTTCATGATGATGTAGAAGCCGGTGTAGAGCAGCAGGTTGGTGATGAAGATGGAGAGCAGGTAGCTGGCGAAGTCCTTGGGCACGGTGACGCCGCCGAACACGGCCAGGCCCAGGTTGACCAGGTTGCCGATCACCAGCAGGGCCATGCGGTCCGGGTAGGCTGGCCGGAAGCACATGGTGGGCGAGGTGCGCCAGTCGTTACGGACGCCCTGGTACACCCGCATCAGTACCCCGGCGTCCAGGGACCAGCGGCCCATCCAGTAGATCTGGGCGCTGATGACGATGCAACGCACATATGGAGCGCGATGAAGCCGAACCAGAAGTAGAGGTTGCCCTCCACCACGCCCACCACGCCCACGAACACGGTGAACGCCAGCACCAGGAAGGTGGCGTAGGCGTTGGCGTTGATGTCGGGGTGTCGGGTCTGGTAGATCTTCAGCATGCAGAGCACGGCGATCACGTACATAAAGGCCGTGTCGAACTGGAAGTTGGAGTAGCTGGACGACGTGGTAGCAGGCGCTGAGGATGCCCTCCATCATCAGTGCCGCACCCATCGCGTAGAACAAGCCGAAGTGCTGCGGGATCCCGTACGACTGTTCGAAGCGGTCGCTCTGCTGAATGTAGCGCTGATGGAGCATGTCGCGGCGCTTGGTGAGCCCGATGAACAGCAGGCCCAGCAGCACGTAGCCGATGTTGCTGTAGACGTGGTTGAAGTCGAGAGCACGCCCAGCGGGTGGGCGCAGAGGAAGTTGTAGCAGCAGATGTCCTGGTCTCCGGTCACGTTCAGCACCTTCTGGTACGTGATGACCAGCTGCACCACCGGCACGGCGTAGAAGATGGCGATGGTCAGCGGTTCCAGATGTAGACGTGTCTTCTTGGCCAGAACCCGAGGGTTCTTCCGCGCCAGGTCCGACACGTACAGAAACGTCTTAGTTCGCAGAATGTTCTTGTCGCATTCGGAGTCGGCCATCATGTCGATATCGGTCTCGTCCAGGAGGAGTCGGAGTCGCCCCGCCGCAGCGTACCGCTGCCGCTGCCACCGCCGCTGCCACCGCCGCTGCCGCCCCCCGCTGCCGCTGCAGCTCCCCCAGCCTCAGTAGACCGCTCTCCGCCCCAGCCGGCGACAGACTCTCGGAGCTGCCGCCGGACGTGGTACCGTAGTTAGTCATCGGCGGCGACTCGTCTGGCAGCTGCTGTCGCTGCCTCCGCTGCCGGACAAAGTGCGCACACTGAGGATGATGGAGAGCAGGTAGAAGAGCCCGCAGAAGCCAAGAGCGCCCAGCGTCGCCGTCAGGTACCCAGATGTGAGATTTTCTCCTGTATAACGACTTCGACGGACTTCTGTCTCTCGGGCTTGATGTTCCCGAAGCTGCGGCTGCACTGGGAGTCGTCGCCGTGTACGACGAACACGATGAACATGCCACGCGGGAAGTGCTCCGCCGCACGGTGATGCCGGCCTTCATCGTCATCGTCTGGTACTGGTTTCCATACGCCACGTCCTGCTGTGAGTCGAAGATCGGACAGGAGACGTTCTGAATGCTGACTGTGGCGCAGAGGTCATCGTTCGAGGAGACCTTCACCAGCACCATGGAGATGCTGTCCGGGAAGTTGAAGCGCACAAACTGAGGCGACGACGGCGACATCAGCACTGCGGCCGGTCTGCATCCGAAGATGCCCGAGACGAATTAGCGACTGGCAAGGTACAGGCTGATGTGGGGCGGGCAAGGCCGGCCGAATGGGGAGGAGCCACTCAGGACCATGAGGGGGTGGGGGAGGTAGGACAGGTGATCCGAGATTGTTATTCGGAAGTGTGGCACAGGTGTTAGAGGGGAGATGTAGATGCTAGTTATATCAGATGAGGACAGATCATAGTGTGGCCAACGCGACACGGGAAGGCTGGAAAAGCCTGACTTCGCCCCTCGTTAACCCTTAATCTTTACGTTAGTTAACAAGTTAGAGAAATCAACCACTCTGGCCCGCGCACAGTCCTCCGAGAAAAATGAATTGTCTACATAGACATTTCTGCCTCGACTGTGCATAATAGAGTACATAGGACAACTGTTCTGAGGGGTATGGGAATGAAAGGAGCACAGAGGCTATTGATGTCTGGCTTCAAACACGAGGTAGATACATTCAGGAAGCATACACAGTCGATCACTTAGGTTAAAACAAAAACACGCAGGACTTCACATTGCACAGCGAAATACCTTAGAAGGGTGAGATAAGTAGAACCCAGAGGAGAAGAGTACGGAAAAGCAGTGGGAAGATCAGCATAAAGAGACAAGTCAGGTAAAGAAGAAAATTATACTCAGAGACAGCATTTCGTGAATGAGTCACCTCAATACTGGTCCAGAAACATTTTCTTTGTCACTTTTTTGAAAGCTATCTTACTGTGGGGTATGTCATTGATATCTATTATTTTGGATGCCAAGTTTTCATTCCAAATTGGGGGCAGACTGGAACAATGAAAATTTTCGGTATACAAAGGATGTGAATGGGACATGAAAATGCCTGTGCTGTCTAACTCTTTTATATAGTTCCTATACATATACTCGCCAAATGCCACTTTTAGGTCTTCCTGGTTTACAAAATGAATGTCAAAATGGTTTCAATGCTTAATCGAACCACATTCCACCACCATTCACCACTCCCAACTTTCAAGACCACTCCAGAAATGATTGCAACAGTTAGGCAACACCCATAAACAGTCATGATAAAAAACGCAATAAAGTTCAAATATTTTAACTGTATGATTTTATTCTCCTCGCATTTTAAAGGGGCTGTTTTGCATATAAGCACGTTTTTTCTCCTTTTTTAAAGACGTTTTTTCCTTCTTTGTTTGTTTGTTTGTTTGTTTGTTTTTTTTTTGCTTCGTATTGTACAGTGTAGTTTGCCCAATACATTTTCTCAATGACACGAACTTGTTTTCGCTGACGCCAAAACAAAGACATCCTTAAAAACGAAAAAATGACTTTTAGAAGTTCGCAGTTCAGCCGGTACTTACATTAGCTTGTCACTGTTTCATAAAAAACATTCTTTCAGGGAATGCCGGTAACCACAATATGCTTCTGGGATACTTACTTGCAATGTTTCTAGTAAAGAAGCTGAAACAGATCCATTGACATCAGTGATGTGACCTGCTCATTGCGTAGTAACAGCCCTTTGCGGCTCTTCAACTGTCCTTAAGATTGAAGGACATTGTTTAATGATTCTAGCTAAATCATAGGTTTAGCAGTTCCACTTTAAGTTAGTTTAAATCTTACCCAACAGTAAAATCCATACTAATTTGTTTTAAAAGACGGGTTAAACGTGGATAGTGGCAAAAACAGGTTAAAGGTGTCAATAAAAGTGTTTACAGATTTGAAATCGCTTATATGCTAGGAAGTTATCCATGCTTTAGCATATATGCTGTGGACTGTGGAGGTAATGATGCTATTGTGGTTTTCTTCAGGGACCAGAATGATAGACTGCATCCCTACGCACATGACAGTGCTGCCCACCTCACTATTGGTTTCAAAGGCTTAATTTCTCAAACCAGAGGACCCTAAACATGTTTCAAGCAGCCAAGGCTTTCTCCAATAGCCCGGATCCGGACACAAAACTCGGCGACCTGGAAAGCATGGACCTGGCAAGGCTAGAAATGATCCACACCCGCTACAAAAATATTGCAGGGAACAGGTATGAAAGCTGACCTGGGGGATATATTTGTCGATGGTTGAGTCTTTGACTGTTTTTTATGTAGAATATGAGTTCATTTTTCTTCTTTTCATCCATCTGAACTAATAAACGCACGTCTTTTTACAAAATCAGTGTAAATCACACTTCTTCCCTGATTTTCCATTCACTTCAAATCTGCCCCAGGTTATAAATTACCGAAAAAAATAAAGGGAGACTGTATCCAAGCTGTTACTTGACGCATGTACTTTTCTGCTCGCGCCTTATGTTAGTTTTATTTTCCACATACCTGCCTCTTTGTTTATGGCCAGGAATCGTTACTGTGGGTTGATCTGGCGTGGCTGGTGCGGTGGCCGTCCCCTGTATCACGATGTTTCTGTGAGTTGATCTGACATGGCTGGTGCGGTGGCCATCCCCTGTATCACGATATTTCTGTGGGTTGATCTGGCGTGGCTGGTGCGGTGGCCGTCCCCTGTATTACGATGTTTCTGTGGGGTGATCTGACATGGCCGGTGCGGTGGCCGTCCCCTGTATTACGATATTTCTGTGGGTTGATCTGGCGTGGCTGGTGCGGTGGCCGTCCCCTGTATTACGATATTTCTGTGGGGTGATCTGGCGTGGCTGGTGCGGTGGCCGTCCCCTGTATTACGATATTTTTGTGGGGTGATCTGGCGTGACTGGTGCGGTGGCCGTCCCCTGTATTACGATATTTCTGTGGGGTGATCTGGCGTGGCTGGTGCGGTGGCCGTCCCCTGTATTACGATACTTCTGTGGGGTGATCTGGCGTGGCTGGTGCGGTGGCCGTCCCCTGTATTACGATGTTTCTGTGGGGTGATCTGGCGTGGCTGGTGCGGTGGCCGTCCCCTGTATTACGATACTTCTGTGGGGTGATCTGACATGGCTGGTGCGGTGGCCGTCCCCTGTATTACGATATTTCTGTGGGTTGATCTGACATGGCTGGTGCGGTGGCCGTCCCCTGTATTACGATATTTCTGTGGGTTGATCTGACATGGCTGGTGCGGTGGCCGTCCCCTGTATTACGATATTTTTGTGGGGTGATCTGGCGTGGCTGGTGCGGTGGCCGTCCCCTGTATTACGATGTTTCTGTGGGGTGATCTGACATGGCTGGTGCGGTGGCCGTCCCCTGTATTACGATATTTCTGTCGGGTGATCTGACATGGCTGGTGCGGTGGCCGTCCCCTGTATTACGATATTTCTGTGGGGTGATCTGACATGGCTGGTGCGGTGGCCGTTCCCTGTATTACGATATTTCTGTGGGGTGATCTGGCGTGGCTGGTGCGGTGGCCGTCCCCTGTATTACGATGTTTCTGTGGGGTGATCTGACATGGCTGGTGCGGTGGTCGTCCCCTGTATTACGATATTTGTGTTGCGGGCTGACAGCCGGTGCAGTGGTCATCCCCTGTATTACTATATTTCTGTGTTGCGGGCTGGGCTGACGTGGCCGGTGTGCGCTCCAGGCGGCTGGTGGGCCGGTTGCGGGACGGCGGCGAGGCGGCGCGGCGCGCGCAGGCCGCTGTGGAGGCGGAGCTGGCGCGGAGGCGTGCCGCCCCGCCCCTGTGTCTCAGACGGCGACTGTGCAGCAACTGACTGAGCAGCTACAGCGGATGGAGTGGAGCTCCGGACGGCCGCCGCCTCCTGGTGGTGAGACGGCCAAACGAAAACCCTTGGATATGACTGACACAGGGCGAGAGTGGCGGGTTATATTTCTGAATTAGACGCTAAGGAAGGTCATCGCTGTAAGTGTTGTGCGTCGACGCTTCAGGTTTCCGAAGTAAAGTAAGATACATTGACGCCAGTTCTGGAACCACCAATCGGCATTTTCGACTAATAGTGTGAAATCTATAATTTGGCCTGTTTTACATCAATGACTTCAGTTTCAACTGTGCACGGCTTTAAACGCTTCCAAGTCGGAGGGAATCATTACCGAGTGTGTGCCGTTGGGCTGAACAGTAACCTGCGCGTCTGTGTAACGTCTGTGTTCCGGTTCCATTTGGGGTTCCGCTGAGCGTGCACATGCCCGGTGTGAGGCGTTCCAGGGCGGGTGGTGACGCGGGTGCTGCTGTGACGCAGGTGCAGGTGAGGTGCGAGGTCCTCTGGACAGTGACGACGACCCCGACCCGTCGCTGGAGGACGGGCCGGAGCCCTGTCTCAGTCGCCTCTGGTGAGAGGCATGGCGGGTGCTAGACACTGATATATTCCCAGAAACGGTATCGAGGTCGTTGCTGAATGTTTGAGTTGTGGAAACACTAGTTTCACGAAACCTTGTTTCTTGCATGCGGGATATGTTACAGCAACTTTTAGCGAAAGCTCCCTGAGGTGACTGGGGATTGATTCACGAATTTCTCTCTCTCTCTCTCTCTCTCTCTCTCTCTCTCTCTCTCTCTCTCTCTCTCTCTCTCTCTCTCTCTCTCTCTCTCTCTCTCTCTCTCTCTCTCTCTCTCTCTCTCTCTCTCTCTCTCTCTCTCTCTCTGTCTCTCTCTCTCTCTCTCTCTGTCTCTCTCTCTGTCTCTCTCTCTGTCTCTCTCTCTGTCTCTGTCTCTGTCTCTGTCTCTGTCTCTGTCTCTGTCTCTGTCTCTGTCTCTGTCTCTGTCTCTGTCTCTGTCTCTGTCTCTGTCTCTGTCTCTGTCTCTGTCTCTGTCTCTGTCTCTGTCTCTGTCTCTGTCTCTGTCTCTGTCTCTGTCTCTGTCTCTGTCTCTGTCTCTGTCTCTCTCTCTCTCTCTCTCTCTCTCTCTCTCTCTCTCTCTCTCTCTCTCTCTCTCTCTCTCTCTCTCTCTCTCTCTCTCTCTCTCTCTCTCTCTCTCTCTCTCTCTCTCTCTCTCTCTCTCTCTCTCTCTCTCTCTCTCTCTCTCTCTCTCTCTCTCTCTCAGGGAAGAAGAGCCTTCGACAGCGGTGGACCATCCTCCGGGATCCGCCTCTCGTCACATCCTGACCAAGAGCGCCACCTCTCGGCGTTGTCCGCGCTTCCAGACCAACCAGCCGCGGCCGGCGCCGGTCGACATCCCCCCACTGGAGGGCAGTGCGTCGGCGCCGGGGATACCCACCTCGCCCCAGTCGCGGCCCGCCGGAGTCGGTATTCTGCAGCACTGGGGCGACTCGGTGCTGGCGGCTCCGGCGCGACCCAACGCCTCCACACGGCTGCTGAACATGGACGAGTCTCTGCGGCTGCTCACGGACCACGAGCAGCAGATACAGGTAGCGCTTACCCCTCACCATCCCCAGGTACAGGCAACGCTATCTTCCTTTACATGCACAATATAACGCTGCCCACTTGTAATCTGGTAGTCCCCATGCCCTGTGGCAAGTGAGGTGGTGTAACTGGGACTTTTCCTGCAGCTGGAGATGGTGTAACTGGGACGTGTCCTTTGGCGGGTGGAGCGGTGTAACTGGGACTTGTCCCGTGGCAGCTGGAGCGGTGTAACTGGGACGTGCCCCGTGGCAGCTGGAGCGGTGTAACTGGGACGTGTCCTGTGGCGGGTGGAGCGGTGTAACTGGGACGTGTCCCGTGGTAGCTGGAGCGGTGTAACTGGGACGTGTCCCGTAGCAGGTGGAGCGGTGTAACTGTGACGTGTCCCGTGGCAGCTGGAGCGGTGTAACTGTGACGTGTCCCGTGGCAGCTGGATCGGTGTAACTGGGACGTGTCCCGTAGCAGCTGGAGCGGTGTAACTGGGACGTGTCCCGTAGCAGCTGGAGCGGTGTAACTGGGACGTGTCCCGTGGCAGCTGGAGCGGTGTAACTGGGACGTGCCCCATGACAGCTGGAGCGGTGTAACTGTGACGTGTCCCGTGGCAGCTGGATCGGTGTAACTGGGACGTGTCCCGTAGCAGCTGGAGCGGTGTAACTGGGACGTGTCCCGTGGCAGCTGGAGCGGTGTAACTGTGACGTGTCCCGTAGCAGCTGGAGCGGTGTAACTGGGACGTGTCCCGTGGCAGCTGGAGCGGTGTAACTGGGACGTGTCCCGTGGCAGCTGGAGCGGTGTAACTGGGACGTGTCCCGTGGTAGCTGGAGCGGTGTAACTGGGACGTGTCCTGTGGCAGGTGGAGCGGTGTAACTCTGACGTGTCCCGTGGCAGCTGGAGCGGTGTAACTGGGACGTGTCCCGTAGCAGCTGGAGCGGTGTAACTGGGACGTGTCCCGTGGCAGCTGGAGCGGTGTAACTGTGACGTGTCCCGTGGCAGCTGGAGCGGTGTAACTGGGGCGTGTCCCGTAGCAGCTGGAGCGGTGTAACTGGGACGTGTCCTGTGGCAGGTGGAGCGGTGTAACTGTGACGTGTCCCGTGGTAGCTGGAGCGGTGTAACTGGGACTTGTCCCGTGGCAGCTGGAGCGGTGTAACTGGGACGTGTCCCGTGGCAGCTGGAGCGGTGTAACTGGGACGTGTCCTGTGGCAGCTGGAGCGGTGTAACTGTGACGTGTCCCGTGGCAGCTGGAGCGGTGTAACTGGGACGTGTCCTGTGGCGGGTGGAGCGGTGTAACTGGGACGTGTCCCGTGGTAGCTGGAGCGGTGTAACTGGGACGTGTCCTGTGGCAGCTGGAGCGGATGGGACGGCTGATGACGGGCCCAATGCACGAGACTGCGGACGATGACGAGGTTGATGACGAGTCCATGAGCGATGGCGACTCCTCAGATGGGGTGCCCGTCTGCTTCAGACCGTGGTCACGGTGATGTAGGTACGCCAACTGCATCACCGTTAATCGTAGTGCGGATATGGCACGTTGGAAGGAGAATACTGTGAGTTTTTAGGTGCCTTGTTGAATAATGTTAAGGTTTGCCGAGTGTTTGTAATGTGCGGTGGGATCGTAGCTCTGTGATTCGCCCTCCATATACGTGGTGAACTGTCACCGCAGCTCTTTTAGCGGTTGCACGTTCCGTATGGGGCATTCCACCTCCAAATGTCAAACAATGCAAAATTGCACCCTTATCTCTCGGAGTTGCACCAAAATTGGCACCCTTAGATTTCCGGTCCGTAGAAACGGGTCTCAAAGCCTTAGTTTAATCAGTGCTTCGATTACATTCGGCTTCAGGCACTTTTTTGGTTAGTGAACTTCAATTTTTCTTTTATTGATATCACAGGGTTAAAGTGAGGCAGCTTACACATTTTATACTTGGTTAGAATGACATTAATCCATGGTTTTTATTTCTGATGCTTATTTTTGTTTTTCACTTTTTTTCTCTCGAAATTTTGGCCCGGTAACCTCAGGTCACCTGACATGTCGCGACCCCTAGTACATTGAAAATAAAATTGTTTTTTCTAACTATAAATTTTGTTCGTCACAGAAGATCATAGTTTGGTTTTTCTATGAATATGTCGAATAAACCTTTTTGTCATCGGAGTTTTTCCTAAACGATTGACCCTCTCCCCACATATCATTTTGGAGACTAAGTAAGATTGAAAGACTGGGTAAATTACTGCGTGCTTTTTGTGACCTAAAATCCCAGATGACATGTAATTTGTGGGCCCAGGTCCATTCATGACCTTAACACGCGCATTGACGGGCGTCTGAGCCACCTTCGCATTGACGGGGGGCGGGTACCCGCCCCCTAAGATCTCGAGAACCACGGTAGGTAGCGAAAAACGGTAAACGGCGTTGGGCTGCCCATCCACTTCTCCATCGAAAACATTTGAACCATTTTTTGTCAGGTCACATTTAAGATCATGAGAGGTCAAAACATGCCGTCATAGGGATAACATGTAAATTCAGTTTTTCGGCCATTACATCTGAACAAGTAAAGATCAAGCAAAACGACTTGAACGATATGAATCCTCTCAGCAAGCCGAATCGAATGATATATAAGTTGACCTTGCTAGGTCAAATCAAGGATTTGACCTGACCTGAAGGTCAGGTCTGGGTCAAATTATATAAAATGCATATCATTAGAACCGCAAAGCCCAGGCGAGTCTAATGCAGCTAAAATAAATGCTCTATCACCATCCGTTACTGAGTTATGTCGTAAAAACCATTTTTCCCATGTATTTCCAATGGAGAGGTCATGCCTCGTACCTGACCTTAGGTCATCGATATCAAAAATACCGGAACATATTTTAGAGAACTCGGTGGGGCCATTATGTGATATGAGTTTCAATTGGATAAGTTCACCCTGCTCCGACTTATGCTATCTTAAACTTTTTTTAGGTTGGGTGACTTGACCTGTACTGGTGACCTGACCTGAGATGACCTAACCTTAACATTTTCACAGAAGTTGTAAAAATGATGAGGGAAAAGGTATACCAAGTACGGCGGCGCGTAGCGCCGCCGTTTTTCTGCTATCTCTGAAAAAACCCGAGGGGGCGGGTACCCACCCCCGTCAATGCGCGTGTTAATAGGTCATACACGGCCTGAACCTGCTAAAACCACGTGAAACAGAAACGCACACGACAGGGGTTTGCGCCATCATGTAGTGACCTACCATCACATAAGCGTGTTGTGGAACATTTACAGTGTTACGCTCGTGTGATGCAGTGTCTAAAACCTCAAACGATTAACAAATACCCCCTGCATCCCCATATAACCTGGCGAAATTTGGCACGCTATCAGCTGCCGTATCAGTGAAACAATTTTTCACACGCTTAAATTTTTGTTCGAGATCATCCGAGGTCACTTTCCCATGTCATATACTCAACAATCATATCAACGCAATGTCATTGAAGTCCAAAACATAGGTTAAAACCCAGTCCGTACCAAAATGAGTGTCGGGTGGTCGAATTGTCCCCCTCCCCGTAGGGTTAAAAGTGAAATTAAAGTTCTTTTAACGCCCGAGATATTGGTTTATATTTCTTTTGTGTGCCGTTTGACTGAACTGAAAGCGCAGATATCCGCAATGACTTAAATTTGCCTATAAAATTCAATAGTTAATGAAATGGTCTATCCCTGGGAACTTTTTCTTTCTTGTACTTTTAAATGCACGAGATTGAACACAACAAACTCGACTCGATGACGATCAGAGCCAAATGAGGTGCTTAAGTCATGAAATAGGGGAACGTTTTCCAAAAACTCTGACTGCGGGTTTTTTTTTACATTTATAGAAAAACCACATTTCGATATTCTGCATACCAAAATAAAATCCATCATTCAAACTTTGTGAGTGGTCAATAATTAGGCTTTTAATGTACTGGGCGAGGTGGAAGGTACCGTGGCCTGAGGTCGTCCGGTCCAAATTTTGAAAAAGTGTGAAAATATCGCATCTGACTAAAACTGTGGGTATACCGGTTGTAACGATGTAGTACATATCTATGTTGTGTCACTTTAGCCCTGTGATATCCGTAAGAGAATGACTGAAGTTCACGGTGACCTGAACAATTGTATCAGGTCATTGCTCCGTAACAGTGCCACTGGTTACCGAGGGGGCGTGCAGCGCTCGCGTGGCCTCTTCCTACACATGGGTACAATTTTACACAGGAGTGACACGGCCCGGCCCGACCGTCACGCTAACGGAGGGCTTATATCTCCGAAAGAGTGCAGCATACCTTGGCGGGGTCTAGACCATGTTCAAATCAATTACTGACTAAACAAAGCGGGAATGAGTGTGTGAGTTAGGGAGTTCTGGCGAAGCTCGTGGCGCCTGCAAAAACAGGGACATGTCAAATCATCAAATTTCCGTCACTTGTTACGTCATAACTCGGTTTTTACCGGTCTAAACTTGGTGTGCAGGGAGCAACAATACTGTGAATTGGGAGTTGAAGGTCAATTTCATGTTAAGACAAAACTCTCGCGCACAGGTGGACGAGAAAAAGGTGAACAAATTTCCCACCCACGCTATAATTCAAAAACTATGTTTCTAATTGTAATGAAATTTACAACACACATTCGGGCTGATCTAAGAACAAGATGGCATTGATTACATTTGAGGTCATTGGCCGCTTGCGTACTGCTCTTCGATTTCTCAGAAACTACTGGCTCTATTGGGCTGAAATTTGTTATGCATTGTTGCGTCACGAAAATAACTGAACTGCACCGACCAGGACTAGTCATGCCTCACGTGCGCACATGCACGCGCACTTCAATAGTGCAAATACGAAACTTTCAGGAAAGTTCAAGGACGTGCCACGATGTCCCGGGCAGATACTATGGCGTGAATTTCGCTCTGAACGGTTCTTACGGACGTTGAATGTTGTGTGAATGACATCAACAGTCAGCCGTTCGGGCTTAAAGGGAGTGCTGCCCTTTTATGATTTTTTTAGCTGAGATAACAGTCTTGTAGAGCGTGTCGAGAAATCACTACTGGCATACTTCATTTCGTCCAAAGCTCTCTAGATTAAATTTCCGCACACTTTAAATTTTGAAATAAACTGGCCTACAGCCCTTGACTCAAACCATGTCGGTACACTTTCAAATTTGGAAGAGCATAACACGTGATGAATGTTGGCAAATGTTATAGCTTTCGTAACGTTGCACGCCGCGAGTAGACAGCTCAGCTTAGCTTCGTAATTACACACGATGCTTAGGTCAACCCGGGGTAGTAAGAAAAGGGGCAATATTTTTGTTTTGAGCGATTGAAGGTGGAAACAAAATGTAGTTTCCCTATTTTGTCCATAAATAGTCATTTGTAGAATTTCGAATGAAGTGGTCCATTTCTTTCAATATCAGATTTTGCTCAGACCTTCCAGTGGCAGTGACGTCTGAACTGACGTCGGCGCGGCCGTTTGTCGCAGACCGCGACAGTTGACGTCACAGCGTTGGCCTGACGTCGCCGTCAGCTGACGTCTGGAACGGTGTACGGATACCCCGCTCGTCCGGATAGAATTCGGTTTCGGCTACCCTCTGGGAATACAACGGTGCGGGAAACTAGACGTCACTCTGCTGCAAAGCCCCTGTCAGCGCCCCTGTTTAATCTTCTGTGGATCTAAATATTTGGTTGCGATGTTTGAGGACTGCTGAACTGCTCTACTGCATCAGCAATGTGTACAGCGTGCACTGGTGGGTGATTTGGAGTGGAATTTCTCGCGTCTTCGTATCGGACAGCCGACAGTTTTTTTGGATAATTATTGGTGATAATTCACCTGTGTTGATGTCCGTCTGGCCAGTGGCTGAAAATTTAAGCGCTGCTCTCAGTTACCCCTCGGATCAGACATGATCAGTTGTGATTTTTACATTGTTGCGTGTATTTGGACTGATGGTTGACCTGTCCCACCCACTTGCCGGGGTGACTGCTGTTTTTTGTTATGCCTTTGGTATTGTTTGAACAGTGCGAGCAATACATTTATAGAGAAGCAAATATTGGTTGTGACCCAGGGATGCGGTTTCGAATCCAGAATGACGCTCTTAAGTCCTCCTGTGACTTGATGGAAACCAGTCTAGAAGTTGTGGACGTCTGTGCTTATCTCGTTATCTTCGTTTCTGGGAGTCGCTCCGCTCGCCAAAACCCATCTGATGATGCGAATGAACTGGAAAAACATGTTCCGGAGCGTCGAACGCCCCTCATACCGTGGTTGTGGTGTGGTTCCTGAGATTTAGCACCGAGCACAGGAAATGACCAGCAAAAGACCGCTGGAAATTCACGCCTGCGCAATTTACCCGGTGATTGTATACGTGTCCTGGGGATCTATGACTAAATGGTAGAGCCCCGGCCTTCTGAGCCACAGGTCCCGGGTTTATGTCCCGTCAGTCTCTGAATAAGTTTATCTGATACCCCAGATCCCACCCAACAGGATCTGATCCCCCAGTTGATCACCCCAGATCCCACCCAGCAGGATGAGGGTTGGAGACGCCGTATAACCCCGGCAGTTGGTGCGTCGTTAAATCCCAAGAATTGTTGTGTATACGTGCTGTGTTACATATATGTTATCCTTGCCGCCAATTCGCTGATAATTTATAAATATGTGCTTTGATTGAAATAAAAAACATCTGTCAATGAATCCTTAAGTGTAGAAAAATGAGGAAAACTGCATCGCCACCGGTGTCCTCAATGTCCACACCCATGGTATCAGATCGCTTCTGAGGAGTTCTCATCGTTGAACAGCCAGATCGCTTCTGAGGAGTTCTCATCGTTGAACAGCCAGGTCGCTTCTGAGGAGTTCTCATGGTTGAACAGCCAGATCGCTTCTGAGGAGTTCTCATCGTTGAACAGCCAGATCGCTTCTGAGGATTTCTCATTGTTGAACAGCCAGATCGCTTTTGAGGATTTCTCATTGTTGAACAGCCAGATTGCTTCTAAGGAGTTTCCATCGTTGAACAGCCAGAAATCTGCCGTAGGCGTCAACTGACGAAATCGCGTCGCATGCAGTTCGTATTTGTGGTTATTGTATAACTTTTTAACGTCGTATGGTCTGCAGTGGTGCGACGTTTAACTCGAGTTGTCCAACCAGTGCCAAATTTTCGACAAAACAGTTTCCAGCTGCTCTTTATCACAGAACCTTCCTAAGGGACAAGTCATTGTTAAGCTGACGCTTTAACACAGAGCCGTCTTACAGAGACAAGTCACGGCTAAGCTGACGCTTTATTACAGCACCGTCTTACAGAGACAATGCATAATTAAACTGACGCTTTATCACAGAGCCGTCTAACAAAGACAACTCATGGTCGAAGCGTGCTTTCTTCACCGGATGTCTGCCAGCGGTCCCATCGCAGGTGAAGAACTCGTCGCAAGACGGTGTTTGTCGTGGCCGGGCCATACAACACCAGTGCTAGAGCGATGCGACAACGCCCTTGACTCAGTTTCTAGCCACTCCCGTCGCGAGTTCGCGCAGCTCTACCTGTGACGTCACCTGGACCCTGCGGCGGTTCGTGACACAATATCCCTTATAACGAGCTGTAGGTATGTGAACAAGAAGGGCCGTGCCTGTAGAATCTCTGAACTGCCGGTCGATAAGTTCTGGCCGCTTTAGCTCATAGCCGGGTCAGAAGTAGTTGTCAAACAACCGAAAGCATCCAGGAGCCTGATTGTGGGATTATGACACCTAAAGGAAATAAGCGCGTGGGGAGTAAATTTGTCAAGCAGATTGCGATGGAAAAAATTAAAAATGGCTGAAAAAACAATGAAAGACTCAATTGCATGACTAAGAGGGCGCGATTTACCCCAGCTCTGCCGTCTTCCTGACTCATTGCAAACTAGTTTTCCGTTGGCATGCTTACGACGGCGCCCACCCATCAACTTGCCCGTGGCTCACAAATTACAGAGGATTAGTCCAACAAACTTCCTAGTTCGTGAGGCCAGCCTTGAGGTGGTCGTGTTGAGAAACAGTGATGTCAAAACTGATCAACTCTGTTCACAGTCGGGGGAAAAGGCCGGAACTTTTTGTATTGTTAGAATAACCGATTCCAATCACACTGACGTCATGAAGTGAAACCAACAATGCGGTGAGTAATTTACACCACTCAGGGCTGGAAAAAGCCGTGCCACACCGGTGTGCGGGTGTGGTGTTGGGAGTGGTTGCTGCAGCTGCAGGCCAGGAGATCCAGCTCAGAGTGACGCACCGCGCGGGGGAGCGGCTGCTGCCGTCACGGCGCCAGGCCCGCCTGCACACACTGTGCCACCGGCAGTGACAGCGCCACCATCGACACTCCCAGCCCCACAGCTGCCGTCCATCCAGCACGGTCGTCAACGTAGGTAGGCGGCGACGTCTCGTTCCAGAGCACGCCTTTAACAATATGAAAAATAAAGGGCGAAATGGTGGCTGACGCCAGATCGACGGGCTTAGATGTAGCGGGTATTGCACAATGGATGTTTATCTGTTGAAGCTTGTGGAATGCTGGTGCCTGAAAAGCCGTCGGGGAGAGGACAAGCAAAGATGTGTCAGACCGCAGACTGGTCCGTTCGTCTATCCCACGGGTCACAGTCGCAGCGGGCATCACATCGTGTGTAGCGGCGCCAGGAGACGATGTTGGTAGCTAATCTCACGCCTGCTTACGCAAGCCGCTTTGGTACTCTGAGCCCTACTAACCAGTGCTGTTTTTACTGGACCGATGCGAAGTCGCAATAAGCGGCTACTCGATGTGGACGAACGCTTTTGTATCCTGTAAATTTCCTGGCAAGGGAATTACTGCCTGTTGATATTTACAGCGTATAGGACTTGGCGTACTTTTGAACCATCTCAAGAGAAGCCCGCAGGGGTCTTGGTTTTTGGCGTCGATAACTAGGACGCGCGAAGTGTGACACGGATGAACAGGAAATGAAGCGGCAACATTCTGATGCTCAAGAACAAGCGTTGGGGTTTTTATCGACGGGCCAACTGTGAGGTCATGTGGCGTCACGAACTCTCGTCCTGTTGGTAGAGTATATAGGCATTGGCGGACGCAGAGGGGGGCATTCCGGTCATGGACCCCCAACGCGCTGGAGAGGGGCCAAACTATCTTTTGGCCCCCCAAACGCCGGATGAATTTTTGAAAAAAGGTGTTTACACTGGGTCTGTAGAGCAAAACAATATTCGCTCCCCCCGAGAGCGATCATGTGTTTGGAGAGGTAGCTTATACTAGGTCTGTCGAGCACTGGAAAAATGGGGTTTACACTAGGTCTGTAGAGCAAAAAAATCTTCGCTACCACCCCCCCCCCAGGAGGAGAGGCAGACATGGGTTTACCCCCCAAAAAAAAAACTCAGCTCTGCGTCCGCCCCTGTATATAGGTGTCCTTGTTCAGTACTCCCACCCGAAACTAGAGAGCGGTATGGAAGTTCAAGACGCTCACTGATGGACGCAGAGGGGCCAAGGGCCTATGCCCCCAATGGCGAAATTTTGGCCGATTAAAAAAACACTATGCTTTTATGATTTTCTCCGAGTCGCCCCCTCCCCCAAACGGCGTTCCTGCATCCGCCCCTGAACGCGCTTACACTTTCTCATTGTTTCCCCATTATTTTGATCCTCAGAACATCACTTGCGGTTCTTTTTAAGCACTGAGCGTTCGGTTCGTTGAAAGCAGCCGTTTTACTGGATGGCGGGTAAACTAAGGTCAGAGTCTCGGGTTCCGGTTCCACCCCGCGGCAGCTCAACACCCAGGCGACCGTGCGAGCTTACAACTGCACGTTACCATTGGTAGCTGATGGGCCTGTTCTTCGTGTCTGCTTAATGTTTGAGTAGACTCAACCTTACTAATTTTGTATGCCCCCGCCCGCACCTCGGCACGGGTTTATAATTTCTGGATAATATTCTGAGATATCCTTTCATGTCTTCTGCACGACAAATTTAGCGAGTTTAACCTCATAGCTCGTACGAAATTGTAGTTGTACATCACAGCTCTCATCCAGTTTCGAATAATGTTTGGGATTTATATGAAAAGTGTTTAACTTAATTACCAGAACGTCCCCACGCGATACATTTGTTTTGTTCTTGCCGTGATGAAAAAGCCAAATCACTCCAGCATACCCCGGATCTACTGACCTAACGGCCGGATAACCGGATACAGACCTAGCAACCCGTTAACTGGATACTGACCTAACATCCGGATAACCGGATACTGACCTAACAACCTGATAACCGGATATTGGCCTAACAACCGGATAACCGGATACTGACATAACAACCGAATAACTGGATACAGACCCAACAGCCGGATATCCGGATACTGACCAAACAACCCGGTAACCGGATAATGACCAAACAACCGGATAACTGGATACTAACCTAGCAACCAAATGTAACGCAACTGATTTTTCATGGTCGCCACATGACCTTGAGTGTTCGGAAACCCTACGAAAATGATGACAAACTTTTATTTTTTTAGAAAACCGATCCTTTTTGGGGTAGGCACCTGCCCACTTTCCGTCTGTGGACCAGCTCCTGTGTAAAGCACAGGGCAGCCCAGCGGCGAGCCCCTGCTACCCAGACGGCAGAGTTAAGCGCAGCGCCGCTGGTATGGCACCGCACCAAACTTGTTTACTGCCCAGGAGCGGCACGTGGACACGGCACCAGGGCTGCGGGATGCCCCTGCGATCAACCCGGCGATCTCGTGAATAACGCTCCGGCGAGAGACCTGTATATACAGCGCTGGCCTCAGCTCGTGCTGAGTGGGGGCTTCGGGAGCGCTTGTAGATACTTGCTACCGACAGTGAACCGCAGGGGCGTAGCCAATGGGGGGGGGCGGCAGGGACAGCCCCCTGAGGACACGAGCCGCGCGACGTGCGGTTTGCCCGCACTATGTTCTTTTGCCAAATTTGAAGTTTTATACCAGACAGGGCCCTCCTAAGCCCTCTTCAGCACTCTATTCTGTAACAAGCAGGGCTCTTTTTACTCATCAGGACCCTTTTGGCGGCGCTGTCGCAGGGACCCTTTTCGCCCCCCCCTGAACGAAATCCTGGCTACGCCCCTGAGTGAACGCAATGGTTCCGTGTGTATGTGAGAATGGAGGGACACGAGAAGACATAAGTGGGGAAGAGCAGCTCACATTGCCGACATCATTCGCACAGTTAGTACGATTTAGCACCAATGTACTGGTAACGACCATGGCTCTCACCACATTCTTGCTACTCTATACTCTATCCATCTGCACGGCAGCAGCTGACCACGTTCTGTTGCCGGCAGCCGTAGCAGCATGGCCACCATCCTGTATCTGCTGATGCTGCTGGTGGCGGTGCCGGCCAGCGCCGCGCCCAGCGGCCCTACCGACTTCCTGGATGGCATCGACGACTTTCTGGCGGCGTTCGGCGGTTTGGCGCTCTCCGGGGACCCTCTGGCCAAGGCTGAGCAGGAGGAGCCGACTGCCGAGCCGGTCACAGAGCCGGCCGTCGTTACTGAGGTGAGCCGGCTGGTGGCCGCCGCTGAGGGCCGTGGCAGCTGTTGGCACCGAGTGTCCGGCAATGGGAGGGTGCTTCTTATCCTTGTTCTGAGGATAGCTTGAATATATACGCTTTTGTGCGTGGCCCGTGGTTTGAGGGGTAGTGTAGTAAGGCTGGAAAATCCCAGTCCCCGCTGCTCTGGAAAAGGTGGCTGGTGGCTGGCTAAACAAAATCTGTGGTAAGGCTCTTGTGCGTCAGGGACTCTGGCGTGTAAACCTTGTTTTCGTCTCATTTGAATCTCCTAGATTTGCTTGGCAATACCAAAATGGTGGTACAGATCATTCTGCACACTCTGCTTGTATGGTGCATCAGCAGCCATTTTATGCAAACTCCCTGTGACACATTTATATTTGAAGAGTTTAAGAACTGTGATAAAATGTGGCGTTCGGCTTGATGAGGAGCACACGTGATAATAATAGAGGTAGATAATAAGAACAGAGCCTTTGTGTTATTGTCATTCAATTAATCGGTCACTCACATTTTCTCAATCACAAACGAACAAACGATGAAAAATTGTGTGGACACAAATGATTGAACCGTTCGGAAAATTGTTGCACAGCCATCTTAATAGATTTCCGCCCCCGAACTCAGAGCAGCATCGCCGTCAGCTGTGACAGCCGCAGCCGCTGACGTCACGGCCCGCCCGTCGACAGGCGGCGCCCTGTCTGGGCTGCGTGCAGGTGATCACCGCCGACAGTGCTGCCCTGCGGGAAACGGCCGCACTAGCCGCCGATCTGCTGGAGGAGAAGCTCAACAGCAGCGCCGCGTTAGCTGCCATCCAGGTGTACGCAGCCACCCGGCAGGTGCGCAGGGGCGCCACTGGCAGTAGTAACGCTGACAGTCAGTAGGGGGCGCCACTGGTTGCGCTAACGGTAATAGGGTGCGTAGGGGCGCCACTTACAGCAGGTACGGTGCGCAGGAGGCGCCACTGGCAGCGGCGGTACCGCACTGATCTGTTCTGAGAGTTCACAGAGAACACCTCTGCAGTGATCTCGATAACGGCAGAATATTGTCAGGATGGAATACAATTAATTTGTTTTTATTGCCCGATTTTGCAAGGGACATCGGCTCCACGCGATTTCAGGTTCGAACTATAGAGTGGCTATTCTACCTAAAACGTTCATAACGAGTGGGAAATTGTGATTTTGGTGTCATGTACTTTACTATGATTGAACAAAGCAGCACTACATTGCATTAGCAGAGCTGAGCGCTTTTTCCATATTCGAAGGCACTTTATTTGTGCCCAGCATAGTTTTGAAGGAAGTGTGCCTCTGTTACTTTTCCATCACAAGCAGGGAGAGGCCTTTGAAAGTTTGACGATGTAACTCGACCCCTGCTGTTGGCTACCGCAGTCTGAGCCGTCCCTTCTCCGTGCTTGCACACCCTCAGGTGGTGAACGGCCTCCTGTACCAGCTGACGCTGGAGGTGGCGGAGACCAACTGCTCTCGGGAGGAGCCCCCGTCTGTCGAAGAGTCGTGCGTGCCGGCAGAAGATGCCGAGCGGCGCTTCTTCGACCTGACCCTGCTGGTGCAGCCGCACCGCAACCACTCGGAGCTTACACAAGTCGAGGACGCCGCCTGGGTTCTGGTAATCAACGTAGCTTTGGGACAGTGTCATCCGGAGGCTGTGCTGGCTATTATCCCCGCCCCACCTTATCCTCAGTAGGGGGGAGGGGATTTGAACACGCTATCGACCTTGGTTCCCATGAGAGATGGCGAATAAATACGCTAACAGTGAGAAATTACGAAAATCTACGTTGGGCACCTTTTGGCCCAGGTCACTATTGAGATCATGACATATTAAAGAATGTGCCAGGCTAGAGATAGGTTCCTCTGGCGTTTAACTGGGTTGAGTTATAGTAATGTTTTGTGTTATTCGATTCCACTTGTTCATGCGTATCGAATGCGAATGCTTATTTTGTTCTTACTAGGTCAATGTGTAAAAATAACCCGACCTTGGGTTAGGTGAAGATCACGTGCTGATCTAAAATAGTCAATATGAAAGTAAATCGACTGAAACTAATAATCCAAACGCAATGGTATAAAAATGAATGCTCTATCACTGTTTCCTGCGAAGTTGTTATCCAAAGTCTGAAAATCAGTTTATGCAGTCCCAGATGACCTTTCAGTGATGATAAAGCAAAACTTGCAGTATGACCCGTGAGAGTAGCCTAAGACGCTAAAATGTTGACAATAAGAAGTGATTTTCAGCCGTCTCGACGAAAGTAGAGCTATTTTTTACCAATGCCGGTTTTCCGTATGCATTTCTAACCCGTATCTGACCCTAGGTCATCGAAATAAAAAATCCCGTTATCACAACCTGCGGCAACCCAGTGGGTCCATTATGTAATATAAACATTAGATCAATATATTTCAACTGTTTCACTGGCGCTTCTTGAACCATTTTTGGAGCTGAGGTCACTTTGACCTGGTCCCTGGTGACCTGACCTGAAATGACCCAAATGATAAATTTTCGGAAAATTTGCGCAATTGATCAATGATATGGCGTGACAAGTTCGGCAGTACGGCAGCACCGTTTTCTGGCGCCTTTAAACACCCGAGGGGGTGTTCAAACACCTTCAAATGGGCCGAGGGGAGCGTCCTCCATTGACGCGTCATTGGTCACGGGTTTATAGTGTGGCCACTGGGCAGGGTGCTCTAGCAATTCAACATTTGGAAACAAAAACAGGTCTGGCGTGTGTGAAAAAAATTCAGAACCGGGCAGTGATTTAACTCTCTAATAATCCCAACTGCAGGGAATATGTTTCTGCAGTAAGTCCATACTGTCTAGGTGGTTTTCTTGCACAGAAACCTTGAATATTCTTATGATTGACCAAGCATGGAGCCTGTACGCTCACTGAAGTTAATAACAACACATATGAATGACCGCAGGCCAGTTTCGAGGCGACCGGAGGCAGCCCTGGTCTGTTCATGGGGTCGGAGCCACCGTCCAGCTCGGACCCCACGGACACCCCACAGTCACAGCCGGACGGCGTCTTCTCTGGAGGCGACTCGGAGGTGTTCCTGGTGTCCAGCCAGTCCGACCCCGAAGAAGTGTCGCCAGGAGAACAGGCAGCGTCGGAGCCCGACCTCTCGGAGGTGTTTGGCATTGTGTAATTCACATCACTGGAGAGTAGACGCCCGCCCGGCTGACGGTCGTGGTAGGTTGGCGACCGTACCCGCCCGCGACGGTTGGGGACAGTTGGCGGTGACCATACCCGCGCGGCTACGGTTGTGGAACGGTTGGCGGGACCATACCCGCGCGACGACGGTTGGGACGGTTGGCGGACCATACCCGCGCGGCTGACGGTTGTGGGACGGTTGGCGGTGACCATACCCGCGCGGCGATGGTTGGGGGTGGTTGGCGGTGACCGTACCCGTGCGGCTGACGGTTGTGGGGTGGTTGGCGGTGACCGTACCCGCGCGGCTGACGGTTGTGGGGTGGTTGGCGGTGACCGTACCCGCGCGGTTGGCGGTTGTGGGACGGTTGGCGGGGACCATATTTGCCGGATTGTGAGTCCTCTGGTTGGCCACGGATTGGACGTTGAGCCCCTGGCGGCAGATGTTTCCCGCTTTAATTGTTGGTGCCATGGTGGGGTGCGGGGCCCCGATGGTGTGCGAATGTAGAAGGCTGACGACGGCAGCAGTGAAAATCATGCTGTTGATGTCAGTTTGGCTCCGCCCGTGCGGCTGTGATGAATAAAATGCTTCTCAAAACAAAATGATGAGAGGTCACCATGATGCGACCCGGATTCTGAGGTGGCCGGGGATTGCCGCGCGGCGAGAGCTAGTGCTGTGTGGTTCGTTGCGGGTGTAGCATGGCACCAATGCTGGTGGTAGTCGAGAGACACTGACGTGAAGTGACATTATGATACGCTGAACGGAATGGACTCCTTGATATTGCGTGATTCGTGATATGCGTTGTATAATTTATACACGTGAAAAATAGCAGAGCTGTGTGCGTACATGGTGCACTAGAGAGCGTGCCCAGGCATAGGAGCTGGTTGGCCCGAAACAATGCCATCCCGGTTTTGCGGATAGCCGATTGGAGTGGAAGCATCATCACTCCCAGTGGCGTGCCCTGGGGAACGCCGGACTCTCGTCCCGTCTTTGGCTGACTGCTCCCATGTACAGCTATGCGGGGCTTTCGCTGTTAACCTGGTTGGCCCGAGCTAGTGCCCTTCGCCTTCTTGAACATACCGCGCTGCTGTTCGTTTTCCATGTATTCGCAAAATGACTGCAGCGACGCCATAACGAAACCTCGCCGGTGCTCCGAGCCGATTGCGATGCGAAGTTTATCCTTTTAAAGTCTTAAATTAAACTTTACATTAAGGTTTTCTCACAGAACATCTTTATTTAAGTATTACAAGGTTTGAAATGTGAGGCTGTTTGTTATGAAAATTTGTAAATGAATTTGGCAAAAAAATGTCAAAAATAAAATGCAATGCCTAAATGGTATTCAAGTCAATCACAAAAGAAAATAGCGGGAAGTATACGTTAAATTCTGACACTAGCGCACTCTTTAGATGTGGGGAGTAAGAAAAATAAAAGAGCGATTCCAATTCACGCGTTGGAAGTAGGTAGAATAAAGGTAACTGAGACAGAGTTGTATTCCTTTACCATGAGTATCATAGGAGGGCAGCATAGCACCGGTGTTGGGTTGGATTAGATCAATTTTACAGATATTATAGCCCTGTTCCAGCTGTCCGCACAGTTTTGTCAGCACCAATCAGCGGGCCGCGTTGCGCCTACGTCACAGGACTGTAGCCTCTTCCTGGGAACTAGTTCTAGAGGTTTTACGGGCTGACGGCCTGCTGTTTGGGTTGATGAAAAATAGCAAGTGCACGAAGTGGCAGCCTAATATTTTTTCATGGTATAAAGGTTTAAGTTACCAACGAGCCGCCCCGGTAGCTCAGTTGGTAGAGCGTTGGGCTCCGGCCCGCTGCTCAGAAGCATGCAGTGGCAGTCATGTCAGGCTGGGATCGGTTCCCCTGAGACGCTCCGGCGCCAAACGTTTACCCGATTACAGGTCGGCTGGCAACGACGGAGAGGGGACCGAGCGGGGCGGCCGTCTCGTGCTTGTGGGACGTTAAACTTTGGCTTCTAAATTAACCCTCCATTGAGGAGTTGCTCGTTCGGGTGGTGGGGTCGGGGTCTCCGTGACAAGTCCCTGGTGACTTTAGTGAGACTCCGACTCCAGCAGCCACCAGGAACAACTGAACAAAATTTATAAAAAAGTTCCCTTTGCTTAGCACAGACTAGAGGCGATTATGGCGTTGATGTTTCTTTTCTGGAGGAGAGGTTAGAGGTCCTGCTGACAAAACTGTGCTGACAGCTGGAACAGGGCTTATGTTTATTTGTACCTGGTATGCGATACTGAGAATTGTTGGGGTTCAACGGCGTATCAACAGTTGTCAAGGTTCTGCGGTGTCAAACTCGCCCTTTTAGAATGCTTTCTAGGGATCAGGTTTTACTTATTCAGAGGACCCGCCAGACCTTGAACCCGGGACCTGTGGCTTAGGAGGCAGGTGCTATACTACTGAGGTATGTGATGAAATGCCTTTCAGCTGTCTGATAAACCACAAATCAGCCCCGAAACATAGTTTAAGGGATTCTGCACGCATTATCAGAAGAAAAAAACTTAAAAAGGATGAGCACTATGAATGCGGATTCGATTAGAACGCAGGTATCTGCGTTTCGGTATGAATTAGATGTCCTTTACAGGGCCAGATCCGGTCGGTTGGTGGGGGGGGGCAAACCCATGTCGGCGAGCAAACAAGTTTAGCGGGGGGGCGGCGATCGGCAGGGTGTAAATGTTGCTGCAAATCAAATGGCATCTTCCGAACGGATAGAAGTGCTTAGATTGTTTTTACTGACGGGCACGTTCTCCCCGATTTATCCATTTTCAAACACCATTTTTCTTGGGGGTGGGGCGACCAAGAAAAAGTTTGACGTCCTGTTTTGCTTTGAGTGGTGACATGGCCGAATCGGCTCCCCTGGATCCGCCCCTGGTCCTCTAGATGTCCTGTTAAATGCCCAGCAACTTCAATTTTGCGGCCTTCGTAGTGCCTTTTTCACCTTTGAAGCCTTTATCTGCGCTCAGTTATATATAACTACTGAGAGTCAAGCTAATTGCGAAGTCATGTAGTGACAATCTATCGGGCTTATCGAGGCACACGCTGTATGCAAGTGGCATGTAGCCCCGCCAACTCTTCCTTGTTGGTAAGGACCCTGAGGGATCGAAAAACTCATTGCTCCTGGTCGGGCCGCCGGGCCTGGAGCCGCAGCCGCGTGGGAAGCAGACACGCTAACCACTACAGCCCTTCGCGAGTCGTTTACGTAGATAGAAAAGAGCGACGTAAATATGTCCATCCTCTGGTGTGCACGAGGTATACACGAGAAACGAGAGAAGTATACGTGATGTATCTCGTATTGTATACGAGAGAGGAGGTGCCTACAAACCTTGCTATTTTGCATATCTTTTTATTTTCTCTCTTCTAAGATAGCTCTAGCCCTTGCAATATCAGTCCGCAGTATTTCATGGTTCATTCGGCAGAAGCATATCTATATGTAGCATACAGGTCCCGCTCATAAGCCGACATCGGGTGATTTATTCCATTTGCTCTTCATTTTATTTTTTTGTAGAAATTGGGTCCGGAAATCAGTTAACTCGCTCGCATGATATTTTGTAAATGTTCATAAGACTTCGGCTTCAATAGGTATATTCGGTGCCACACTTGTAAGGAACTATTACTGCTTAACCCACGCGGGGCTGAGGTCTCCAGCCGAACGCGCGGGGCTGGGGGGGTAAATTTTACCCCCCTGTTATCTCCCGAACTAATGGTCCGATTTGGAAAATTGAAACGCCAATCGAAAGATCTCATCACGAAGAACTATAAACATGTACTTAATTTAAAGTTTGAGGTCAAGGTCAAGGTCAAACTGAGGTCAGCTGTCAAAAGCGTGGTTTTTGAGGTTGCAATGCTACGGAGATCAGGCAATGGAAGCTATGAGCTTCATACTTCATGGAAAGCCTTCACTTGAATGCAGCAAGGTGCTTTGAGACCGTTAGGCTGGTGGCATGACCGGGTCAGGTCAAGATGAGGTCACTAAAGGTCACCATATTTTTGTATCCAAATGTGGTCATGCGATACATGTTTTTGAGCCATTTTGCATGTAGAATTCAGCTATGATGTTCAGAGAATCATATCTGAAATACTCTGGTCTCAACTTGCACAGCCGGGGTCAAGGTAGGTCATCAGAGGTCAACTTTTTAAGTTCATACTTTTTGCCAAATGACACATGATTTTGGACCTGTTTTGTCTCAGGAACACTATAAAAGTAGTGTAAAGCGTGTACGAGGTCATCCTGGGTCAAAAAGTCTAATTATAGCTTGTTGATGGGCGAAAAATCAGCTGAGAAATGTAAAGTGTGTTTTCCTTCTGCCATAACCATTTCACCTTCATAGTTTTGTACGCGATAAGTTCTCCCTTCGTAACTTTCCTGTTTGCGTTTCTGTATCGGATCAAAAGAAAAGGCACAATTGCATTATACGGTAACGTTTATTCTTATCTCGTTACAAAACAGGCGTTCGTTTGGCGTAAGAAATTTGATAAAGCACAGAAGGGGGGGGGGTAGCGGCGGCCGCAGCCACCGGTTCAAGGCCCGGCGGCTTCCGAACAAGGCAGCTGGCCCAAAACCCTTCCAACAGGGGGTTGCGACGCCATACCCAGTTGGTGCGTATAACCAAAATTATTGATAAAGCACAGAAGAAAAGGAGATATGTGCACACATCAAGCAGCACATATAAATAATGTTTGCGCACAGACCAAAAAGGCACTATGTACACGTTTTCTAAGATTCACAGAAAATCCCCACGCCTACACGTAATGCCACGCACAATACTCGCTGTACTCGCGCACAGTACAGCACCTGACTCGCTGTCAGTAAACGTATCAGACACTGCGCAAGAGATCGTTCTCGCGCTCACTCGCCAGTGCCACTCGCGCACTTTTGGCACACCCGGACGAGCCGGCAGTGCCTCTCACAGACGAACTTTTGACACTGGGAGCAGGGTGGCTTCCTGGTCAGCTTATCTTTCTTCCTTTTGAAGTGTCCTGTGCCTCTCAGCTCCTCCAAGCAGGCCACACATCGCCCCTTATCGGCTGTCTGGTGACCAGCCGTGGCAGTGACGGCGCTGCTGAGACTGACGCTGGTGGCGGCGCTGCTGGGACCGGCGCTGGGACCGGCGCTGGGATCGGCGCTGGGACCAGCACTGGGGGCGGAGCTGGGGCCGGCACTGATCTTGAGGCCTGTCACACATGTCAGGGCCGACAGCGCACTGCTGTTGAGACCAGTCGGGCTCGCAACTCTCTCAGCTAGCCGCGACTGCACCAGCTGCTGCAGAGCTCAAAAATCTCAAATCTGTCGGGCACTTTCGAAAAAACCTCCAAATCTGTCGGGTGGTTAGGATAGGACTATTAAAATTGTCTAAACCCCATGCAATTGGTAAAATGTTCCTACCATTTTCCACATTCTTAATAGAAAATACTAAAATTAGCATAAAAACTTCAAGTTTGGCACCAATGGATATCATTATCCTTATTTTTGTGCTCTGATCCTTATATGTGTGATATCCTTATTTTCGTGCTCTGAAGCCGCCTATGGCAAATCTAAGTGGAATGACACAAGTCTATTAAATTTCAAAACTCTAGAACTGAGACTGTTCTTCGGGGTTTCAATTATCAGACGCGCTCAGGAAATTAAGGTTATCGGCAGAAACCTATAACAAATTGAATACCGAACCACCAATTCTCATTTTCTGGAGTCACCATTGGTAAAGGAAATTTATTATTGGATGTAATTTGAGATTTGTGAACGTACAGCATACATATAGTGTGTGTCAAAGTCAGCTCTACTGGGTCTTGAATAAGACTCAGTCTTGAATTCAGATGATTTAGGTCACAGGTGGAAATATACAATAACATGAAAAGCAGCCCCCTTTTTCAGTCCTCTGCAGCTGCCATTGACAAAAAATGCTGCACTAGAATGAGAATAAGTGATATTTTGTTATTAGGTTACATAGTCCAGCCCAGAATACTTAAAAATATAGTTTGCAATGGAAGAAAGCTGACCTGGTTCCCATACCATGCTGTTACTTATGCCAGCTTCTGCAGATTTTCATGATTTCAGTTTTTGGAGGTGGGAGGGGGTAATTTGGAAGGAACCCCAAAATTTATATATGGATTTTGCTCTGATGGCCAGACAAACAAGATTGGAGGGGTACTTTTATATTTGAAAGTGTTTTTAAGGATCATGGCTACTTGTAGTTGAATACAAACATGTAATATTAGCTTTCCATGACTTCTAAATACATGTTTACATGAAAAATCCCAAATTTTGAAGCTGTTGGCTATTTCAGAGTTTTTTATGCATTGCCGTGCTCATTTCCATGAGGGTACGTAGTTTAGGATCTGAAGTTCATGAGGCTGATAAATAACCTTAAGTCAGTTAGATAGTAAATGTCAAATAAATATCATGTTTCCAAGGGTTATGAGTAAAAGGAATGAGTAAAGGTTGCACTAGGCTGTGTTTTTGTTATATCTTTGTCCCCTTGACATAGAACATAGGCATATTTAGGTAAGTGAATAAAATGAAATGGAGAAATAGTTTGGTACTTAAAACTCAAATTAATGTGGAAAGGTGAAGAGTTTTGTTTCTTTGGCATCTACAAATCCACTGATGAAGGTATGCAACTTTGTGGTTAATTCTGGACAAACAGGCATTGGATTTAAAAGAAGACGGAAGGGAAAATCAAATGTTTTAGTCTAATTTGACCAGTCTGCTGGTAAAATTCATTTTCCCTTATCAATATTATTTAAAATTATTGATCAACAGTGAGCATAACATACTGTGTGAAATAAATGTAAGCTGCCGAAATTACAACGAACACCACATCACTTACTTGTTTGTTTTCTCCCCACTGTTCTGATCTGCCCGCTGTTTGACCCATGCTTCAAAACGACCTCCTTGGCCAAAACCACTGTTCCTGAACTTGCAGGGCAGCCCAGAATGCTTGATTCGCTGATGCTCCTAAAAAACGTTTTTCGCCAAAATACCCACATCCCTCAAATCCACATTTAAGCTTGACACGGGACGGTGGAAGGGGCTTCAGCTTAATCGGAGCCATTTATCAGCCCTTCAACTATGGACGATGAAATCCAGGCTCAACCAGTTTACTCAAGATGTATACCAAAGTAATGCAAGAGAAAAATAATCAAAAACACAACCTTGCAACGTATTCCCTCCACCACACCACGGGATTCTAGGCCTTGGCCTCAGCCATATCCATAACGCAACACACCAAACCGCATGGCTGATTTTCAAACCAAAGATACCTTTACACCGGCTTTGCCGCAAGGGCGCTGTTCAAACAGCGCCCTTGCGGCAGCGTTGAGCGTACTTCCAAACGAAGAAACGAAGGAAAAAACTGTTTTGCCTGTCTGAAGGCCTTTACGGCGGCCTGTCGGGCCAAGCTGTCGCGTGCTATGGAATACAAATCGGGCCCGACAGACCGGTGAAGGAATTTTTCCAGCAGAGGATTTTCTGGGTGACGTTTAAAAGGCCCTCTGTGCATAAGGCCCTCTATTCAAAGGTCCCTCGATTCATAAGTCCCTCGAAAAGACCCTCTGTACATAAGGCCCTCTATTCAAAGGTCCGTCGATTTTCCATCGGTTCTTGCCGCACACTGGCTTGATATGGGAGAGGTGCAAATTCATGAAAAACTTTTGAGTGAAAGAGGTGACAATTCTAATATTGAAATTTTTAGAACAAAAAATATTTTCTGTTTCCTTTCAATATTTTTTCTCACAGATTGTAAGATCTGTCGCAGGACCATACCGTGCCCTAAAATCTGTCGGGCACTTTATGACCCGAGAGCCCGACTTTTTGCAGCTCTGAGCTGCTGACCCATGGCGTACATGATCGAACGCCGAGCACCTGTCTTCACTTGCGCAGCACCGTGCCCACGGTTCAGCATGAGGACTGTGGAGGCATTCACCTGTGCCACGCCCATCAGAAAGAAGAAGAAGGCGGTCGGCCAGCGGGTGACGGGAGGTTTGTACATGTAGTACTCAGTGATGGCGTCCATCACGTCCACGCCACCCTTCGTCGCGTTGTAGTCCAGCACGAGATCGGGTTTGTTGGTGCGGCTGTCCACGAGCGCGGTCCTGTGCTGAGTTGACACAGCCAGCACCAGCTTGCCGGGCTTGTGGCAGGTGGACACCAGGGTGACGTCGTTGCGGAAGGCGAACAGGTGGGTGTCCACTTGTCGGCCCCGGGCTTCTGTCAGCTCCTTTGGCAGGAACTTGCGGCGCTTGTTGATGGTCCCCACCACTGTGAGCCGCTCCGCCAGCAGGTCCTCCATCAGGGGTATGGACGTGAAGTACCTGTCCATCGTCACATTGCGGCCGGTGCCGGCCACCTCCCGCACCATGTGCTTCACCATCTCTGGCACTGACTCGAAGAATGTGCCAGGAGGTGCCAGCTCGGGAGCCGCCGGCCTGCCAGAGTACGACCACATCTTGTACATGTAGCGGTGATTTGCGTCCGCCACTGTTCGCACAAGCAGGCCGTACTTTCCCGGCTTGCTGGGCAGGTACATTTTGAATGGGCACCGGCCCCGGAACCGCACCAGACTTTCGTCCAGTGTGAGACACTCCGAGGGGCGGAAGTGCCGACGCAGGTTCTGGTCGATTTCATTGAAGATCTCGCGGAGGTGGCAGAACTTGTCTCCCGGCCGTCTGTCCTCGCGAGTGTTCAGGTCGTCAAACGACACGAACTGGAGCAGTTTTGAGAACCGCTTTCTGCCCATGGTCGCCGTGAAGATGGCCGGTCCGGTCGCCGTGTTGAACAGCTCTCTCAGCGTGAGTCGGCTGTAGAAGCCCCGCAGGATGCACAGGCCCAGAAACGCGCACATTTCTGTGTGAGTGACGTCTTGGAGCCTGTGTGCGGTCTTCTCTGTTGTACTGGCACTGCACGCTGCCTCGATGCGCTGCCGTTCCTGCCGCACCCGGTCGTTGGTGTGCGCAACGATTTTCTCGATGATGGCATCCGTGATGAATAGCTTGAATGCTTCAGCCTCGCTCCTCACGTTTCTAGCACGCCCACGAACGGCAGCGGCCTCGGTGAGAATGTTGGCCGGGTCGCGGCGCCGGCGGGCGGGTGGCGGCGTGGTCTGCCACTCGGCGATCACAGACTGCCGTCTGTCACGCACAACGTACGGCCCGGCGTCACTCGGCGGATGAGGCTGCAAGTCAGCCTGGTCCAGAACCTGCTGCGATCTGGTCAGCTGCTGCCGACTCACAGGCGGTGGTGGTGGATCGGCGTCCGACTCGGCGTCAGACAGCTCGTCCACGTACTCGGCCAGAGCGTCCTCGTCACTGTCGATGGCCGCGGCCGGCGGCACGTACTCGTCACCGTCACTTTCCAGCCCACTCGAGTCCGACACTTCGGCTATCAGCGAGGCCGCCTCAGCAGGTGTCAGCGTGCGGACACGGCGAGACATGGTGTCTCCTCCCGTCGATCGCGAGCGATGACTGAGGCACAAATCGTTCAAAAAATATTCCTCGTGACAACTGACCCGTCTGCTGCTCAGCCAATGAGCAATTATTTGTGAGTGACGTCACTGATAACCCTTTTGTTTCTCACAATCAGTATATTGGTATCATATACTCTTTTGTTCATGCCGCCCCCTCCCGACTGTGTTGTCACAGACGGTCTGTTTGTGTGAAAAGAACACAAGTGCTGATAACCGATTCTTGGAAAGACATTAGTGGATAAAAAGTATCCAAGACGAGAGGCAACGCATGTAAATGGCAAGATCAAGCAATTATGCACTTTCATTTGAAATGGCGTATAATTAGGAAAAGGGTTGCCGAATTTGATGATGGGGAGGGGGTAGTGAGAGGGGGAGGGGGATAGAAGTTTGAAAAGAGGATTGGTGATGATCAAGTGATCAAGTGAGAAGTCAGGTGTGATAGCAGGATCACTATGATTCACTAAATAAAGACAGTATTGATCAGCCCTAAAAATCAGAGCGTGAGTCGCTGAGCTTTCGCAGCTCTCCAGGCTAAAGTTATAAAGCTAGAGACTCAAAATTTGTCATGCATATGCACTGTATGGTGTTTTACCAAATAAATTCCGGTTTTTGAAAAATCTTGAAAATTTTGGAAATTTTGTAACTTTTTCCAAAAAAATATTTTTTTTTACAAAATATTTTATTTCCAAAACCAAAATTTTGTAAATCCGAGATAGCCATTTTGAAGACCACAGTAATGCCTATCGTTTGATGCAAGAAAATTGGAAATCGGTTCAGAACTGTAGCTTCAGCAGCTCTTTAAACATTGCGCGATTTTGGTACAAAAATCGCCTGTAGTGACGTCACATTTCTGCTTATTTCTCAAAAATTTTTCAACCGATTTTATTTTTATGTGGCAGAAATGTGTAAAATGTATGTAAAAAAGGTACTAAAAATTTGGCGGCGCTGCGCGCCGCCGTTTTTTAGATATCGCAAAAATTCGGGAGGGGGGGTAAAATTTACCCCCAGCCCCGCGTGGGTTAAATAAGAGCAAAGGGGTTAGTTTTTAGTTCTAAGAGAAAACAAAAACACAACTTCCCCTCAAACTTAAAACAGTTTTTACTAAGAGTTTCCGTTATAGTTTACGGATATAGTTTGTTTCCTATTCTCCAGTTTTTGTCGGAAAATGTTACATGCGTCCTACATCATTAAAATGTCCATCATTTTCAGTCATTATCGCTGCCTGGCATCGGAGCTTTGCGTAAGTACCTACCTATCTTCCTGAAGCCTTGCAAGTTTCAGTCAAGAAACGGAGCACGCATTTTAGTGCTGCTGGCATAAATAAAGCCAATTTCGGGAGGTATGGAAGCATGTGTTATGCACGGTTTATTTGCACGTGAGAAAAGAAAAGACAACCAAGTCTGGCAGCTGATAAACCGGCATTTATAAACATGTTTTGGCTATTTTTTCCACGATAAGTTTATTTTGTTTCTTTTTTAAACTAAATCTTTCCTAGTGCTAAAAGTGCAAAGGCAGTGTTAATTCCAGACCAATGGTATAACATATAATAATTTCCTCCGCCAGAGAAATGAGTTACTTGATAAATTTACTGCTCATTCTGGTGGCATGTCAACTTTCCACTGCCACGCATGGGGTAAGTTCGGGTCTTTAGCAGGCACACTGCTTCACGTCATAAATAAAATATTTAGGAGACAGACCTCCAAACTTGGGCTTCCCTGACGTGCCTTCAATTTCAGCGCTGGAGTCAGAATATTCAAAACTAAAAAATCCTGTTTCGTACCCTTTTCATTTAAGTTTGTTTTGAAGAAAAAGTTTACACCTAAGTAATTCACAAGATTACGACTGGAAAACTATCGTGTTCGAATTCTCTTTTTGAATGGGGTTTACTTGGAGAATCCAACTACGTTTTGTTTGTCCCCCTTTAACGCACACCTTGCGCTTTCGAGAAGATGCAATGCATCTAACTCGTTAGTTCATAGCGCGATCCCTGATCGTGTTGTTCCCCAAAGGCAAAAGCGGTGGAACCTACTAAATGAAACAAGGATATAGCCACCTTTCTCTCTAGATATACTTGTAAAATAGCCGATTTAAATGATTTTTCTCCCTTCGCATAAAATGGAGCCATTTTCGATTAGCTTCCGAAAATGTTTAGAGGTCAATGAACAGCGCCTCTGATGTCAGGTCCCAGAGACTGCATTTGAAACATACCTGGCTAATCTATGCCTGAATTCTTCCGTGTTTTGCCAAAGTTTCCGTCTGGCCCGGGCCCGTTTCCTTTATTCCAACCGACACATGTCAATAACAAATGATGGTACAATTGCTGGCTTATGTCTTTGCCCAGTTTGTGTCAAGGTCAATTCTTGTCACATGGAAATTTGTTTATGAAAACGCTGCAGTAAGGAGAGCTTTAAAAATCTAGATGGCCATCGGGTCTATCCCATTTCAGGAATTGCATGGATCTTAAGCTTCATTACATCTTGCCCTTATAAAAGGGAGATTGCTGCGACCGCCCCCCGCCCCCCACCCTATAAGTGGGCCTGACACTCTTCGCATTATTATCTATGAGAGTATATCGGGAGCAAGGAGCTTTTGCATATCCAAAGATTTCACTGATCTTAACCCATTAGGGGCCGTTGGTCAGAAGCAGATGCAGGGAGGGGCGATTCGGCCATTTCTCCCAAGCGAAATAAGTCAAAATCCTCTTTTACCGCCCCATCCCCCTTATAGCAAACCAGTATTTCATGATGATTTGGGGAGGACGTGTCAGTCAGTAAAAAACATTTTAAATCATCGTTGTCTGTTGGTAAGGTGTTTCTTTGAAGATGAAAAAATTGGTTCACTGCACGGTTCCATTCTGCTGGCCGATGCCTCCGCCAGTTTTTTTTTTTGCATTCTAACTTCGTTCGCCGGCATATGCTTGTCTCTCCCCAACCAACTGGCTGGATCTGCCCCTGGACAAAAATGTGATCAGAGGCTCCTACAAATTCTCTAAAGGTAATCCCCGGGGTGCAAAGTAGGGAATATTATATATATATATATATATATATATATATATATATATCAAGGGAAGCCGGATTTTTAGGAAGTGACCACAGTAAAGGATGACTCTATCACGTTATTTTTAGCAGCCGTAACAGCGTCAGATGAAACAATGTAAAAAGTCTCAGGTCTAGTTGCAACTTGTTCAAGGAATTGGGCATCACAATACTTGGCATCCTGGCACCACAATGTTGTCTATGAAAGACTATTGGAAAGAGCCAGGCTTACTATAACGAAAACGGAAGTTCATCACTAAGGTGTTAGTACCTATACCCAAAATAATATTGAAAGCTGTGACGTACAAAACAACTTAGAGCACAGATAACGCGGCTTACATATGCATCAGGAATATCTGAGTGAAACCGCACCAAGCAAAGCCATGGAAAACCCGGTTCAAAGGTGTCCTGTGATTTGTATATGCTACGTTCAGGTGTACAGGCACATTTCTGATAAGTAGGTAGGTACATGAGCCAGGGTCGTCAGTCTTTACCACCTAGGTGTAGATACCACCTAGTACCACCTAGTAGATACTCTGTTTCTCTAGGTTTTAACAGCCTGTTAAAACTGTCATGTCTAAAAAGTTCTTGGGAGTTGTTACCTCCATTGACGAATCTACGCGAAAGGTTTGGGGAGGAGGGGCAGTTCGAGTAAATTAAGTGTTGTTTTATGAAAATCGGTACGAATTTTCCCGATTTGAGTGGGAGGCATGACCCATTGGCGCTCTCTCCCGAATTCACTAGTGTTCTCACCTCCCGTTCAAAAACATTTCATTTGGCTTAAAATGTCTGCGCATGAAGCTCTAGAACCACAAGTGTTTTATTCAAGATAATTCTGTTTATTGAAAACTAACGCACCATACCCTCGGTCATTGTCAAAGTGACGGCTCGAGGACATCGTTTCAGAGTGGAGGGGTTTTCGTTTCAGAGGGTGGACTAGGGGGCTCGAGCCTCCCCCGCCTTAGCCTCGGATCAGCCACCACCATGTATTTACTATAGGCACTCTGAAATTTCAGAGGGGTGAGCCCCTAGGCCCCTTGTATCCGCCACTGTTAAGAAAATCGGTGCCCATTACTTTTATCTTTGTAATTAGGTGAATATTTTTCCTTTTCATTTTTCAGACATAAATATTTCGGTCTGAAATGGAGCTAGTCTTAACATGCGCAGTGGTAGGGGGAGATCCTGAAGTGCTACCCTTCCCCCTATATTTCCGAGATGCCCGCAGAACAAATAATTTTGGCAATCGGTCAATAATATTCTTACTTAATAGCCTTTCAAAGTCAGATCTATATTTTGAGACCGTCGTAGTCGGACGGTCGCACCAGCGCGCCTACACTGTCGATCGAGTGGTGACGTAATAACGTCATGTAATCGATATGTCGAGGTCACCCCAATATGAAGGTCAAGGGCAAAGGTGACAGATCAAGGTCATTGACCCCGTTATTTCGGTGAGATGACATCATTCATTATGACGTATGTTATGATTTCATTGTTAAGACTGCTCAATGTCAAGGTCAGTCACAGGTCAAAGGCATTTTTTTCAAGGTTAACCCCTCATTTCCTAACCAACGGCTACTATAGTGCCAGATATATTTTACATTATTAGGGATATGTCACATTGTTACGCCATAGGTAAGTGACCTTGAATGACCTTGACCTCAAAATTTCAGAGAACATTGTGTGGAACATTCCCTGTATGACCTTAGTCCGCTTTTACTGTATTCTCGACTTTGTTCCGCATAATCGTGGCATTTCTCAATAAGTCTCCAGCGCGGCACATATTTGACCTTTACGACCTGAAAGTATTAACCTAGGTCAATGAAACCTTTTTTCAGGTGTCGGCCGGAGCCCTGTATTTTACACCTATTTCTTGTTCAGAGAGTAACAAGACACCAACTAGTTCTAGTCAAACACAGATAATACGACTCAATATACCACTACTACAAGCTGTGAAAACAGTCAAGAATACCACCCGCAGTTGGTGGTACATTTGATCTTCACATAATTAATTACGCTTTAAGAAACAGCACTGGGTGTGGGTGTGCGTATGTGTATGTGTATATATGTGTGTGTGTGTGTGTGTGTGTGTGTGTGTGTGTGTGTGTGTGTGTGTGTGTGTGTGTGTGTGTGTGTGTGTGTGTGTGTGTGTGTGGGGCGTGTGCGTGTGCGTGTGCGTGTGCTGTGTGTGTGTGTGCTGAGTATTGTTAGCAGTGATGAGCGAGGAAGTGTTTAGTTTTCTTAGGTTTAAATCATAGGCGTTGGTATAACCCTCCCCATACGTCATCGAACTGTTGGCTCTTTCTTTCTATTTTAGAAATATATTTCTCCACCTCAAGATATCCCTTCAAATATTTCTTAAGATGATGAACAGTAGGGCTATCGTTACGGTCTCTCTGCCTCCAAATGAAATCTTTAACCATCATAATCATCGAATTTACCTGTTTTGATTTTACGTTGTTTGTTAGCCCTTTTCCGAGGAAAATATTAGCGCAGGTTAAGCTTTCGGATAATCCTAATAAGTTTTCTAATTCTCTCCATAGCAACCGTACAGATGGACAGAGCCAAAATTTAACAAGGACAAGCTGGCTCCCGAGAAACCCTTCCAACAGGGAAAGAGTTGGCGACGCCATATGACCCTGGCAGTTGGTGCGTCGATAAGCCCCAATAATTATTAGAGCCAAAATTTATGTATAATAGTCTCTGAATATATTGGGCAATTTTTGCATTTGTCGCTTTCTTTAATTCCGTATATATAAAGCAGCCTGTTCGTCGGCAATATTCTCTTTAGACATTGATACTGTAGCCATTTTAGCCTCTTATCATTTGAACATGCGTGCAGTTTAGTGTAAACTTTTGGCCAATCAATTTGTTGCATCAGCGATAGATCATTTTCCCATTTTAGGCGACATGTCTCCAGTTCTGTGAACAGTTCTGTCAGGTTTCTGTATTCCCGGGCGAGAATACAGAATAATAACTTCCTAATCCCCAATACACCCGTCCAACAGGGTGAGAGTTGGTGACGCCCTGTGCCCCCGAGCAGTTTGTGCGTCGTACAGCCCCAAGGCTGAGGCATGCCTTTATAAATCTACTTCCCAGAATGTTTCACCTTTGGTGCTTAGTATACTTGCAAGGACGAGCATTGTTCTCCCTGTTTCTTTTATCTATACATTCTTTTCTTTTTGTGCATTCGATAAACTGGGATGACAACGTTTTTGTAATAAAGCAAGGTGGTCACCAGGAAACAATATATTATGGCTCATAACTCTCGGATACCACAGAAAAACCTGGTATAAATTATCGATCGAGTTTCAAGCACATGACCAGTTCAGATTCCATTCACGGGCTACTGCTAGGCAGGGCATTCATCAATTAGATGTAGCATAATCATATAGCAGCCTCATTCAGCATCCCCTTCTTAGACAACCAATCAGAGCGACAACATCCAATTCGCCCTTCCAGTGATAAGTCCAAAAATTCGTTCACCAGAACGTTAGCAGATTCAAAGTGGGATATACAATACGGCGTATCAATATTTTTTGCAGAATGGGCGAAATCATATCAAAACACCAACTTTAAGGAAACGTCCATTGTGAAACACAAAATCACATTACAAAATAAGGTTGAAACAATATGCCGAGATACCAGGTTCAACGAACCTACTGCACTTCTCCCAAAAACTAGACAGTTGTGTTGATCCGTGATGGATTTTGAACTATTCAGGCCTGGGCCTGGTGCAATTGCCTGGGATGTGTTGTTTATAGTCTTACTTACCTCATCCTCTCACAGACCCGCTTGGCGATGACCGAAGACTCGCAGGAATTGAGGATGATGGTTGAAGTGGCGAGGCTTTCTCTTGAGGAGAAGATACATCCCTCCCATGTGCTGAGGGTCACACAGGCCTACATGACTGTAAAAGACACGGTGAGGAATATTTGTAAATTAAAATTTAAATAAATGCTGCATGCAATTCTGAAGGACGGCTGAGCAGGGTGCCCGAATGCATTAGCTGTGCTCAATGTTTCAGTGTGCAATGTTTCCAGGATTGGAGAAAGTAAGCAAAATGTTATATTTTCCGAAAAACCATTCAGTTTGATTAGATAAGACAGGGATTTTAGTACATATGTCATGATATATGATACATAAACATATATACAGGGGCGCAGCCAGGGAGGGGGAGCAAATGGGGCACTTGCCCCCTTCTGTGCCGGGGTGCCCTTTTGATTGCCAGGTGGTGTACCCTCTTTGGGCCGTGCCGCTCGAAATATAGTGCCCTTCGCCGTTGAGCCTAGATGGAACTAGACTGCATTTAGCGTTTTCAACTATTGTTTGACAATTAAGTGCCTTTTTGGTCAGTTAGGGCATTCTGTCGCCTTTCCAAGCACCTGGGAAGAGTATAGGCACGTAATCCGTTTCCAGATAATGCCTCATCGTCGCCAATAATCGTACGGGCGGAGCTAATCTGGTGCCCCTTGAGCTCATCTGGTGCCCCCTGAGCGCTGGTCTTGGCCCCTGGAGCTGATCATGTGCCCCCTGAGCTGATCTGATGCCCTCGTAGTCAATCTGGTGTCCCCCCCTGAGAAAATAATTGTGCCTTCTGAACCTAAATAACGCTCTCTGAGTTAGTATGATGCCTCCGAGCTTGCCTGGTGTCCTATTAGCTGTTTTAGTGTCCCTTGAGCTGATCCGGGCCCCTGAACTTATTTAATGCCTCCCGGAGTTTACTGTCCAGGGGCGCAGCCAGGGGGCACAGGGGGCACGTGCCCCCATCGGTGCCGGGTGCCCTTTTGATTGCCAGGTGGTTTACCCCCTTTGGACCATGCCGCTCGAAATTTAGTGCCCTACGCCGTTGAACCTAGATGGAACTAGACAAAATTTAGCGATTTCAACTATTGTTTGACGATTAAGTGCCTCTTTTGGTCAGCTAGGGCATTCTGTAACCTTTCCAAGCACCCGGGAAGAGTATGGGCACGTAATCCGTTTCCAGACAATGCCTCATCGTCGCCAATAATCTTACGGGCGGAGCTCATCTGGTGCCCCCTGGAGCTGATCATGTGCCCTCTGAGCTGATCTGGTGCCCTCGTAGTCAATCTGGTGCCCCCCTGAGAAAATAATTGTGCCTTCTGAACCTATAGAATACTCTCTGAGTTAGTCTGATGCCTCCGAGCTTGCCTGGTGCCCTATTAGCTGTTTTAGTGCCCCTTGAGCTGATCCGGGGCCCCTGAGCTTATTTAATGCCTCCCGGAGTTGATCTACTGTCCAGGGGTGCAGCCAGGGGGGCACAGGGGGCATGTGCCCCCATCACTGTCGGGGTGCCCTTTTGATTTCCAGGTGGTGTACCCAATTTGGGCCGTGCCGCTCAAAATTTAGTGCGCTACGCCGTTGAACCTAGATGTAACTGGACCGCATGTAGCAATTGAAACTATTTTTGGACAATTTAATACCTTTTTCGGTCAGCTAAGGGCATTCTGTCGCCTTTCCAAGCACCCAGGAAGAGTATGGGCACCTAGTATGTGTCCACCTAATGCCTCATCGTCGCCAATAATCGTACGGGTGAAGCTAATCTGGTGCCCCTTGAGCTCATCTCGTGGCCTATCAGCTGGTCTTGGCCCCTTGAGCTGATTACTTGCCCTCTGAGCTGAGCTGGTGTCCCTGAGTCAATCAAGTGCCCCACTAAGCAAATAATTGTGCCTCCTGAACCTATATAATAGCCTCTGAGTTAGTATAATGCCTCCGATCTTGCTTGGTGCCCTAACAGCTGATTTAGTGCCCCTGGGGCTGATTCGGGCCCCCGAGCTGATCTCATGCCTCCCCAAGTTGATCTACTGTCCCCTAAGTCAATATGGTGCCTCTTCAGCTGATTAGGTGCCCCTCAGCTGATTATTAATGTCTCCTTAGATGGTTTGGTGCCCTATTAGCTGGTTTGGTGGGCCCTGAGCCCATATTGTGTCCCCTGAGCTGTTATGTTGCTCCCTGAGCTGATTTAGGCCCCTGCCATAGCCTGGGGGGCTGGGAGCTGATCTGGGCCCCCTAGCGGATCGATCTGAGGCCACCTGAGCTGCACTAATGCCCCTGAGTCGATCTGGTGCCTCCTGAGTCCATTTGATGCCCTCGGAGCTAGTCTGGTACCCCCTGAGCCAGTCTGGTACCCCCTGAGCTAATCTGGTGTCCTTTAAGCTGACCTGGCCTCCTTACGTGATTTCATGAGCAGCTCTAAAGCCCTGAGCTGAGCTGGGCCCACAAAGGCTGATGAGGGCCCCTGAGATGGTATGGGGCTCCTGAGCTGATTAAGTGCCTCCTGACTTGATCTGGCCTCCGGGCTGATCCATCTGGTGTCCCCTGAGCAGATATGTTGCCCACTGAGCTAGACTAATGCCCTCTGAGTCGTTCTGGTGTCTCCTGAGCCATCATTGTGCCTCCGGAGCCCATCTCATGGCCTCTGAGCTAGCCTGGTGCCCCTGAGCTAGTTTGGTGCCCCCTGGGCCAATATGATGCCCTTTAACCCGTTACGTACCAGCGGTACTTTTTGGTACATCTGGTTCCAATCCACATTTAATGCATTTGTCGGTGGAAACTGTTCGAGTGAATGACATTCTCGTCTGGAGAAGAGATCAGTTGTGTAACATAAGTCGCCGGAAGACCGGGGGAAATGTGGAAATACAAGTTTGAAGCTTCTAAAATTGGCGAATTTGTTTCACCGTGATGTCACAGCCAAAATTTAATTGGGATAGCCATGCATTTTATTTCACGAAATTTTGGCACGCGGGGCTGGGTAGAAATATGTTTAAGGGATATATCCTCAAAGTTACATGACAAAAAAATATATGGAGCCTGCGCTATGTGCCGCGAAACTTTGGCGGTACCAAATGGAGCCGCTGGTCTCATCCGGTGTCAAATCCGAGGCCCGCCGGTGGGCAGGGAAGGAGCGTCAGTACGTGAGAGGGTTTCAGTGAAGAAACACTATGGTTTTGACACTTTATCAAGCGACAATTTCGTTACACGATGTCTTGTACAGTCAGACGTTGTCTGACGGCCAAGCAAGCTCTTGAAATAATCGTTGATATAGACGCCAAAGACGATGACGAGGTGACTGATAAATGTGCCACCTGATGACGACGTCAGTGACCCGGACGATTTAGATAAAGAGGAGACGGGGGAGGCTGCCGTACAGGACGTTTCTGGTACTCTAGAGGTACAAATAAACAGAGACCAAACGGAGATATCATTTAGAGATTTTGAGCCGCCTTAGTCAGAACAAAACCAAGCAAAGAGGCGGCGCACTGAGAAAAATGGCCCCAAATGGCTGCATGTTCGGCCTGAGTATTCCAGCTGGGGTAAAGTCACAGAGAACGTGCTCAATGAGACCCGGCTCTCATCACCAACTCTATCCCACTGCACGCCGGTCGAGATTCTGGAGGAGTTGCTGACGCCGGTTATCTTCCAGCACATCAAAGAGGAGACTGCGATACGCACTGGAAGTAAAAATGACCTGCTGTTCACACTGGAGGATAGTGAGCTCAAGACTTTCATCGGTTTCTTAGTGCTCTCCGGCTACGTCACTTTGCATAGTGAGAAACTATACTGGTCGGATGCTGAAGATGTCGGCCAGGACATCGTGCGCAAGGCGATACCAGCAAATACCTGCAAATCAAGCAGTACCTGCACGTACAGGACAACTCCAGACAGCGCACAAGCACAGACAGAGGCTTCAAAGTGAGGCCTCTCATAGATAAGCTGAACGAAACGTTCAAGAAGTTCGACATCCACCAGAAGAGGCTGGCAGTGGACGAGATGATTGTTCGGTACTATGGATGCCACTCCCTCAAGCAGTTCATTCGGCATAAACCTATACGGTTTGGCTTCAAACTGTGGGCGCCTTGCACTGAAGCCGGGTACTGTCACAAGTTAAACCCATACTGTGGCAGGGAGCAGGGTCCGCGTCTACAGGATATGTCGCTGTGGACAAGGGTAGTGCTGGACATGGTCAGCGTGGTCTACAGCCCCAGCTCTCACGAACTCTTCTTTGACAACTTGTTCACATCACGTGCATTGTTATCAGAGCTGAAAAACCGTGGTGTCCGAGCCACCAGAACAGTGCGAGAAAATTGCATGGAGATATGTCCGGTGAAGCCAGCGAAGCTGCTTCAAAAAGAAAAGAGAGGCTCTTACGACTACAGGTTCGACAATTCAGAAGAGGCGTTGGCAGTTGAATGCAATGACAACAAAGTGGTGAGCGTCAAGACAAATTTTGACCGCATCGAGCCCTTGGCAACTGCCGAACGTTATGACAGGGCACTGAAGAAAGACGTCAACGTCCCATAGCCGCGTGTAATCCACGGCTTGCAGGTGCTTTGCACCTCATCACCAGAGATGAGTCCGTACATAGATGGCCAAACATCAAACATGTGTATCTGCTGCAAGCGCCGTCACTGGCAAAGTGAATTCACGGATATCTAATAACCATTTGTAGTTTCGGGACAGTAGTATACAATTTAGCAAAAATTATGGCTGTGCCGGTGCATTGCCATATACCTGAGCTGCGAGGGCCACTAAAGCGTTTGACTTCGAATGCCAATCACAAACACTTCCCCTCCGCCGCGGCGCGGTGCCGGCGCGCCGGCACCATAGGCGAGTCGCCGGCCGACCCGGAAAGGACCAGCGGTACCATTTGGGACATGGCTATATCTCCAAAACGGGCAAACGCAGGCACAAGGCGTTTCTTACACCCTGATACTCGCATTGATGGAACGATGTGGCAACAGTTTCACAAAAATTTACAAGCGAATAATATGCGTGGTACTTAATGGGTTAAGCTAATCTGGGCCTCCTGAGTTGATTACGTGACTTCCTGAGCAGCTCTGGGCCCTGAGCTGAGCTGGGCCCACAGAGGCTGATGAGGGCCCCTGAACTGGTATGGTGCTCCTAACTTGATCTGGTAACCCCGATCTGATCTGGGCCCCGAGCTAGTCGGGGACCATTGATCTGATTCCTTGTCCCCGAAGCTGATCTGGTGCCCTATGGGCCGATCTGGTGTCCCCTGAGCAGCTCTGGGGCTCCTGAACTGATTGGGCCCCGAGGTGGTTAGGGGATCACTGAGCTGATTTAGTGCCCCTGACTTGATCTTGCCCCCTGACCTGACTTGGGGACCCTGAACTGATCTGGGGCCACAAGAGCTGATCTGGGGCCCAAGAGCGGATCTGGGTTCTGAGGGTACCCTGAGCTGGTCTGGGCGCTGAGCTTGTGAGAGCCCCTAATGTTGGCTTGAGGCCCCCTGAGGTGATCTGGCGCCTTAAACTGTTCTGGGGCTTCTTGAGCTGGCTTAAGGCCCTATGAGCCTATCTGTGGCCCATTGAGCTAGTCTGATGACCTCATCTCTGGGGCCAATGAGCTAGTATTGTCCCTGGGTGAAGCATGAGCTGCTCTGGGGCCCTGATCTACATCAGGGGCCCCTGAGGTGGTCTTGAATAGACAGATAATAAGAACACAAGGCCAACTTCCATCATCTCGGGGCGGGGTCCCTGAGCTAGTCTAGTCCGTAAAGGCACAACTGGGGGATGAGGGAACCTGCTCTGGAGGCCTCTGATCCACATTTGGGGGCCCAGAGCTGGTCTTGAATAGATGGGGAATAAGAACACGATGGAAACTCCCCTTGTAAAACGGAGCTAACGAGAAATGAGGAATCTCTAAAACGGCTTGTGATGCCTAGGCACCCCTGGTTATATAAATTGCTTATTATACTGGTGGATTCTGGGAAGGGATAATAAAAAGGCATGTGCCCCTGAGCTCAGAGCACAGTCCCCTAAACTAGGATTTCTACTAATTGATTTAAATGAAGAACTAGTTTTCACAATTTGCAGCCCTGTCCGACCATCCCCATCCAAACCACCGGGCTGTTCACCTTTTCCTTACTCTTAACTGGGACCGACCCTTGAGAATATGGAGCTTAATAATCGCGTTCAAAAGGTATCTCCCAAATTATTCCGGTAGCAAAAATTGTACTCTTCCAAAGGCACTCTGCCACTCCTCGTCCCACGGCGATTATGGGAGGCAAGGAACTTTATCCGCGTTCAGCCACGGCTCACTCGTCACGACAAAACCAGTGGGATAGAAAATGAATGTTCGACTCCAACATGCCTTAACCCGTTTCTGGCCAGGGTATCATTTATGATACCCACAACTTAAACATTTACGAACTGGCAAAACTGTGTCTTGTGTGGCGGCACATGGTGGTGGCTGCGTGCATGAATCACTGATGTATCCGCGCTCCGATTACCGTCAACGTTTCCCCGTTTTCTGTTCATTTTCCCCGTCGTATTTCAGATTTTTTTCATTTCACGATAATCAAAATAATAAAGTTACGGCCAAAAACGGGTTAACGTGCACATGGTAACATATATCACATGCTCCGCTGATTTCTCTGATGTTAAGTACTTGTAGTCCAGTCAAGTTAGCATTTACATGTCATAAAATTCTAGCCCCCTATAATATACACAGTTGTGTTCGCAATTGATAGGGGCGTAACATATCCAAAATCCGCAAAAATCTACCGAGCGGATATTTTATAACAGAGGTGCAAAGTCCACGTGCCAGAGAAAAACCAGATGATTCAAAGTATAACGTTGTGATGTGTTGAGCCTGCAATATCGTCCCAATGGCTATAATTTTTGGGAAGCAGGTACACATGATACTGGTCAATTTAAACAACCTTAGCCGGCCGGTGGCCTACCCTCGGCTTCCACGTGATGCACGTGCAAAGTCAAAATTTTGCAGTTTTGTCCTTATTTACATTGCTTCCATTAGTTCTCTTATCGATGTTTATTGTCGGATTACTGTTTTTGTTTGTCATGTCATTATGCAATATGTGTTAAAGAGACACACTAAAAATTAGGTCTCTAACTGTAACGGTTTGCTGCTGAAGAGCTTATTTCCTAGGACATGTCGGGATCCTTCACTTTATGGATTTCGCATGCAACACCCATTTTGAGGCAAATTAAACCTTTGAAACGTTTAATCCGGCTGCATAATTAAGTCAGTTGGTTGCTTATTCATCACGGGCCTCATTCTGAAATGGTTGGCAATGAAGTAAGAACCACTAGGCCAACAGGTCCCTGGGTTTACTGTAATGATCGCTCGAATGTGAAGATATATTTTTACGGTACCTTCAGGGTGGGGATTGATAAGTTCGCTATATAGCCCTGGCAGCTGAAGCGACCTAAAACCCCGAGATTTATAAGTTCTGGATTAATATTTTGTAGCAGTAATTAATAAGATTTGACGTGCCGATGTGGTCCGGTTCAAGGCAGTTGGAGTCCCACGATGTGAGGTGGGATACCTTCTCGTGATCTCGATATTGGTACTAAGGATTATTGGTAAAGATTTGCTTTAATTTGAAATTTGAAATAGAAGTGATAATATTTGAAAAAGGAACGACCAAAACATTACTTCAAAATTACAAACTTAGAAGAATTTCACGAGAAATTCATCAAATCGCTGTCAATTAAGGTTGGGACCTTTTGGTGGATGGTGTAAATCACGGACACATTTTTGGGCCTGTAAAATTATAAGTCGGTTGATTTTGATTTATATTTTTTCAACTGTTGACAATAATTCCCGACCATTGATCACGCACATCAGGTCACACATCAGGTCAAGGTCACTATCTAATCCAGCATAGTCGACTCGATACTCATAGTCGACTCATAATCGACTCGTTGTAGCAATCTCAACGTAATGGTATCAAAATAAAAGTTGTATCGTCATTTCCTGCACAGTTATTGACCCAAGTCTGAAAATATGCTTAAGTAGCCCAGATGACCTCTCAGAGGTCACAGGTGAAACATTGCAACAGGAACCTAGAAAGGAGCCCAGGATACTGCGATTTGGGGAATATGAAGGTATTCTCAGCTTTATCCACACAAATACAGCCCAATATCTGTTTTCCCCATGCATTTCAAACGGAGAGGTCATGCTCCGTACCTGACCTTGGGTCATCTATATGAAAAATCCCGGAATACATGTTGTAGTACTCGGTAGGCCCATTATGTGGCATCAGTTTCAATCCGATAGATTCGCTCCTTTCTTACTCATGACACCTTAAACATTTGTTTTAGGTAAAATCACTTAACCTGCACTGGTGACTGACCTGAGATGACCCAACCTTAAAATTTTGGGGAAATCTGCGGAAGTGATCAAGGATAAGGTATGCCAAGTACTTCGCGCCGCCGGTAAAACCCGAGGGGGTGTTCAAACACCTCCCACCTGAGTACTGATAGTTCTATTCACGGTATTTGTGAGATCGGCTGAGTCATAATTTGATCTCTGTCCCTTTGCATCTCCTTTGTAGAGGGTTACTAGAACCAGGTGCAGCGCCACGGCTTCCCGTCACGACTATGCGTCAGGAAAGGTATATTTGCACTGAAAATATATTTTGCAGAAGGTTTCTGACTTGATCTCGGGATACCTGCGCCAGTGAAGGGCCCCTAAGAGACCACCAAATTGGGCGGCTGTACCCACAGTTATGTATCGGAAAGAAATTGTAGTTGTAATTGGTGTGTTTGCAGGAGGCCCGCTCTTTGTTATTCACTATGGTTTTAGTGCTCGGGACAGCGTGATGGAACGCTGCGTGAAAAGTGTTGGGCGGAGGGGGACAACACATAATCCGTCCTCCAGGGGCGTAGCCAAGGGGGGCGGCAATTTTCCCAATTTTCCCATAAACAAAACTAAGCGCGGGGGTAGGCTGCAACAATGTTTCAACCTGCCCCCGCAAAAATGAATCGTCTTGCCCCGTCTCTGCCCTGAATCAATCGTGGCGCCAAATATTGAACAAGCCAAGAGGTCCCGCCAAAAGTCTTTGCCTCAATTAACACCCGCACTGGATGGGGGTCTGGCACTAACGCGCACTGGAGGGGGGCCTGGTAGCCCCCTAAGATCTCGGAAACTAGGAGGCATAGAAAAACGAAATGTAAGAGGTGGGTGGGGGTTATGGTGATCTACATCATGACAAATTTTTGTTGACCTAGGTTAATATCTTCAAGGTCAAACGAGGTCATAAATGTCAAAACTTGGCCATGCTGGGGACCGACCGGTAAATGCCGTGAATATGCGGGAAAATGGCGGGAATAAGCTAAAGACAGACCAGGGTCATATACAGAAGGTCTCAAAAAGCCTTCCCTGCAATTTTGGGGTCAATGCCATTCAAGGTCATTGACCTGTAAGGTCACAATATAGCATACTACTTATAATGTACACTTTGACTAACACTATAGCCACTGTTTGGCGGGAAATGAGGATTGACCTTTGCAAATGACCTTTGACCTTGCCCTTTGACCTTGACCTTGGTATTGGGGTACCTTATCGATGACGTTATAGCATGACGTACGTCAGACCGGGTAACGTCATTTGACCGGAAGCACTGTGGTCAGTGACCTTGAAAGTGCAGATATGACCTTGACCTGTGACCTTGACCTTGACCTTCATGTGTGGTGACCTTGACATATAATCCCGGTTATATGGTGTTATGACTTCACCACTCGGTCTCCAATGCAAGCTAACTGGTCCGACCGCGCGATTACGGCGATCTCAAAATGCAGGTCTGACTTTATAAGCCTATAAGTCAAAGAATTTTCGACTGATTTTCAAAAAATTTTCACCAATCGACGCGCTATTAAATTCTGTTTAATGTGACAATGTATCGTGCTTCGGCTACAAGCGGTTCTCTGGCCACCTTGAAAAACAGGTGGGGGGGCCTCCGAGGCCCCCCTCCAGTGCGCGCGTTAAAGACTGAAGAAACACGCTTTAACCTGCCAGGCTTATGACCACCCTGCATGTTATCTTGTATTTCATTTAAAACGTAATGCAACAGACTAAAAAAATACTTTCAACCTAAAAAAATTGGTTTTGCCTCCTCACCTGGTATCGGCCGACCGCCTTCGCTGGTTTCTTCACCGGAGACATTGCGCGTGCGCGGTTCTAGTGGGCCCGCTTAAACTGTTATCTAGTGAATATGTTTTTAGTTACAGCCCCTGATGCATTCAACCCGTGATGCAACCAGCCCCGGTCTCCCCCAATGTTGTCTGCTACTAACACGTTTTCATTGAGAACTAGATTAAAAAGCACGCGGTACATTATAAGCACTATCCTTTCAAAGACCGAGTCAACGGCATAGGTTTAGAACCGTATCTCATTTTGGGTTTCTGGACAAAATCTGAATAAATGCTCAAAGTGTGTTGAAATGTGCATGTCGGTTTTACCTCCCGGGAAGGTCATGATCCGGCTCGTGAAAAATCCTACCATCATACGGTTTCATATGGTATTTATAGGCATTGACCGAATTTTAGTGCATTCATTTTCCTACGAAAAGCATCCACTCCCATGCGGCCCCGACCAGACCGGGATCCCCTCCCCTGGTTTGAAAAGAGATCTCCACCCCTGCTCATGAGTAACACATTCAAGAAGAGTCCATGAATCAACGTGAGTCACGATGACAACCCTGCGGGAAAGCAAAGCTCCATCACTTATAGCGAATAAAACATGAAGTTTTATATGCTTGCAATGTCAGCATACGCCAAATGTTAGCATCCAAATTATTTCATCCAGTTAGTCCGTTCCGCCAATATATTGGCGGACATTATATTGTCCTAGAATATGACCCTAAAAGGAAGTTTCGTCCCATTCCATTTCGTTATAGCTGGAAAGTGTTGTTAAAAACCGATCCAGTGCGGAATTAAACCTGGAAAACATATCTCATCCCGTCCAATTCTATCCTGTTTTGAAATGTGTATCCTGTCTTACATCCCATGCATATTTTTACGGCTTTGGCTGGCCCAAAAGCCCTTGTAGTATGCAGTATTCCCGAAATGAAGGATCCCGACATGTCTCATCAGTTACGCTTGTCAGCAGCAAACCGTTACAGCTAGAGACCTAATTTTTTGTGTGTCTCTTTAGCACATGTTGCGTAATGAAATGACAAACAAAAACAGTAATCCAACAGTAAACATCGACAAGAGAGCTAACGGAAGCACTGCAAATAAGGACAAAATTGCAACATTTTGACTTTGCACGTGCAGCACGTGCAAACCGAGGGTACACCACCGGCCGGCTAAGGTTGTTTGAATTGGCTAGCATCATTTGTACCTGCTTCCCAAAAATTATTGCCATTGGGACGATGTTGCAGGCTCGACACACCACAACGTTATACTTTGAACTTTCTGGTTTTTCTCTGGCACGTGGACTTTGCACCCCTGTTATAAAATATCCGCTCGGTAGATTTTTGCGGATTTTGGATATGTTACGCCCCTATCAATTGCAAACACAATGGTGTATCTTATGGCGGGGTCCAATTTTTATGACATGTTCTCATTATAAAAATGCTAACTTGACTGGACTATTGCATGAATTGGCTGATTTTCCCTTAAATCTATCCAAAACAGTCGTGTTTTGGCTACTTCCATGACATTATGGTGATTTTTCTTTTTCGGTTTTAATCGAGTTTTCTTTCTCCGTCAATGATTTATTTGTATTTTTATTGAACCAAAGATGCCCAAAAATGATATAAACAAAGGTATAGTAAGTTTTTTAGGTTATGTTAAAAAGTGCCCTTTTTCCTGTGGTGCCCTTTAAAGTTGGTGTGCCCCCATACCAAAGCTCTGGCTGCGCCCCTGCATATATATATATATATATATATATATATATATATATATATATATATATATATATATATATATATTTTATATATATATATATATATGCATTGTTCATTAAATACAATTGCTTGTTTAGTCGCAGAAAGTTTTTTAGATTTAGATTCAATAATACGAATAAGTTTAATGTTATTTCCGGTATGTTCGTGCAAAGTCGCAGCAAAGGACATAAAATAGGTTCAAGTTTCACATATTAATATTTCACCAGCTTATGGCATGATCACACACAAAATCGACGCTCTTTAAAAGTATTAATCAGTTTGAATTTTTGAATCCTAATATGAAAGCGCACAGCATATCGACAAATGATCCTTCATCACAAAAATACCAAGCAAACACCTCAATCACGTCTAACACATCACATATCACAAATAACAGGGATACAACACGCTTACAATGCTTCCTAAATATTCACCTAATATTCCTATCATATAGGGGAAGGTGTGTGAGTTGTTTGGTGAGGATGTTGATGATGGGTGACATGTCTCGGATGTACAGTGTTTCTAGTGTCGTGAGTCTGCGATGATCAGTGCACTGTGCTAGGACTGTGGTGTTTTCTGTCAATATGTTTCGTGTGATATCTGTGTTGTGGTACTCCTGCATGTGTCGTTTAGGTGATCCTTCCTGTAGGTGCATGGTGAGTCGTCTGCTGAGAGATGTGGTAGTCATACCAATGTAACATACCTTTCGGCTGCGCAGTCCCTGGCCTTACATTGGAACTGGTATATTACATTGGTATGCTTGAGTGTCGTGCCTTCTTTGAGATGTTGTTTTGCATAATGAGGTGGATATCTTAGGGCTGCTGTAGTAGATGTTGAGTCTGAGTTTGGCGTTTGGATCTGTTGTTGTTGTGTTTTGCGATATGATCTTCGTGATGGCCTTTCATCTTGTTTCCAGGATGGTGTTGGAAAGTTTTTGTAGTAGAGGTTGATGCATGTTTCTGTAGGTGGATGGGTGCTCAGCATGTTTCTGAAGCATATTCTTGACCACAGAGTCAAACATAGTGTTGCTATAGCCATTTTTGACTAAGAACTGGCAAACCCTGGTCAGCTCGCGATCGAACAGTTTCAGGTCGAACAGTTTTAGAGCCCGGTGAATATAGGCCCGCACAACACCTTTTTGTAGGTTTCAGTGCAGTCGCCGTTAGCATTCATACACGTCCACCGTCTGTCTCCTTTCTGTACACATCATTTTTAAACACCTCGTCGCTTCCATGGATCATAAGGTCTAAAACGGGAGTTTTCGTTAGTGTTCAACTCAACTGTGAAATTAAGACAACTGTGAAATTACGACTTACAAATCACTCTTGTCTTAATTTCACAGTTGAGTTGAACACTAACGATAAACTCCCGTTTTTAGACCTTATGATCCATGGAAGCGACGAGGTGTTTAAAACTGATGTGTACAGAAAGGAGACAGACGGTGGACGGTGTATGAATGCTAACGGCGACTGCACTGAAACCTACAAAAGAGGTGTTGTGCGGGCCTATATTCACCGGGCTCTAAAAAACTGTTCGACCTGGAAACTGTTCGATCGCGAGCTGATCAGGGTTCGCCATTTCTTAGTCAACAATGGCTATAGCAACACTATGTTTGACTCTGTGGTCAAGAATATGCTTCAGAAACATGCTGAGCACCCATCCACCCCAACAGAAACATGCATCAACCTCTACTACAAAACTTTCTAACACCATCCTGGAAACAGAATGAAAAGGCCATCACGAAGATCATATCGCAAAACACAACAACAACAGATCCAAACACCAAACTCAGACTCAACATCTACTACAGCAGCCCTAAGACATCCACTCTCATTATGCAAAACAACATTTCAAAGAAGAGCACAACACTCAAGCATACCAATGTAATATACCAGTTCCAATGTAAGGCCGGGGACTGCGCAACCCGAAAGGTATGTTACATTGGTATGACTACCACATCTCTCAGCAGACGACTCACCATGCACCTACAGGAAGGATCACCTAAACGACACATGCAGGAGTACCACAACACAGATATCACACGAAACATACTGACAGAAAACACCACAGTCCTAGCACAGTGCACTGATCATCACAGACTCACGACACTAGAAACACTGTACATCCGAGACATGTCACCCATCATCAACATCCACACCAAAAACTCACACACCTTCCCCTATATGATAGGAATATTAGGTGAATATTTAGGAAGCATTGTAAGCGTGTTGTATCCCTGTTATTTGTGATATGTGATGTGTTAGACGTGATTGAGGTGTTTGCTTGGTATTTTTGTGATGAAGGATCATTTGTCGATATGCTGTGCGCTTTCATATTAGGATTCAAAAATTCAAACTGATTAATACTTTTAAAGAGCGTCGATTTTGTGTGTGATCATGCCATAAGCTTGGTGAAATATTACTATGTGAAACTTAAACCTATTTTATGTCCTTTGCTGCGACTTTGCACAAACATACCGGAAATAACATTAAACTTATTCGTATTATTGAATCTAAATCTAAAAAACTTTCTGCGGCTAAACAAGCAATTGTATTTAATGAACAATGCATTAAAGAGAATCTGCTCCCCAACTATACGAATATATATATATATATATATATATATATATATATATATATATATATATATATATATATATATATATATATATATATGTGTGTATATATATGCACTGGGTATTAAATATGATTGATTGCTGTGCCGCGGAAAGTTTCTTAGATGTAGATTCAAGTTTCTTATAAGTTTTCGATTATGTTCGGAATGTGCATTTAATTATTTTCGGGGATTGCACTGATAGCACTAAACCAGCAATTTATTGAAATAACAAATAAATGTGAATACTATGTACCTCCCATTAAAATGAATATATCAAATAGTTTTCAAATTATCCATATAAATGCGCGATCAATCAAAAACAAGTTTGATGAAATCAAAACCTTTCTATCACAATCTGGCATAACTTGGTCTATTATTTGCATCGCGGAGACATGGCTGAAAAAAGAAATCGAAAAATATTTTGATATAGATGAATATGAACTATATTCATCGAGTCGGGAAAATAATCAGGGGGAGGAACAGCAATATATGTGAACAAAAAATATACCTCTAGAAGAAGGGCAGATCTCGAGTTTGAACAAATAGAATCCACTTTTGTAGAAGTAGAGAACGCAGGAGATAAACATGGGAAACATTTCGTGGTTGGTGAGGTTTATAAACCTCCAAACCAGGATAGCAATAGCTTTCTGGAACATTTTGAAAAGGTTTTGGACTCAATAAATCCGTGTAAAAATGACTATGTATTGGCAGGGGACTTCAACTATGATTTCTTAAAGACTAAAGATGACAAAAACGCACATAAGTTTCTAACCCTGATGTTATCATACAACCTTTTGCCTCTGGTCTCAAGGGCAACTAGGTTTGCATCAAATTCTCATACCTTATTGGATAACTTTTTTGTCAGTAATACAGATCAAGTTGCACATTCAGGTATAATTGTAACTGATATATCTGATCATTTACCTATATATATAACTTTAAAAAAAGATTAGTTAATACAAAAACGGCAATTATGATAAAAACTTTAGACTGGTCCACAGAAAAAGAACTCAATGATTATATTGTTTCGGAATTAGCCAATTTTCAAAACATCAATGATCCTGATGAGGCTTGTGAAGTTCTTATAAATACCTATAAAACTGGAATTGATAAATTTTCGAAATCATTTAAACTATGTAGAAGGAAAACTCCAATTAAACCGTGGATTTCTCCAGGGATACTAGCGTCTATAAATTATAAGGACAAACTGTATCATAGGTATATTTCACACAAAAATAGGAAAAAAACAAATAGTGAAAATGATCCTGTGCTGAGACAAAATGAAAATAAATATAAACTTTATAGAAACTACCTGACTAAAATTATTAAGGAAAGTAAGAGGAAATACTATATGTCTGAGTTTGAAGCTCATAAGGGGGATGGAAAACAAACGTGGAAACTTTTGGATGAAATTATGAATCGAAACACTGCGAAAAGTAAATCATATCCCTCTGTGTTTTTTGGATAATAGTTCCGGGGAGCACAAAGATAATGACATAGCGAATGGATTTAACGATTTTTTTGCTACAATTGGATCAACACTTGAAAAAGACATTCCTGTTTCGAACATAAATCCTATAGACTATCTCGAAGACTACTCACACCCACCATTTACAGCTGAACTTTCAACAAACCAACAACAGATAGAAAATATCATCAAATCACTAAAACAAGTGGGTGGTGGCATTGATGGAATTAGCACAAATATTCTGCATCGTACATATAAAAGTTGTCTTTGTAATTTGACTCATTTTTTTCAACCTATGTCTTAAGAAAGGTATATTCCCAAAGATGTTAAAAGAAGCAGTAGTGGTCCCTATATTTAAATCAGGTGAAAAAGATAGATTTACGAACTATAGACCCATTTCATTGTTACCCATCTTCTCCAAAATTTTGGAACGGGTACTATACCAATATATCTCTGATTATTTGATCGAAAATAACATCTTATATTCATTTCAGTTCGGCTTTAGAAAAAAGCATAGTACGTACATGCCTCTGGTACATCTTTACGAGAGCGTAACAAAATCTTTAGAAAAGGGTAACACATCATGTGGAATTTATTTAGACTTGAAAAAAGCATTCGATACGGTTAGTCTAGGCATACTATTGCAAAAATTAAATCACATTGGTATTAATGGTAAATTGTATAATATTATTTCTTCATATCTAACTAACAGATTTCAGAGGACTAAAATTAAGGGGGTCATCTCTCATGCAAAACAATTAAGGACGGGAGTACCACAGGGATCAATACTAGGACCACTATTATTTATTATATACATTAATGATCTGTATCGAGTGTCCATTGAAACTAGATTTTACTTATTTGCAGATGATACTGCTATTATAATCTCGGGGATGATGTGAGAAGTGTACAGTCAAAAATCCATAAAGTTCTTCCAGAAGTGTCAAAATGGTTTCAGTCCAATCGTTTGTCTCTAAATGCTTCAAAATCTCATTATCAGCTTTATTCTAGCGCTAACATTAGAAATTTTGATGTAAGACTAAATGGAATGCAGCTTAAACGTGAAGAAACTGTAAAGTATCTTGGCGTTTATATTGACGAAAAGCTTAAGTGGAATTCGCACATCCTTCATGTGTCTTCGATTATAAGTAGAAATTTAGGAATCATGAGCAGAGCCAAGTATTTATCATCGCACGAACTCACTCATTTGTATAACGCCTTTATATTGCCCCATCTAAATTATTGTGCAATGGTTTGGGGTAGTAATTACAAATCCACTCTCGATGAGATCATTAAATTACAGAAACGTGCTATTCGAATCATCGACAAAAAACCCTATTATTACCACACAAATGAACTGTTTCTAAAATTAAAAATACTTAAATTCCCTGAACTAGTCTCTGAACAAAAAGTTATTATATTGTCGAAAGTATTGGATGGTACAATGCCAGATGTGATATCGTCTCTTTTTCAGAAATACAGAACAACTAATACGAGATTGATTAGACACTTTGAAATACCTCAGGCTACAACAAATTATAGGAAATTTGCTCTGGCATGCTCTGCACCTGAAATTTGGAACAAAACTATATGTCCAACCTTTAAATGTATAACGGAAGTTCCTCTAAACAAACATGTGCTTAAAAATATATCAGAGAAGATTTCTTTTGCAATTATAGAAATCTTAATAATGAGCCTTGATGACCGGCGCTGATGGTGGTGATGATGTACCGGAGCACAATGTGTGTGGGTGTGGGCGTGCGTGTATGTGAGTGGGATGGTGTGCTTGTAGGTGGGCGAGAGGGAGTACTTGTGGGTGGGAAGGTGGATGTCTGCCGTGCGTGGGTGGGTGACTGCGGTACTCGGTGTGTGTGGGTGTGTACGTGCGCGTGTGTGTGGATGTGTAGGCAGGCGTGTGTGTGTGTGTGTGTGTGTGTGTGTGTGTGTGTGTGTGTGTGTGTGTGTGTGTGTGTGTGTGTGTGTGTGTGTGTGTGTGTGTGTGTGCGTGCGTGCGTGCGTGCGTGCGTGCGTGTGTCTGACCCTGCTGCGCTTGCTTGCTAATTTGCCTGCTTGCCTGCTTGCTTGCTTGCCTATGCCTGCATGTCTGCCCTAATTTGCTTTCTGTCTTCCGAGTTCTCTGGCGAATGTTACTAGGCCTCTATCTTTTCGCCAGAATCTCGGAGGGGCTAACACGAATCTCCAGTTTTGGGTAGTCCCGTTTGGAAAAAGACTAACAATCTAACCGGTAATGAGCTAAATTATTGTGCATTTAACCTAAATAGACCTGTATTCCTGCTCCCTGTATATTTACAGGGAGCTACTACTGGCAGTTTTTACTAATAGTATGATATTTATTATGCTTTCTTTAAGTTACTTCTTTTCCTAGCAGGGCGTGCCGCGACTTGTAATATTTTATGTTCTGGTGGTGTTAACGTAAGGGCACTGTTGTCGTTGGGATCGCGGAGGGGGCACGCCTGGCTACCCGTTTAAATGGATGGCGGACCTTTTCTAGCAATAGAATTGCATGTAAAAAAAAACTATCAGCATGCTTCCCAATGTGTCACTACACAGTCTATAAGCTCTCCAAACCAATAGCAGCCATCTGCAATTCCTTTTAGGCAGAAGGTATGGGGGTACGTATATCTAGTGAGAGAAACCCCGTCAAAACACGTGTTTATTTGTCTTCAACAGGATGGGTTCAAGGTATGAGAGCCAAAACGTTATCCACATGCAACCAAAGTCAGCTCTTCAATGGAAGTTGTCACTTTCTTGGGATTTAGATTTTTATTGAAAATCAGTCGGGGCTAACTACTGGGGCTGCTTTAGTATTAATATCGAGTTTTTCTGTAAATTTAAGTGAATTTATAATTTATTTCTCATATTTTCTCACTTCCTCGCTAAGAAACATTTTTTTGATTCCCGCGCAAACTGGAGGTCAAGCAGCAATCATTGTTCAACATTTCTGTCAGGAGGCGAGTTTGGATTGTATTTACTTTCCGTAGAGCTACGGGAAGTAAATACAATCCATCGAAGATCAAAGCTCTTTGATTTTCCATGTTCTAGTAGCTTCACTGCATGTCCTGGATTCGAGTCCTTTTCAGTTATCTTTGTCTTCAATCGAGAGAAAACAAAGATAACTGATTGAATAAAAATTGAGAACTCCGCTTCGTTTTCAAGCGGACTTCAATCGAGGGAAAGCTCCGCAGGAAAGTTAATCGATTTGCTAGAATGCTGTGAACAGGGCCAGCGACTTGGTGCCCTTTCCAACATCCTGCCAATTTAGCCATTACACCAAATGCTCGAACGAGTTGCTAAATATGCACATCCTTCAAAGGTACTAGTCTTGTTACCCAGATAATGTACGGCAATAGCCAGAGTGTAACTTTGAAGCCGTTTTCTTTCCCAGGGGCGTAGCCAAGAGGGGGGGGGGCGGCAGGGACAGTCATCCCCCCCTGAGGGCCCGAAGGGCCCCCCTGAGGACATGGGCCGCGGAGCGCGGCTCACCTGCACTATGCTCTGTGGCCAAATTTTAAATTTCATACCAGACAGGGCCCTCTTAAGCCCTCTTCAGCACTCTATTCTGTAACAAGCAGGGCCCTTTTACCCATCAGGGCCCTTTTGGCGCTGCCGCAGGGGCCCTTTTCGGGGCGCCGCCCCCCCCGTGAGCGAAATAATGGCTACGCCCCTGGCCTTTCCAATACTAAGAGAGCAATTAGTCTAATGAGCTCCCTGTTCAGACCCACGGATGGCCGATGTACTGCATGGTGCTGGAGGTGGCACTGACCAACTGCAAGTGGCCGGCTAGTCATGGCCAAATGTGTCGGGTCACCAACTACCATCAACGCAGAAAATACTACACTGTGACCTTCACCGTGGACGACGAGAGGGTCACACACTTCAACTATTCACGGGTAAGAAATCCAAAGTCCTCACATTTTTGCAGCGTTCACAATTCAGAGATTAATACTGTAAACTTTAATCCTTCCATAGCCTTTGTTTCCATGAATGAATGAATATTTCTTGCTTTCCCTACTCAGGCAAAATGAATGAAACTATTGGTAACAAGCAGGATTGTCGCAAAAGCAAACGCTTATTTCTGGGTGCCTCTCCTGCACAGACAAGTCAGTCGATATAATCACACAAAAGAACTACAAAGATTAAAAAGTTCACACTGTGCCTAACCACCGCTTACGGTCTTTAGAGGTCCCGCCGCCTGGCGTGCACCCATAAGGTGAGCTTACACTTCCGCCGCAGCCCGCACCGCCGCCGCACTCCGCACCCCTGAGCGAGAAGCGATCACGATAGAGCTGTGAATCAGGATGCAGCGATCGCTGTCTCCATGACACTTAAGCTTGGATCAGGATAGAGCTTTAACGGATCAAAAGTTTGCAATCTCAATTTTGTCTACATTTATGTCGCACCAGTGACGTTTCTGTTCACTCCCTTTATTTTCACTTCACCCAAATTTGCAAAGAAAGCTTTATCATCTGCAGCCTGCTCTCCTTTACCCTCTGCACTGTAAAGAGAATATCTACAATCACGCTGTCAAATACTGCCAGGTCTTGTTGGATAAGGACCGACGAGAATCGGATTGAGCCCCGGTTTCCATCGCCAAAACCCGTGTCGGGAGCGCAATTGTATCCGGATACACCATCCGACCGCGATTGAAATTGTGCACATCACCTAGGCTTCATCTATCTTAGCCTTAAAATTGTCTGGTATTACTTGGCTACAACAATGAGTGGCTGGTTCGTGGTACTGACGGCGTGAGGTAGCACGAGGGCCAAAACTATTTGCAAATAGAAATATCGGGCTGACATAAACACATAAAACACACAACAGAAAGACAGACCATAGACAGAAGTGTACAATCAGATCACTGAAGGATTATTGTTTGGATTTGCACAATCTGGTAATTGTCGTGTAAATCACTGGAAAATATTCAAGGAGTTCGCAAGCTCACTGAAGCTTCAGCGAGGTTAAATCCCTAGGTAATTTGTGAAATCCCATATCGGCCAAGGATTTCCCGAACTCACTGGCTGATCAGGGAATTCGCTAACTCCCTAGAGGGTTCGCAAATTCACAGATTTCGCCCTGTCCCTATACAACATGTTATATATCAATTTCCGTTCCAGAATATCAACGGAGAAGTACTGCGAGGTGCTGGCTATCATGGCATGCTGACGAACGCCGACTCTCTACCAGAATCAGAGAAGTTGGTTATCAACCATGAGGGTCAGGTAAGAATGTGGTGGAAAACATTCTGTAGCACATTTACACGTTGTTCCGAGCCCTCGCGGTGAGTATAATATTTTTCCCGGCATCCAGCATTATGTACATATAAATACATTTTTTACCCTGGAAGGTGCAATGACCCGAGCGCTGGGGAAAATTGAACAGATAATCTCCGTGCTCTTGTCTAATACACATGCAACTGTTCCTGAGCACATGTGACGATTTGAGGAGGGAAAGCTCCATATCAACGAAGCATGCACCACCGCAAAGTGGTACGTACCACTTGTTTGCTTCCTTTTGCCGATGTTGATGGCTCTTGCCCGAATGGGAAATGACGTTGAAATGAAGCTACGTAGAGAATGTTAATGCTTCGGGATTTTACGTCTTCGCCTCTGGAGAGCCGAACTGCTCATTAGAATTGTGAGGTGACGACTGTCTTCTAACTTGTTAAGGTGGGATTGTTATCACCAATAATGTCAGATGATGCCTGACTACAAACACTTTATAGTTGAGTTGTGATTTGGTGATTTTTTTCCTGGCTGTGATCGGTATGTTGAGAGGCTGATCGTCCATTTTATTTGGTCGATTTCAACGTAAATGTCCCGCTTGGATACGCTGCTTTGATCCTTGCCAGACATTCGTTTATTTTCTCCCCTCCGTACAGTAATACTCTAGCTACATCATCAGTGTATGTGCCTCATTTAAAGCGAGGGTGTGAAGAATGTTGCTCGGAGAAACTCTTCTTCCAGCGCCCTCTACACGACAAGAAAACGGCATAGACCAGCTTCTTTCCTACCCGCCATCTGCAAAATACTAATGAATATACCTATCTAACGGCTGGAAACCATCTATCCCACATATCACCTTCCTCCGAACAATATTGATAACATGCAATGTTGATAGAATGCATATTTATTTTTAAAACAATCCTTATCAATTTTGCAATACATGCGTGGCAGGCCTAAAATTTTCCTGTCACCTTACAGCGGTGGGGTATTAAATTAAGTGCCACAGCTGTCCGAAAAACAACTACGTCGGCGGGACAGAAATAAAGATCAAGAGGCGATATAATGAGCTTCTAGGTGACACCTGGTCAGGGGCGGGCGCAGACCCGAGTTTTTTTTTTGGGGGGCCAAACCCATGTCACTTTCTCCTGGGGGGAAGGGGTGGGAGCGAATATTTTTTGCTCTACAGACCTAGTGTAAACACCATTTTTCAGTGCTCGACAGACATAGTATAAGCTACCTCTCCAAGTGCATGATCGCTCTCCACGGGGGGGGGTGGGAGCGAATATTTTTTTGCTCTACAGACCTAGTGTAAACACCTTTTTTTAAATTTCCCGGCGTTTGGGGGGGCAAAAGATAGTTTGGCCCCCCTCCAGGGCTTTGGGGGCCATGGTCGGAATGCCCCCCCTGCGTCCGCTAATGCACCTGGTATGAGAAAGGAGATACGTTATGGAGTCCCTATTAAAACAAACAGCCAAACATCCATCCAGGCTCGTACACAATAGGCATTAAAAATACAAAACGACACGCAAAAAAACATCCCGGAAAGGAATCATATATGAATAAATTCTTATCCAAGGCCGAAAACCAGACACGAATACGCAACGTCATAATGAGCGATGATAAACACTTAACTGTTTTGTAAAAGAACAATAGTCTAGAAAGTGGTTAAAATAAAGTGCCCTCTTCGATACAACGTGCAAACCTATTTGATCAATCAAAATTACTTGATCTTCAAATTTATGTAAATGAGTTCGTTATCATGGTCTGGGATCAAAGGTTGCTAGTTCAATACACTTAATATTGAATATTTCAATCTTTCCGTGCAACCACTGAGGCAGAAAGTCCATAACATAATCTAACAACGCTGCTTGTCAAAGCTTTCGCAGCCTCAAACGCATTCGTGTACCAGCTTGAATAATGAGCTGTGGTACATGTTCAGAAAAAAACGCAATGTTGACAGCTTCAAAGCTTGTGAGGCTTATTCCAGCGGTTAATACAGACAGAAGTTCATTGCCAGACGCTGGCTCATATTGAGTACCATAAATACAGTTTATACCTCACTTACGAAAAGTAAAGTACAAAGCAAAGCGAAAAGCAGAGCAAAGTAGATGCGACCAGCGGCATGTAATTTCTACGCTCGTCAGCTCTGAGTCATGACTGGTGGCATCAGCCGCGGCCTGCATGCTAAGATCGACTGACCTGGTGCCTGTCCTCCAGGTTGTATCGCTGACCAAAGACACTCAAGAGCTGCGGCGTCTGGTGACGGAGGCCCTCCGCATCATCCAGGAGAGAACGCAACCCCCTCGAAAGCTGGCGGTGGTCCAGGTCTACCACGCCGTCCACTTCGTGAGTGATCCTGTATCCGCGCTCCGCTGCCTCGGGACGCAGCGATGGCTCCGGTCGTGGTCCGCCTTAAAAGCGGATGATCCACTATAATCGTGTCGCTATCCTTTGTTTGGGCTCAAAATTGTTCGGGCGCTGTTTCGAAGCCTGTGCCAGTGGTGGGCATTTTATAATTTCACTCCGATAGTAAAAAAATCCTTGCCTACATGCGAAACGGTTTATGGGCATATATATATATATATGTATATATATATATATATATATATATATATATATATATATATATATCACTGGACGTGTCCACACGAAGACTGTAAGCTTCGTCGAGTCGACTACATAGGCCAGCGGTCACCACACTCTCCAGACGGCAAACGATGAACCTGCACGCCCATCCTCCGTTCGAGCACTGGCGAGACGTCGAGCACGGCGAGCACTGCGCACTGACGCTACTCATGTATTCGAGGTACATCACTTTACTCATAAGTAAGATGGTGACTGACACGTACTGGACAGCAGGAGAATGCCGAAAGTTCGATGAGGTGAGTGCGTTCTGTAAGCAATACCCTCTGCAGATCCTTATTGGGGGTTCAGATAAGCTAGAGGACAGCGCCGTGTTCCAGCAGCCACACCACATTATGACGTTCCTCCTTCACCGTTATGGAAAACAGAACAATACAGGGGCTCACGGCCGCATCCTTTCTGGCGGATGCGCTCACTGGACAGGGGCGGAAGCAGAAAGAAGAAAGGGTAGGATGGAAGGGGCTGAGACCCCTTGTTTCGTATTCACCAAGATGCGTTTTAACGATGCTCTTAAGTTGGACAACCACACAGCACACACCCCCGTCACAACTGACGCCCAACAGTGGGTTCGTGTTTTTCGTGCACCGCGAATGTCAAGACATGACCCAGACCGTCGGACCCACGAAAAAATTCAGGTTTTGAAGGATCCACTCTTCCAGGATGGAAAGAGCTGTCTTTCACCTTTTGAATAGTTTGACGGCTCCGGAAACGTCGGCGAACGGCTGCGCGAGCTCGGGCGAACGAGCGAAGCTGCAACATAGGATGAGGAGACGAAGATGGAAGTTGCGCTTGCTCGTCTCAAGACCGGGGCAGCCCAACTTATTGACCACCTCCAGCAGGAAGGAAAGGCCGAGACGCGTAAGGACGTGAAGAGCTTCGAAGGAACGCTACCAAACAAAAAATCCGGAACAGTGGTTCCAGTTCCTGTTAAACAGGGGCATGTCAGGAGGGGGGCGGGGGTGCGAAATAAGATGAGTGAAGGAGATAGCGGGCGAAAGGGTCCGAGGAGGGATTTACAGTTTCTGTGCCGCTTTTATGTGGAGTCTACTTGACCTACGGGCGGCATGAGGTTTGGGACTCCTAGGGAATGGCGGGACCACTCCATTCGGACGGGAGAGAACTCCGAAGCTCGGCAGACTAGACTAAACTAGACCACCCCCCCCCCCGGGTCATAGGGGTGTCAAGTGGATGTGCCGAGAAAGGCCCAACGGTCCGGTGGACTCAGCCCAGCGAGTCGGTCATCGGGGTTCCAGCGATTGTCTCAGGCCAACGGCCGACCGCGCGAGCGACGAACACGAACTCTCTAAATAAATTATGAGCGACGCAGGAGCGCGGAAGCCTCCTTCGCCATGCAAACGGGGTGACCCTGCAACTAGATTGGTCTGGGGTCCTTCACCCCCATCGGTTTAGGTCACCCACCGGCGCAACATTCCGTAGCAGCCGACCCAGCACACCAGGGGCAGCGGAGAGGGCTACGACCACACAAACAACCACACGGCACGCACGCCCCCAGTCACACTACACTGCAAAGCAGTTTGCAAGAATTCGAGCCATCGCGCGCTGATAGAGAGGATAAACGTATAAACAAACCCACCAAAACCTACTATTTCTCACGCCATCTATTCTCAAGGTTGCTTCTTTCCAAAGCTGCGAGCGTTGAGTTGTTACCTCAGAACTTCTTAACTGCGTTTTTGATACGGGAATTTCCTGATCCGAAATCCACGTGCTAAGACTTAATAGCTTGTGTCTTGTTTCATGTATCGTCAGAAAAACCTCCGGAAAAGTTGATTGCTTATGGCCAATCAGGGGGCGGGGGCGGGGACGTGCCTCGGTGGGGGTGCGCAGGTGGTGTACCTTTGGGCCGTGCCGCTGAAATTAGTCTACGCTTGGGTCTATGGAATAACTTATTTAGCGATTTAAACTATTGTTTGACAATTAGTGCCTTTTGTCAGTTAGGCATTCTGTCGCCTTTAAGCACCGGATATGGCACTAATCGTTTCCAGATATGCTTTCGTCGCCAATAATCTATGGGCAGAGCTAATCTGGTGCCCCGACCTGGTCTGAACTGAGCGATATGTGCCCTCGAGCTGATCTGGTGCCCTGTAGTAATCTGGTGCCCCTGAGAAAATAAGTGTGCCTTGAGCCTATATAATACTCTAGTTAGTTTGATGCCTCGAGCTTGCTCGTGTCCTTTAGCTGTTTAGTGCCCCTTGAGCGATCCGGGCCCCTGAGCTTATTTAATGCCTCCCAGAGTTGATCTACTGTCCAGGGTGCTGCCAGGGGCACAGGGGACGTGCCCCATCACTGCCGGGGTTCTCTTTGATTGCCAGGTGGTGTACCAATTGGGCCGTGCCGCTCGAAATTTAGTACCCTACGCCGTTGAACCTAATTAACTGACCCATTAGCGATTGAAACTATTTTGGACAAATTAATACCTTCTTGTCAGCTAAGGCATTCTGTCGCCTTTCAAACACCGGAAGAGTATCTAGTATTGTACTAATGCCTCATCGTCGCCAATAATCGTACAGGTGAAGCTAATCTGGTGCTCCTTGAGCTCATCTGTGGCTTCTCACTGGTATTTGCACCTTGAGCGATTACTTCCCTCTAAGCTGATCTGTGCCAGTCAATAGTGCCACTGAGCAAATAATTGGCCTGAACCTATATAATGCCCTTGAGTTAGTTTAATGCACTTGCTGCCCTAATACTGATTTAGTGCCAAAGTATCCTAGTATGTGTCCACTAATGCCTCATCGTCGCCAATAATCGTACGGTGAACTAATCTGGTGCTGAGCTATCTCTGGCCTTAGCTATTTGCACTTTGACTGATTCTTCCCTAAGCTGATCTGGTGCCCCTAGTCAATCAGTGCCCCACTGAGCAAATAATTGTGCCTCTGAACCTATATAATGCCCTAGTTAGTTTAATGCCTCGAGCTTGCTTGGTGCCCTAATACGATTTAGTGCCCTAGCTTTCGGGCCCCAACTGATCTCATGCCTCCCAAGTTGATTCTGTCTCCTAAGTCAATATGGTCTTTCAGCTGATTAGGTGCCCTCAGCTGATTATTGATGTAGGATTTATTATTGATTAGGTGATTCTGATTACATTACTGATTATTGATTAGGTGCCCATCTGATGCCTAGCTAGTCTGGGCCCCTGAGTAATCTGGTGCCCTCAACTGACCTGGGCCTCCTGGGTTGATTACGTATTCTGAGCAGCTCCAGGCCCTGAGTGCTGGGCCCACAGGGGTTGGTAGGGCTGAGATGGTATGGGGCTCCTGAGCTGATTAAGTGCCTTGACTGATCTTATTCCCGAGCTATCTGGGCCGAGCTGGTCGGGACACTGATCTGATTTTTGTCCCCGAGGCTGATCTGGTGCCCTATGGGCCGATCTGGTGTCCCGGAGCAGCTCGGGGCTTTGATCTTGGGCCCCGAGCTGGTGAGGATTCCTGAGCTGAATTAGTGCCTGCGATCTTGCCCGACTGACTTAGGCCCTTGAACTGATCGGGGCCCAAGAGCGATCTAGATTCTAAGGGTACTAGCTGGTCTGAGCGCTGAGCTTGTAGAGCCCCTTGTTGGCTTGAGGCACCTAAGTGATTGGCGCCTTAAATTATTCTGGGGCTTGAACTGGTTTAAGGCCATGAGCCTATCTTGGCCCATTGAGCTAGTCTGATGACTATCTAGGGCAATGAGCTAGTCTAGTCCCTGGGTGAAGCATGAACTACTTTGGCCTAATAAGATCAGGGCCTGAGGTGGTCTTAATAGACAGATGATAAGAACAAAGGCCAACTCCCATCAGCTCCGGTCACTGAGCAGTTAGTCCCTGAGGCACAATGGGGGATGAGCTCTCTGGAGGCCTTTGATCACACTTGGGGCCCAGAGCTGGTCTGAATAGATGGGGAATAAGAAACAATGGAACTTGGAATGGAATAATGGAAATTTAAAACGGAGCTAACGAGGAATGAGAATCTGAAACGGCTTTGATACTAGGCACCCCTGGTTACATAAATTGCTTATTATACTGGTGGATTCTGGAAGGATGATAAAAGGCAGTCCTGAGCTCAGACACAGTCCCCTAAACAGATTTTACTAATTAATCTAAATGAAAACAAGTTTCACAATTTTCAGCCCTGTCAACATCCCATCAAACACGGCCTGTTCACCTTTATTTACTCTTAACTGGACCGACCTAAATATGGAACTTAATAAACCGTTCAAATATTCCAAATTTTGCAGCAATGTGTTCTTCAAAGACACTAGCTCCTCCTCGTCCCACGGCGATTGTGGAAAGGAACTTCATCGCGTTCAGCCAGGGCTCACTTAACAAACAGTGCATAACAAATAATTTTGACTCAAAATGCCTTAACTGCACATCGTAACAGATATCACATGCTCCCTATTTCTTGATTTAAGTACTTAGTTGCTGATTTGTCTAACCGCGCCCACCGGGTCCTTCCCCACCGGGCCTTGTGCCTCTAACTGAAAATATGGGGTTATGCAAATCTGCAAAGTGCATTAAAAGCTCGCTAATTAGTAAAATTACTTGGCATGTTTAAGCCTCAGGTAATGGTTTGACCTAAGGTCAGAAAGGTCAGATAGGCTATTTTCACTCAAATATGCAATCTTAAAAAACTGACATAACTTATGCCATTAGAGCTATTGAGATCTGGTTAAGTACATTTACAAAATTCAGACCTTTTTCGCTATTAACGTTAAACCTCCCCCTGTGGTTTACTAAGGTCACCTTGACCTAATATACTGAGGTCACAAAGGTCAAAAGTGACTCCGTATAATGAATGAATATATAACAATGAAAATACGAGACAAACACGATGGTTTTTGTTTCAGTGCTCTAGCTTAAATATGTCAAAAGTTGTTGTCAAAATACTGTTTTTGACCCTATGACCTATGACCTTGGAAAAGTCAAAGGAAAATATGACCCCTGGGATGCGTAAAGGGTGTCCAAAAACGCTGTTCTGACAGTCTGAGTATTTGCAATCATTTTTGTGCTTTTAGATCATGAGACAGCTTTCCATGCTTTTCTAATGGAAGGTCGCCGTGACCTGACCTAAGGTCATGAAATAAAATCCCGGATATACACTTGTAGACCTGGAAGGGTCATGAAGTGTAGCAAGTTTCAAATCGATCGACTAAAAATGTAGCTCTTATAGAGCTCCAAAGTTGAAGTGAGGTGACTTTGGTTGACCTCGCCTGGTGACCTGGCCTTGGGTGACCGGGATAAAAATTTTCAGGAATGGTGGAAAATGATGAGGTGAGAATAGAGCCCTAACGCGGTGCTGCGTTTCGTCGTTATTTGATATCTCAAAAACCTGGGGCCATCATGCCCCCGGTGGGGAGGTTAAATCTATCAAAACAATCGTGTTTTGGCTACTTCCATGACATTTTGGTGATTTTTCTTTTTTTCGGTTTAATCGAGTTTTCTTCTCCGCCAATGATTTATTTGCATTTTAATTCAACAAAGATGCCCAAAAATGATATAAACAAAGATATAGTAAGTTTTTAGGTTACGTTAAAAAGTGCCTTTTCGCGGGTGCCCCTCAAAGTTGGTGTGCCCCCATAAAACTCGGCGCGCCCCTGTGGCTAATATATGAAGTCATCATGATAATTCATTGAACGGCCAAAGCGTTGGTACCTCCTTTAAAAGGCCTTGGTTGTGTCCTCAGATGCGTTCTCACGACGAATGTTACACGATGCTGCTGGAGTTGGCTCTCACCAACTGCAAGCTGTCGGAACATCACAGTCGGCACTGTCATGCCCTTTCGAATCCCTACACTCACCGTATCTTCACCGCGACACTTTGCGAGACTACCGTGAAGGTTTTCACCTCTCGAGATTTCTCGATGGTAAGTCCTGCTCGACGGTCTGCACCACTCCACGTGTGAGTGCGGTGAATGATTTACGATCTTATTCGCGAGTTTTATATAGGCATGTGCTCCAACTACCTCAACATTTTAACTCATGTATTTTACCCATGGAATGTGCTTAACGTGCAACCATGAACAGCTTTGTCTGAGGGATGATTTCGAAAACACATGTTGGTGGTGGTAATGATGATGATGATGATGATGATGAAAGATGATATAAGATACGGTGCTTGATGATGCCATTATGAAAATAGCTAAATGAAGTCTTCACAGGGAGTGCTTGTGATGTCTTGGAGGAAACAGGTTCACGAGATCGAATGGGAATGGAGTAATTAAATTAGGGAAGGTGGTGTGAAAGCATAGGTAAGGAATACATACATGACTTTAATCGATGCATATCCCTATGATGGCTATACTTACTCCCAAATTATTCTGTGGGGATGAGGGTTACAAATTGTCTTTTCGTGATTTTGAATTTGTAGCGTACTGGGATGATGCAACGATGCAACGACGATGCAACGATCAACATCATGCAACGATGGGATGATTGGCCATGTATTGCCCATTTTTCTGGAAAGTAGTAATCATCGGGTTTTGCTTGAATATCATTTTGTGGTGGCAGCTGGTGTGGTTAGTATATATTGATGTGACAGTCCAAATGACATATCAGGTTCGCCCGGTTAAAAGAATTGATTAGTAATTTGTATCGCCGCTTTCCGCAGGGCCTTCGGCATGGTATGCTGCAACACATGGGAGTCCAAGGCATATTGCAAGGAAGTACTACTGGAGTACAGCCGACAAATACCAAAATAATAATACCAGGGCAGGTGAGTAAACAAAAAACAGGGAGGAAGTGGGGCATGGCGGGAAATAATTTCATACTTTGGCTAACTAGTGCACAGGGTGAAATTTTGATTAGTTTTGCCATAGAGGTGGATGTCTGCCCTACGTTTTCTTCATTCGATTTCTCTGTAAAAACAGCCTGAGATTGATTATGTGAGTTCAATGACCCCACTTAAACTTTTTTTCTGAAAACTAGGGGCAAAGTGGACCAGAAACATTACACGTTGCCCTTTTCAACCAATCTCGATTGAAAAGGCACAAGAAGCTGCATCAGTGACTGGTGCCGTGCATGCAAACCAACCGACTCCCGTCCCTCCCTCAAAGACAGATAAGCTGGATCCGGCACTGGTACCGTCCGTTCACAGAAACTGGGGCCACCCTCCCGCCAACACAGACCAGATGGATCGTCTCATATCTCCCCGTTAGCTTCACCACTAGCAGGCCCAGCGGTGGACGGTCAGCGGGTGGCCTGATATTTGCCCCTTAAACCATTTTGCAAATGCTGCTACACCAGTGTATGGTTACATAATAATTTTAAGTTTTTGAACACCATCTTTCAGCATGCAAAAGGTATTTTCCAGGCAGGAATCGTACCAACGTCAGCCATCACACACCCTTGTGACGTTCGCACGCTGTGGTGGTATTTCTTCCTCGCCTCGGATGAACAAGGACGCTAGGACAAGTGTGTGACTTTATGGCCTTATTCGTCATATCTACCCCCAAGCATACCAAAGGTTTCGAACTTTGAGAAAGAAAGAAATTTGAGCAGAACAGTGATGCCGCTGACAGGGCAGAGCTGGGGTTCAAAAATTTCTGATGAAACAATAGTAAAAGGTTATTGAAAAACGGAGTTGGTGTAAATATACTATCATCCTTATATTAGTTTTATATATTACTAATATCCCACTACTAGAGGATGGATCGTTACACTTCGATTTGATGGTGGGAGAGAAGCATTCCCATAATTACAAGGTTACAGAAAAGCTTCTCTTCGAAGTGACTATGAAAGTAGGGCCTGGCGGAAAATCCCCAAGTCTGGTATCGTTCCACGAGGTAAGCTCTTCATACGGCAAGTGCTACTATTGCGCACCTTTCTTAAAAGCACACGCGAGGCAATGAACGCTAAAGTACTCGTAAATTGCTTTAATATACGGCTTTAAATTCCCAGTAGAGCTGCATATTTTGCAGACATTTTGAAAATAATAGCCCCTTACGGCTTTTCCCATGATTTAGTTTAATTTGGGTATGCGTGCAAAATTTTACTGGAATCGGACCACGCGTTTCGATCGCGTAAGTTAGTCGTAAAATATGTTTGAAGCGCGTATTTTTCTCAATTTTAATTCTTCAAATAAACGCAAGACATGGCCATTGGCCATGTAGATACATTTTCTGAATCAACCATGACAAAAGAGAGCATTCCAGACCCTTGTCGCCCGTTGACGGCATTCTATCGCCCCACTACTCGTCGCACGTCGTGCAGATCGCCGACATTCGTAGCAGTTAATGTCCGGCCATTTGCATTCCTGCGACAGGAGATGGTTAGATCTGATCTCACTATCAGCGTCACCAAATAATTTTGGGGCTATCGACAAACGCCAGGGTCATGGCGTCGAACTCCTTGAAGTTTTGGAGCCAGCTTGCTCCTTTCAGAAGCCCCGCAACCGGGTCGGCAATGGAAACCGCTACAATCAGCGTCACCAAACGGTTACATCAAAATAACTAGTTTCCTCCGCTCCTTGGCCTTCACTGTCATATGTGTAAAAAACAGATACAGATACGATACAGATATGAATCCATTTTTGAACTGTCCCTTATTCGCCGGAGTAAAACTTGTCCCGGAATTATTCTGTTCTGTTCTGTGGACATGCGTACGAGATGGACCCTACTGAAGGTGCCCCCGCTTGGACAAAGTGTTCCACTGCCACTCCTCCTGGGTTCACCCTTGACATCAAAGGGTTGTCTTACCAAAATTTCTGGACATACTCTGGTTATCTTATGGCTCGCTTTTAACGGGACAGCGATGGTAGAGCAGTATAAGCAGTGTGTGTTGAACTCTTTACCGCCCAAACAAAAGCAGACGACCAGCAATCTTCTAATGGATGGTGGCATACCCGAGTAGTGTCATACAGTCTATTCTCAATTATCCAGCATGAGGTGCGTATTTGCCACGCGCCCCTGTCACAAATACTGTAATAATGCATCCGGCAGCTTCGTTTCCTTTAGAATTCGTTATGAGAGGTGCGGCGTCAATACAAGCTGCGTTTTGTTGTCTTGCAATACTGCCTTTAAATGAAGTGCTGCTTAAAAACGCACATGTATGTTCGTACGTAGGTACATTGTGCGTTTTGAAAGGGAACCAGAGATACACATTATTTACGAATGATTAGCAGATATCAAGGCAACAGGTAGAGGCAACGCACCGCAGCTTGTTGTCTTGAAATAGATGCCTCGATAACAGGCAATCATTCTGAAATCGCGCGTTTTGAAGGCAATTAAAAGGCACTCGTGATACCCAGCCTCTTGCCATTATAGCCTTCCACATTACTTGCTGAATCCATGCCAGTATCCATGGAAACAGGAAAAACAAGTCTGAGGCGAAACTTTCCAAAACGTGCACCCCGGCACACACAGTTATTGCCTCGGGCGAGCGCGGCGGGATCAGAGACCAGTATCTGACAACGCACTGTTCCTAACTGGTGCCGTAACTTGGAACCAAACTGTGTGACACTTGGAACTGGCTGAACTCGGGAGGTCATTGTTACTCCGCCCACCATGGTGAGGACAGTCAATATTCTGCTGCTCTGTGCCTGGTTTACCTTATACCAACCCGCTTATACTGAAGTCTTTTCGGTGACGCTGGCAAAGGTGGCTAGCACTAATCTTTTTCTAGATGAAGTGAAAGCAGCGACCAGGTTGCAGTGCGCGATGTCTTGTTTGGTCACCGCAGCATGCAGCGGCTTCAACCTGCACTCCAACCGAAGCTGCCGACTGATTTCACTTGATTCCGCTTGTGCCGCCGGATATGCTCAGGCATTCACCAATGACTCTGCCGGTGCATTTGCCGTGGTAAAAGACGCCTGCCCCAGGACTTGTCATCAGCTGAAGCAACAGTTCCCGGAACTGCCCAGCGGCGTACGGTACTTTCCCTCTTTTCCCGTGCCCGTGTACTGCGACCAGGAGTACAACGGCGGCGGCTGGACGCTGCTTGTGACTGCCGCGACCAAGTCCTGGACATTTGTGAGCGTGCTGCGCCGAAACGCCAACACGCCGAGCCTGACCGACGACTACTCCATCCTGGATTTGGGAGACCAGGTGCTGGCCCTTAGCGAGGCGGATACGTTCGAGTACCGTCTGGAGGGCCAGGCTGAAGTAGCCCGACAGCAGTGGGGAGGAATCTGGTCGGCGCCCAACAATGGCTCCCTGGTGCGCTACTCACCAGAGGTCCCCACCAAGATGACGCAGAAGTTTAGCACTTGGAGCGAAGATTCATGGGCCACAGAAAACATACTGCCGTGGATTAACGACGGCACCTTGTTTGGAAAGTCTAAGTTCCTACTGACCACAAGCAGCGATAAGTACGCGTTTGGAACAATTGCCACTACAGCCGAAAGTGAATACAGCCCGTCGCCCTGGATAGCTTCGGAGGCTCTACACTCAGGAACCGTCCTTTACTGGATACGGGAGAAGTAAAATGGCCTAGCAACAACTATTTCGACAGCTCCGAATGACTACTCTACACCATTTCCAATTCAAACTAAACTCAAACTCAAATTATTAATAATTTGAATCATTATAATTATCAGATGCGTACAATTTGTTGCCTTCCCTATTTACGATGTCTTCTCCCTTCCTCTTTTTAAGATGCCGTGTGAGATAATATTTAGTGCTGAAACTCCCGGTTCACCCGTTATCGTATGCTTTGCGCCGAGAACCTGACCTGCGCTGTGCATGGGCTGCTCTCCGGTGACGGATATTATACGCCCGCAGGGTATATCGAGGGAGACGGGAAATTATGTATCGGTAAGGACAGAGGTGTTTGGATAAGATATAATCGAGGATAGCGTTGGAGGTAAGGGGATGGTGGTGGGTCGAAAGACCTCACGGCGCTGCGGGTGTCGTCGCACTGCTGTTGAAGCGGCGCTGGCGTCTGCCCCGAACCCGTTGTTGCCGCCGTAAGGGTCATTTCCGACTATCGGGTCGGCAAGGCAGCCTCTGGGGTTGAGTCGGTCCTGTTAAACGTCCCGTGTAAACTGCTGGCCGGGCCTGGTTCCCCGCGCAGTTGTGTCCTGTCTATCCGGACGGCATCGCTGCTGTCGTGAACTGTATTTAGCGTGCATCGCTAATACTCATTTATATTGCCTTCAGGCCCCTAATGCCGCCTCATAAAAACGATCAAACACGCGCTACGGCTTGCAAAGCCTTGGTGTTTCTTTGGCGTGGCTTCGAGCTACCGCCTTTGGTGACTTGATGCTTACTGGCCGTCAGGCGAGTTTAGTGCCTGATTGGGCAGCTGCATTTTTGCAGTTGACGAAATCTTCACGTCAGCGTTTCCTATATCTCGGATTTTACTCTCACTCAAATATGCAAAAGGCTACGAACGCTGTGCAAGCCATCCGTGCTAATGTTTTTGTTTTCAGCCGTGCTATTTTTGGGGGTTTGAATGTATTCTGGTGCTGGTGCAAATGCTGGTGCCCTTGCTGCTGAATTGGTGTACTGGTACTGATGTTAGTTCCAGGGTCAGCGCTGGCGCTCAGACCTGTGTTGGTCTAGTGCCGTGTTGGTGCTGGTCTATGCTGGTGCAAGTGCTGGTGCAGGCCCTAGCCCTGGTATTGGTTATGCCCCTGGTGTTGGTGCTGGTGCTGGTTCCGTAGCAGATGTTGTATTAAGTGTAAAGTGAAAGCTTCATTATTTTTTAATTATAATATTGCTTGCCTAACCGTCATTACTTGTTGAGCCCCCAAGCCAGAACCACTTGAGAAATTTGGTTTCATAGAAAGTGCTAGCACAGATGCGCCGAGTGACAGCTGATATATGTAGATATCTTCAAATTTTAAAAATATAGATAAGTGTGGCAGTTGTTTACGTGACCTTGTCGGGAAATACATTTCGTCGCAATAAAAAACTTTTTTGTGCTAATTTTGGAGGGATAACATTGTGCCCATCGGCCGTCTTAATCATTTTTTTTACTTTTTGCATGTCTCCTCTTATTTGATGATGTTAGTGTTTGAACTTTCCGTGAAGATGTTCCATTTTCTCTCAGGCCGTCTCTCATTTTATGATTAAGTGTTTGAATTTTCCGTGAAGATAGTCCATCTTCTTCACCTAGGTCCAGATAGAGTCATTCCCAACGGCAAGTCCAGAGAAATCGCAAACTCCCGAAAGCTATGAAAATTCCTGTAAGGTTCACGAATTTTCATAGCTTTCGGGACTTCACAATTTCTCTGGGCTTGCCGTTGGGAATACCCAAAATTCGAAACCTCGAATTTTGAAAATTCGCAGCCCAGAATCCGAAATCTGAAATTCCAGGTCCCAACTCAGACCATGACAAATAATCTATCTGACCAACTCCGAAGATGAAGATTCTGAAGAAGGGTGGTGCCCTAATATATGATCATTGTGTTTTATTCATCCAAGATTCGAGGAGATAGGCCAATTGGCAGCTTTTCAACTAGTTTCTTCTATCTTTACAGGGATTCATTGCGAGCAGACAAAAAGCTTAATAATGATATTTACTGGCGGACAAAGAGAGATCAGGTGATCATTGCGGGTGCAATTGGTCAAAGAGCCCTGATAGCCCTAAAGAGCCTAATTGTTACACAATGTTCTGCTTGTATCTGAGGGCTCTCTGTAACTAGTTACACAGAGCAATCCTGAATGCAAAGGACCACAAGGACGCTCCGAATCTGCTTTCGAAGCCTCCAGCTTACTAGAAAGGACCCTTTGATTGATAGTGGGGTCTAAGATACAATTAACCAAACAGTACCCTACTGGCTGTGGTGGGCTCTGTGTGTTACAATGGACCCTCCTGGCTACAGGTTATAGAGGTTATATGGGGCATTAACAGCCATGAAAGGTCTCACGGGTTAAAAAACTGTCTACCTGTTTCAGAGGACCCTCTGTCCTCAAAGGTCCCTCAGAAGGAGGGAGCACCGCCCTGAGAGGGCCCTCTGGGCTATAAGGGAGGTGTCCACCCTAGCCGATTCTCCTCGGCTACGGCTGTGTGGAGGGTTCAGCTGACCAGAGAAGGCTCTGCTGACGATCGAGAGCACAGGGGAGAACAGTCAGTCCTACAAGTTGTTCCTCTGGCTCCTATGGTTGAAGAGGGTCCTGATAGTGGGAGTGGCCCCTGTGGGCTTAAATGGTCCCTGCTAGCCACTAAGATCATCTCACTTAAAACAGGAGCCAGCTGGTCAGACAAGACCCTGAAGGCTATAGCTGGCCCTGCGAGTTGCACTGGACCCTGCTGACCAAATAGTCCCGCTGGCCATGGATACTTTATCAGTTAAAGAGAGCCCAGCTGACCAGCGGGCCCTTCTGTCGACAGTGACCCGGGAGGCCTCAAGTGGTTCAAATGATCTGTTTTAAGACAAAAAGGGCCCTGCTTGTTAAGAGGGCCCTTTTTGCTAGAAGCGCACTTCTGCCCTCTTGAAGTGCTGGAGAAGGCTTTAGAGGGACCTGCCTGGTAGGAAGTTCCCGGTTAGCAACATGGCGGAGCGCGGGCGGGCTGCACTTCGCGCGGCCCATGTCCCCATGGGGCCCGCTGCCCCTCAGGGGGCGTGGCGCCCCAGTCACCGGTCCTTGACTACGTCCCTCGCGTCAACAGCTCCAGAAATAACAGAGGTTGTTCCAGAATTTAGACCATTTGGAAAATCCTCTGACTTAGGAACCATGGAACCTAGAACAAAGCAAAAAAAAACGTCGATGTATCGTCTTAACCGAATAAGTCAAATGAATGTAGGAACAATTTGCTCACGTTTAATAACATTCCCCTGCAGAGTTCATTTGGTTCCAGCCGGTTTTTGCTATTTGCAGAAGTTACATAAGTGGATTGATACCAATAGCTTCACTTAAAAACAAATCAATTTTTTTGGGTACAAATATTCCCATTACTTGATGTACGGCCACGAGCAAAACGAGTCTTGGCCTGCTGATGCACTGATCCGCTGTCCGAGAGCGTACCTGCCGGCGGGAATTCGTAAGCTATCGTGAGCTCCCTGGAACAGCACCCCAACACTACAGGAGACAACTGGGGTTGGGCGGGGATTATGAACGTACAGCACAGTCACGGACATGTTTGCGGCACTTCATCAAGCCACGTTCTGATTTTTGGCAACTGCTAAATCCAGAACCGAAGTATTCTTAGCGGTGTAAATAAGTCGTCGGTTTTTAACACGCGCATTGACGGGGGTCTGAGCCACCTTCGCTTTGACGGGGGAAGGGCGAGTGCTCCCCCAAGGTCTCGAGAACCACGATAGATAGCGAAAAACGGTAAACGGCGTTGGGTAGCCCATCCACTTCTCCATCAAAAATATTTGTACTATTTTTTGTCACGTCACATTTAAGGTCACTAGAGGTCAAAACATGCCGTCATAGGGATAACATGTAAATGAAGGTTTTCGGTCATTACATCTGAACAAGTAAAGATAGAACACAACAATTCAAACTACATGAATCCTCGCAGCAAGCCGAATCGAATGATATATAATATGACCTTGTAAGGTCAAATCAAGGATTTGACCTGACCTGAGGTCAGTTCAAGGTCAAATTAAGCAGAATTCATATCATTAGAGCTGCAAATACAAGACAAATCTAATTCAGTTAAAATAAATGTTCTACTCCATGTGTTACGTAGTTCTTCAGTTAAAAAATACCCATGTATTTCCAGTGGAGAGTTCATAGCTCGTACCTTACTTTAGGTCATCGATTTAAAAAATACCGGAACATATTTTAGAGAACTCGGTGGGCCCATTATGTGATGAGTTTCAATCGGATAAGTTCACCCTGTTCCGACTTATGCTATCTTAAACTTTTTTGGGGTCAGGCTACTTGACCTGTACTGGTGACCTGACCTTAGATGGCCTAGCCTTAAAATGTTGACAAAAGTTTAAAAAATAATGAGAGAAAAGGTATGCCAAGTCCGGTGGCGCTATGCGCCGCCGTTTTTCTCTATCTCCAAAAAACCCAAGGGGGTTGCGGGTACTCGCCCCCTGTCAATGAGCGTGTTTAATGGCACTATTGGCATCAATCCTCTTTTTCCTCAACCGATCCAAAAAACAAAAACCAGCTGGCACCAAACTCCGCTGAAAAAAATAAAAAAAGATAAGAATGTCGGCCCACGCCCAAACGACACAGCAGACGTGAAGGCGAAGGCTGTATAAATAGCATGGGAGACGCACCCTAACCACATTGTTGAAACTCTGCCGCACTTAACCCGTTCCTGGCACAGGTCTAAACTGCGGCGTACCAGGTGCAGGGGGAAGGGGCCCTCCTAACTCGAGAACTACCCAAGCGATTTTCTCCATGTAAACTGTTTGTATACTTCAACCACATGCGCGCAGCTGCACGCATCGGTGGCTGCGGAGACTGTTGGCTGAGTCAACTGGAGAAAATATTAAAATCTGTATAATTCCAGTGTTATTTATGTTTTACAATACTGGAAACTGAAACATTGCGGAAATTTAAGCAGGTATGTATTTGCATTGAAATAACTTGAAATTATACAACCTGGTTCAGAGAAAATGGAAGAAATGGGAATTCATTTTTCAAGTCTGACATGGGTTGTAGAAATAGTTCCTTTCCTCGTGTGGTATATTGAGCTGAGGAACTTGCCCCCCCCTCCGTGACGAAAAACCGTGGCGCCGCCCCTGGCTTACCACAATATTTTAAGTTTTAAACGGGGACATTTCTGCAAACGTGATGGTCAATTTTACGCCCTCATACCTTAGATCTTCTTCAAACCTTTTCCAGAGGGTAATCGGCAAGCCTGACAACGTCGGTGATATTTTTAGTCTGCTAGATGCAACGGCCTAAGAACTGTGGCCTCCGGCAATTTTACGCTTTGCCCGCGTATACATATTTTACAGGTAGTCTATCCAATGGAAATAATGGTAAGATTTTCAAATTGTATATCAAAATATTTGGGTTGAGCCAATGAAATTTTTTAGAAGAAAATTTGTTTCTGAAACATTGTAATGATCCAAAAACTAGTTTTTAAAATATGTTCTTCGGGTTGGATTTAGAAACTGACAGAAGCATATCAAAAAACGTCTCACAGTATTAATGTGAGTAATAAAAACCGTAGGTACTTGTTTCTAACTATGGAAGAAGCTAGCAAAATATAAAATTCGTACGAGCCGTTCGAGCACCCCGCGCGGGGCGCATGGCAGGTTTGCCTCCCCCTATACCTAAGGCACCGTTACCTTGACCTGAAGATAGTCGCAAATGGACCAAGGGGCTGGGCGTCGACAGAAGACCTTTGTTTCTTATCAATTTTGTCTGTTTTGTGCTACTTGTTTCAGCGATGGTAATTACTGTGCTTTAGGTTCAGACATGAAGACGAGTTCAACCCGTGAGCTCGATAAAACATGTTCTTCAGCGTTTATTTAAAAATCAGCACAGCGATATGAAAAACACGTCTCACAGTATTGAGATAAAGAATAAGAACCGTGGGAACTTTCTTCTAAGCATATAAAAACCAAAAGCATAATATCATGGGTATGCGCCGTTGGCACACCATGTACCGTGCGCGACGCACCCTCGCCTGATGTCCCTTGAACATAACTTAAAGACGATATCTATTGGAAATAGTGGGTGGTCAGCGACAGAATAACCTGTTTTATCAATCTGAATTGTGCTCGCACTTCTGGTTTGAGCATCACGTACAAGGTGTCCTTTTTAAAGGCTGCCAGGCATCGGAAGGGGGCCACCACGGAATTTTTACAGGGGGACGGACCCGGGCTGGTGCTGACCGGAGGGGAGGCGATTCTGAGCACATTCGGTACCTGACAGCATTAATGACCATGGACCCAAAAAATTGGGGGCAGACGTCCCCCCCTGGCTGGCTAACAGGGGGGACACCGGTCCCCCGCTTTCGGCACCCATGGGAATATGGCGACATAAAGTGGAGATGAAACGCCTGCCCATTTCGGAGTAACCAGAAGCCGGGAAAGGCTGCAGTTGGGATAAGCTAGGAAACTACAGAAATTTTCAGTTTTATTGTTATTTTGTTAGGTAAAAATACTAAAAAAATTAATATTGTTGTTCGTAAGACATACAAAACGCAAGAGATGTTACGAATAGTGACCATTAAAAGCGCAATATCAATAGGCATTAAGAAACGACAAGTTAAATAAAATCACATTAACGACAAGTTCTTGTGGTTATCCCTTCGCCCAATTAGGTGAGGGAGGAGGGGGATATGAACCCATAAGATTTTTCCTATGTGACCGGGGGTAGTGCATTCGCACATGAAAACGTGGAACAGCTTTGATCTCCAGCTCCCTTCGATGCTTACCAATCCGTAGGACTTCCCTCCATTGCAGACCAGTCCCCTCCTGCTTTCTGACCGCTTGAAGACGCTGTTCGCCTTTCGAAAACGCATTTTTCTGTCATTTGCTGTAGACCATTATAGAACCCTGACCGGTTTTTGTACCAGCCAGGAACCAGAAGCCGACTCGATAAAGAAAACAGGGATGGCTTTTCAATATCAAATGTGTCTATCCAGCACTGACATTTAATTCTTCGGTGCAGTTTTAATTCATTTGTCACCAGAAGATAGTCAAAAATATACACACGTAACGTGGACCGGGGAATAGCTGAGTGTGATACTGAAGAATAACCGGGTATACCCAAATATATGCGTGAGAATCGGGAGACCAGGGAGTGTCCAACCCCCACCACCTTTCTTCCGGATATTTCCAGATGTCAGTAAAACTTGGATGAACTAACGCTATATGTGTAACCACCACGCGTGGCACGCACAACGAACCCAAATCTTAAAGTTGTTGGTTTTAGAGGGGAAGGTTGCTGGTCTGCAGCAGGTTGGAGATGGAGTGGCCACCTTCTTTGCTGTCGGTAGTAGTAGCTCTTCCCCAACATTTTTGGATCCGGATACAGATATAAAAGATTGAGGGAACATTGTTGTCGACTTCAAGTTGAGGTTAATTCTGATCAGAGCATATATAGAAAATATACCCCAAAGTTTTAGCCTCAAACTGTTCCTACCAAATTTAAAGGGATTCTATAATTATTCTAAATATTGATAGTGATAGAGTCTAGGCCCCAGAAGACGCATTGCGGCTCTAAGACAGGCTAGCTGATGACCTCAAATAGCGTGGAAAGCCTAAATCTGTTTGAATGGTACCTGTATGGTGGGGATGAGGACGTCCGTATTGTGTATTTTCCTAGTCCTCCCCGGGGGATTTGAACCCGCTTGGTGAAGTAGGAGCCCAACGCGGCACGACTGCACCACTGCATCCCCAAACCAGAAGCTACATTTTCGCTGTTAAACTGTTTGCTTCCGTGACGAATAATGTTCAGAGTCGGAGCAAGATGGAAATTGGAAAGGAGCCCTCCTGATCAAGCACTATTCGCGCTCCCACAATGGAACCTGAAACCCCCTTAAAATATAGTCTGGTCCATTTCTGATCAGGAAGGGTCGCGGAAAGGGGCAACCAGTTAAAGAGGCACCATGCGGTCAGAAGAGGCGTCACTTATGAAAACCTATCAGGGAGCGTTAAATCTTATCGCCGAGGCACCAGCACCCGATTCTAGGGATAGGAGGTGGAAAACGACATTTCAGGGGATGGGGGGGGTTCGAGGGGTTCAGGGAGCACCAAGGCTTGATCGGAGCGTACCTCTCATGCCACCTGGATCCGCCTATGTCCTGAAACAACCAGGATATCCTGAAATGACACTGACGAAGATGCATTTACTACTTTGGACCCATTCCACTAGTGAGGTCAGCAGATGATTATTTGGAACTTTCGCACGCTCCTGTCATAAAGCTATACCTATTTGCCAACTATCTTTGTTGAAAAAGTCACGAGGATAGCTACGCTTTTCTTTAAGATATTTCACAAAATATTATCCCATAGGCTTAACATTGATAAAGCACCCTTCAACGTCATTGACATAATATATAATTTTTGGGGTTTATCGACGAACCAACTGGAAGGGGCATTTGGCGTCGCCAACCCTTTCCCTGTTGGAAGGGTTTCTCGGAAGCCAGATTGCTCCTTGTTTAGGGAAGCTGCCGGGCCTTGAACCCAGGTCGACTGAATGGAAGCCATCTTTGCTGACCACTCCACTACCTTGACATGAAATAACAGATTACCTTCTACATCTTTAAATATGGCAAGACTGTAAACGCTGCTTCAAAGTCGTCCAAAGAATGTGACCCCGAAGACGGCCGGTCATTTGAAATATGACTTACGTTCGATCTCACCGAACATAGCGGACATAACAGTAGTGCAGTTTCAATAGCCCAATTGGTAACTCGTTCTTTTGACAAATGTGTTAAAATTCCAGACAAGGAAGGATAAAACCTGACACTTTTTCAGGTGCATCCAGAGGCACCGCCGAGTTCCACTCCGGAGCCGACTCGGGAGAATGAAGTGGATGAAGATGACAACGAGAACAAGGAAGAGAACAACGAACACACACACCAGACGGTAGGAACCCCGCAAACGATGGCAAGATCATTTGCGGATGAAATCAGGGTTCTGTAGTTTACTTCAATTTTGTTTGTTATTACAGCCACTTCCAACAGGCAGCCTGGCCAATTACATGGAGTACTGGCGTGGGTGTTTAAGGATTCTCTCCATGGGACCAGATGGGAGAAGGAAGGCGGTTTCCCACCATTGGAATCGAAATCACATGACGCCATGCCATCGCAATCTTGAGACGGACAGTGAAGTCGCGCTGCTAACTACGGTGTTAACTCTCCAAAATGTGAAATGACATTCACCAGGCACAATCTACGCACACAGATGTAAGCCTTTCACATTGGCAAACGCTTTCTTTGCCGAGGGTCTCGAGAAGGTTCTTTGCTTTTATTCTTATGTGTACAGATAATTTTCAAAGTTAAACTTGCAGAACTGACTAATTCTGAATCACCGATCACAATATACCCTTTAAGTCGCGAGATCTTCGAGGTTTTTCTGCACATTCCATAGATTCAGTAAGAAATCACATTTTCTGAAGGCTTTGAATTTTGTGACATTCCAAAAGAACCTAGGACTATTGTACGATCCTACATAGCACTTGTGAGTATGTGGAATCGTCTTTATCTTAAGAGTGTTCACATGCTGCTGATTCTATCACACCCGTTTGTCACAATCTGCTGCTCGCAGCAATTATCATTAATATATGGCACTGGCATATCTAGAACATTCAGGACATGGTGGAAAGCATACTCTTATCATACTAAAGCGGACATTTAGGCATCACTGAAGTGATCTGCACCAATGATACATATCATGGCAATGCTAAAATGTTACCGAAAAGTGTCACTAAGCTGTTAGTGTGACTGGGCTCGCCATCCCGCCCTTACGATATAATTGTCACTACGCGCTTTCAGTGTTAGTGCGGCTGACCCAACCGAGGCCAGGTCAATTCATGTCATGTCACCATTCCAGGTTAAGTGACCAAACCTCCAAATAATAATTGGGAACACAACAGTAAAATAAGACACATTCTTTCGATCTGATACAGGGTGACCCAGAAAAATTGTCACCCACACCCAGTGGCGGATCTAGCCGGATGGTTTCGGAGGGGCAAACCGAAGTCAAAAAGCAAAAAAAAAAAAACGAAAAAAACGTCGCGCAGTGCAAAATTGCGTTAAAATATGCCTTTTCGGTAGGATTTTGGGAACTGGAGACGCAAAGCGAAAAAAACGCCGCGAGGTGAAAAATAGTAACTCAAGATACTTTTTTCCTATCCAAGCCTCAATATTTACACTGAACTTCACTAATTCCGTTTGAAGTTGAGAGTTGAGATACCAAAATCTTGCTTACAAGCTAAAAAGGAGTCGGGGAAAAAGGAGTTCGATCGCTTGGGGGGGGCAAAAACATAGTTTGGGCCCGAGCTTTTCCGTTTGGGGGGCAATTGCCTTTTGCCCCCCCTGGATCTGCCACTGCCCACACCTTTGCCAATAAAACAAAATATGTATTAGGTATAGACCTGAGCTTTTGGACCCGGGGAGGAAATTTAACGGACAGAACACTGGGATAATTCCATTTCCGAAAGTGTGCAGTGTGAGCTGCAAACTTCAAGCACAGGATGATTGGCCAATCCTGGTTCGGAGACCAAGCAGGGAGGTCGGCTATCACCAAATTCGAGCGATATCTGGGTGTCATGGAGCAGTTCTGGAATGAGCTGGGTGAGCGAGAAGACTTCTGAAGAAACCAGTAGTGGTTCCAGAAAGACGGCGCTATCTCCATACCTCAGACATCCCTCTCCAGTAGTTAGGTGAACGCTTTGGGGACCGTCTGCTCAGTTGGAGGTGCGCCACACATTGGGCTACACACTCGCATTCATTGCACAAGCTGAACCCTGCAGATATGGGATTTTCTTAAGGATATAGTGTATAAGAACAAGCCTCAGACTATACCTGAGCTGAAGGACGCCATCACAGCTCAGATACAGGCTGTCACAGTTAAAGACTGTGCTTGTATTATAGACAATTTTACGCATCGAGCCCAGCTGTGCCTTCGTCGTCGAGCGGCGCATCTGGAGCACATCTTGAAACGGTCGCAAATTCCACATAGTTTCATACAATCGAGTGCAATTGTGTAGATGAGGTGTCCCATAATGTAGCAATCGTGTGCGCATTTATGCGATTCTAATTAAATGATCATTGATTTTAGGAGATATTACATGGGTGGCTTTTTTGGGTAACTGTTTATATCACATGGTAAGCCATCGAGTACAATAGTGTGGGTAACGGGATTCTCGATGTAAGTGACCTGGAGTCAGTAAGAGTCATAACCTCTTCAATAAATTTCATGGGGAAATTAGGCTCAGAACTTCAAAGGGAATAGCAATGGGGCGTTTATTTTGACGTCATTGTGTTTAGCCTCTCATTTCAGTTGGAATGAGATCATGATTACGCAGTACTATAATAGTAATACAGTATCATAAATGGTTCCTACATAGGATTACCCTGGCGAATAATTGCGTTATCGACGCCTTTCTACGGGAGATTCAACTTGGCACTACTTCAATATATGCATTATCTAGGCTGATCATGACCTCACCTGAAGTCTAGTGAATTTTAGGATCGGACCTACTAGGGTTTTTAGATTCCAACCATGCTTACTCTTATTCAATGTCTCCACTCTTTCATCCGTTTTGACACCGAATGTCGCCTTACATTATGTTCCCATTAGAATATGCTTTAATTTCTAGTGACATCGAAAGTGATATGAACAACCAATGTTAAATGCTACTTTCGGTGCTGATCAGGAATGACTATTCAAAACTGTTTTCCGTTTTTCAGCCATCCATCAGAGTTACTGAGATTTTAGGTGTGCGTTAAACCACCGCCCCGCACCGGCGAAGGTGGCACTGACTACTGTACCGGCACCTGCTAGAACAAGGCCGGTGAATGATGACCTTATCCGCGTCTTTGCCAGGAAAATTTACCGGGGCACAATATCAAGCTGTCGTCGACCGAGATCAGGTCCTATTCTGCGATCGCCGTGACACTCCTGGAAGAAAAAGAAGTACATGGCTACGATATAAAACTGATTGCAAGCACGGGCGCCAAGAAGGTAACACTAACTCTTGTCTAATCATCCTGCTGGGTTTTCTTATTGTCCTCATTTCATAAGTTCAGAGCGAGTAAAACAAAAATATTTTGCTGGGCAGAGTGGCGGATCCAGGACTGCATTTGGGGAGGGGGGGCTCGGGGGCTCGAGCCTCCCCCTCCATTGTCTCGGATCAGCCTCCGCCTTTGCATTAACTATATGGACTCAGATGTTGGGGGCCGGAGGACTAGAGCTCCCCCAGCAGTCTTGTATCCACCACTGGCTGGGCATCATTTGGCACATGTGAAAAAGAAACTCGGACAAAATTTAACAGGGCTGGTATATTTCATGTCACGAAGAAGCAAACAAGACAAGTTTTAGACAAGTTTAAAAAATGTTAGCAAATAACAAAAGTAAACCTTTAACAAAAATGAATTTGCTTTTTCAGTGGACAAAAAGGGGCTTGCAAGTTTCCCTTCTGTTGAAGTTGGAGGTGGAGCATAATCACGAAGTTACAAAACGGCATACATACTTCGTAGTTTTGCAAATAGGATCAGGCGGAGAATCCCCAAGATTGGTAGCAGTCGTTCCGGTAAGTTCATCTTACGGTAAGGCGCTCCTATTACGCACGCTCCCTAAAAGCACTTACGGAGGAAAATTAATCATACAGGTCACGTAGAATCTCTTCAATAATAGGTCGGTCTTGGCGCATAGGTCCTTTTCCAGGCGGCCCTAAGTAAGATGAGTGTGATTTCTACGGATATCATGAGGGGAAATCAGTTAATGAAGAAACTTCTTCCCTTTCGTCATAACCAAAGATAAGAAAAAATATTCTGAGCTCTTGTAGAAAATTTTTTAAGAAACTAGTCATCCATACATATTTATCTCACCCTGCAATCTGGGGTTAACGTATGCGCGCTTTGTGGGTACCATTAAAGTTGGCTTATAAACCATGCAAGGCAGGGAAGACAAAATCATTCTAGGTATTTATCTTTTAAAGCATCATGCATTGCTCCTAAAACAGTCACTGTGTCACTACCAAGCACGTTTAGTATCCGTTCTTTATCCCCATTCTTTGAGCATTGTTAGCAAAGGGATGACGCAAACAGCCCCAATCAAACGAATCCGGAACGGCTAAATCGATCCCACGAGGGGAGTATTGCCATCGAGAATAATCTGAGAATATGAAGCTAAAAATGGTATCATTCTATAATTATATTATATTCGGTAACGAAACTTTGAAATACCTTCTCGTCAACTGCCCTGAGCTTACGCAGTTCCCGCTCAATAAAAAAATCCACGACAGCTTGTGATCCCCCATCGTCAGAACTCGTCATAAAAGCAGGACACCCCTCCCCGTTTGTCAGAGAAATTTAGAAAATATTATACCCCTTCCCCTTCGGTGACAGATGTCATATGCGAACAGCCCCAATCAAACGAATCCGGAACGGATAAATCGGTCTCACGAGGGGAGCATGGCCATCAATGGACATGAAATGTTTCATGTTCTTCAGACGCAGCCTTTGGAAAAAAGCTCCTGATTATTTCTCTTTCTTTCGATTGCTATGTTCAAAACTTCTCAATTTTTCATCTTTGGCACAAATTGAAACATTCCCTCCGAACATAATAGACAAGGTACATATTCCAACCACCCCATTCCCTCGCGGCCAACACATGTTTTGGGATTTGAAGTCTGTATGTAAAGGTGCTTTTGAGTGCTAAATTGTATTTGATTTGTCAAGAAAGTATATTAAATGCCAATGACAAGAAGTAACGAATGCTCTGAAGAATAGCATACGTTCTATCTCGCAGAATATAGCAGGCATAAAAAGAGCGCGGCTTCAATAAAACCATCGGCAATTCATTCCTTTGAGATAGATTGTTTACGATTAGAGACAAGGAAGCATAACATCTGGCACCATTTCAGGTCACTGAAGATCGGCCAAAGCATCCTGCGAAGCCCGAGGAGAGGCCTTCAGGCAATGACGATACTCAGGAGCCTCCACCAGTTGTAAGTGGCAACGAGAGCGACCAACTCCTACCCTGGATGATCAGTGCCCTGAAATTGATGCAAATATCACATACAGATAAAATAATGGCTTTGAAATTTATTTCTATTTCATTTATGGCATGAGGGCCACTCCCAACAGGCGCACGTCCCTATTTACAGGGAGTATTGGCGTGGGTGTTAAAGAATCCTCTCCCCTGGCCAGATGGGACACGGGAGGCGGTTTAAAAAAAGTGGAGGCCCGGTCACAGCGTTTCCGCAGCATATTTTATATCGTACAGCCTGCTCGCTCGGATGGCAAGCAATACTCATGATTGGCTGGTTCACATAATCACTGTCTAAAATGCGTGCTCACGTGTTCAAATATAAATGGTGGAAATAACTTGAAATTAAATTTCTTGTGAAAGCCTAGCTTAGCACACGCACTTTATGCCATCCAAAATTAGAATGATGCTTGTGGCAAGTTTATGACAAAAGCAGGAAGCGCATAATAGTATTTAAGAACGCTGAGTCCGTACAACCTGCACACTGCACAGGTCCATCGCAGGCAGTTCAGAAACGCGAACCGCACCTTGCGTTCCCATGATCCGAACAAACGTCCCCTGCGGAAGATCGGATGCGAGCCATGCGATTATTTCATCATGTGTTTGAATACCCATCACTTACCATTTTCGGTATGTAAAAACGCCTTGGAAGGTCTTAACGGAAAGAAAAGGAAAAATTGAAAGGTTCTCAGCGTTTCTGCAGTATATTTTATATCGCTCGCTCGGATGGCAGGTAATACTCATGATCGGCTGGCTCACATAATCACTGTCTTAAGTGTGTATCCAAAGCCCTCACATACGTAATCGGAATAACTTGAAATCGTTTTCTGCGAAAGCCTAGCCAAGCATATCCAAATTATGCCATCTTAACAAACGCACTGGAGAGGGATCTGGCACTAACGTGCACTGGAAGGGGGCCTGGTAGACCCCCTAAGATCTTGAAGACTAAAAGCGTAGAGAAACGCTGGTTGGGGGGGGTGGGGCTATGATGATCTACATCATTCCCAATTTTCATTGACCTAGGTCAATATCTTCAAGGTCGAAAGAGGTCATAAATGTCAAATATGGGAAGTCCGTGGAAGAGTACACACTTAACTTTCTAAAGGCTCTCACTTTTCTCCGATTTGTCTAACAGCAAGTTTTTCTATTGGGTGTTTAGCGTCAAGAATTGTCTATGCATGGTCTATGTTTCAACTCTATGTCTCTGAAAGGAACTCAACACGAGCCCATCAAAAATAAAAAGTTAAGTGCGTGCTCTTGCCGGAGTGGGTCGGTAAGAGAACGCAAGGGTGGAGGCTGGAGTACGTATTCATGCCCCGCTGTACTTTAGGAGCATAGGCCATGTTGCGAAATTCGTTGTCGCTAAACTAGGCGATTGTTGGATTTTATATCATTCTAAATATACAAGAACTATGTTTCAATATTTGATTTTCCAAATATGAACTAAGGGATCTGTCCCGAGCAAAAATAGATTTTCCTGTCTCTTAAGCATGCGTAGGGTAGAGTGGGTTAAGACGCATATATTAAGGGGGAATTGATCTGTACCGATCCTGCGTGGACGGAACTACTTTATTTTTTTAATTCTTTCATAAAAAACACTCAGATAGAAATGTGTAATTCTGACACGATGCAAAGTGTGCGAAATCTATTTTTTCTTGAGACCATGTAAAAAAAGCATTTTACCCCGATAGTGGGGTAAAACGCCCTAGCCCCCGATTAAAAGGCCGTCATATAACTCCCATCGTATATTATACCTATTGCTTCCTGTGAACAAATAGGAATATTATTATAATTACGTTGTAAGATAATTTTGTGACAAAGTTGGTAGGGTGAGCACATTTACATCGCATGGAGTACAATCATAACTTTAAGATAGCTTGTTTTTATATCTGGAGATGCAAAAAGCAACAAATGTTTGCTGAAAAATAACTGAGTTTACTGGGCGCCTCCAATCATGTCCAGGACTGGATCAGAAATGCCGCTACCAGAAAAAAATACTAGATGGAGGTTACAGTTCTTACATCAGCCTGGACATAGTAATAGGCGTCTTACCCAGGTGGGCGCGTTACCTCACTCTACCCTACTCTTGCACAATGGTCTACTGCGTACTCTTGCCGGACATATCACCTGGGGAAGAAAGTCTTCATAAACATGCTGGAAAGTGTTTTAGCGTGAGCTTCAGTCCTGCAGCACAGTCCTAGCTCAGCTTTCTTACTGATGACAGGCCGTAGTACAATACTATTGATATTAGAAGCATGGTCTACAAGTTAACCTAGTTAAAAATCTTACATTAAAGGTGTCCTGAAATTTGTTTTGCTCCGTACTCCCGCGGAAAGAACAGCGGCACGTTGAATTTGTTTTAGCAACCAAGGCACTAACCTTGCTTTTTTATACCAGGGTGTTCGCCATCTCAGTGGTTACTAAGTAACCAAAACAACTGCTGCGTACTCTTATCTCCAGCGTACTCTTACCCGCCCTTACCCTACTCGCCGTGCTGGGGACCTATTGGAAAATGGCGTGATTATGAGGGAAAAAGACGGAAATACGCTAAAGTATAACGAGGGTCATAGTAGAAAGGTCGCAAATAATATCTCCTACAATATTGGGGTCAATGTTATTCAAGGGCATTGACCTCTGAGGTCACAATATGGTATACTACCTATAATGTACAATAAACCCAGCACTTTAACAATTTTGTCGCGGGAAATGAGGATTGACCTTTACCCATGACCTTTGAACTTGACCTTGAGTTACCTTAACAATAATGTCATGCCATAATATACGCCAGACCGGAAAACGCCATTTGACCGGAAGCACTAGGGTCAACAACCTTGGAAGTGCTGATGGTACCTTGACCTCGTTATATGGCGTTATGACGTCACCACTCGGACTCAAATGCAAGTGAACTGGTCCGACCGCGCGATTGTGGTGACCTCAAAATGCAGATCTGACTTTGAAAGCCTTTAAGTCAAAACATTTTGCACTGATTTAAAATTTTTTCATCAATCAACGCGCCGTTAAATTATCTCCAAAATGGCCGATTATCATATTTCGGCTACGGGCGGTTCTCCGGCCACCTTGGAAAAATAGGTGGGGGCCTCCGAGGCCCCCTCCAGTGCGTGTTAAACTTTCGAATGATGCTTGTGGCAGGTTTATGAAAACAGTTGCACGCGCATAATGCCATTTTCAACCACTGAATAGGCACGACGCGCACAAGTCACCGCCGGCAGATTAGAAAGGCGAAATGCACATGGGTTCCGCACGGACATACTCGGCGGAAAATCGGATGATAGCCGTGCACAATGATGCAGGAGGTCTGAACAACGGGACGGAATTCATAGCTCAATAAATAATAATGATGGAACAATGATTTTGGGTTCAAATTGAGACTCTCCATCAGGCGGCTCTAACAAACACACCAAAATGTGTTTTTCCTCTTAACCCTCTTTTTGCCAGGGGTCAATTCTACCCCTTCTTTATTTTTCGCGATGGGAGAAAATCGGCTCGGTCTAGCGCAATGCCGCGTGGCAACTGCAAACCAAAATTAATTTGATACATCTTGACGAAATGTCAATCCATGGTCAGGTCAGGTCACCGAGTTATGATGTCATTTCAAAACCGATGTAAGGCAATGTTGGTTCTCAAAACAAGGTTGACAAAATCCGGGAGTAACTCGGCTTCTAGAGGAGTTAGATCGAGTTTCTATACACCATTCGAAAGCTCTTGTAAAGGAAAATCTAGAGCGGACATCCATTTTTAAGTCAGGTTCATAACGAAGGCACCAGAGCACGCATTGACACCCCCTGGGTGCGCTACTTTATGCAGAGGCTATCGAGGGTTTTTAACGTTTCTGACAATGACTGTAGCTTTATGACAAATATACATAGTCGCAAATCTGACAATGCAATAAGCTGAATAAAGGTAATAGTAAGGGAAACAATTCATATGATTGCTAATTTGATTTAATGATTGGATTTCCCCAGTTTTTAGCCGGCAAAAATTGGACGTGAAAAATGTATTCTCACCTCGTATCTATTAGCATTAGGAACACATTTAGAGGAGCGTCGGGTATTAAAACATAATCAGAAGATAACCACTTTTAAACTTTAACAGCAGTCAAACGCAACAAAATGTGCAACAAGCGATTTTCTTCGAAATCCAAGAGAGGTAGTATGTACTGCCTCTTTGATACTGATTGGTAGGTATTGGGCCGCGGTCGTTCAAAAATATCTCTCAAGCGATGGTCCTTGCCGACACCACTGTTGCCTCACCTGGTGCGTTTTAACTGGATACATAAACTGACGTGAAAAATACTTCATAAGGTCCAAAATTCGGAAGTAATTGAGAAAAGACACAGAAATTCATCGGGATCGGCGGAAACAATTTTTGTCCATAATTTTCCAAATTGACGTACGATCCAGTTTTCTGGGTCCCAAATTTAAAGAGCTAATCAAAATACATTGCTAGAGACGAAACATTTATGAGAAGAGTGATCGTTTTGAAGATATTTCTCAAAAGAACTGATACTCATGGCTACCAAGCACTGTGAAACCGGCTGTAGATACACGAGAGTCAGTTTTAATAGGGGCAGAGGCCAAAGATTAACGAAAAATCGGTTTAAAATAACATTTTACAAAGGGGAAGAAAGTGAGCCGAAGTTAAAATCTGAATTTTCTTATTTACGGCCGGATCTCGCTGTGCCCTAATAGCTATTGAGCAACATGTTTTCGTTGTCTCAAAATAAGGCGCTCCTATTACCAGAGTTGTGCGTTTCAGAATTTTCTTGAGTCGACTCAACTCAACTCAAGTGCTGAGAGCGGTGACTCAGCTCCGACTCAACTCATGATCAAGATTTCAGTGAGTCGACTCAAGGCTAAATTCATTCGACTCAACTTTGACTCAACTCAGACTTAACTCAACTGACACTTCGACTCATTTTCAAAATAAGATAAATGAATTAAAATATATAAATACTATTTTTAAAAAATAAAGAAATAAATCAATAAACCAGCAAAAACAAGCCGTTCGCAAAATCTGACGCGAAGCGGAAGATATATAGAAGAAAAATTAATCTATTGTATTCAAACATTGGTTAACAATTAGCCAGCAACCATTAATAACCTTTTAATTCTTCCCGACTGTCACTGACCAAAAAAGCTAACACATGCTGCAATTATTTCTAAAAGGAGCATTGCATATTAAACTAGGTAAATGACATGGAAAGGAACCTAAAAGGGCTAAGGTTACACCAACACACCTCCATACTTGTATAACAGTGGTTGACAGATATTAACACTTAAACCAACACAGCAGGCAGATGAACGCGTTTCGACAAAAATTGTCTTCTTCAGCATCTATGGTAGGAGGGATAAGGAACCCGTCATCAAGACATTCAGCAGTTTCATCGTTTGGATTTTTTTGTGCAAAATTATCGTGCGATAGAAATATAAAGGCACCGTTTTTGAGGATATTCCAATAATGCTTCTTGAATTATTCTAAAATGTATACAAGCAAGCTTCGATATGAGACAATCTAGCCTTATCACTTGTTTTAAATAATGTTCTATTTTTATTTTATCATCATTATTGTTTTTGTTATTATTATATAAAACTTTTTCTCTCTCTTTACTTAACCAACTCCTAATACAGCCGCAGATTTTGCCCATTTCATGAAGCCTGGCCTAAGATTAAAAGTATCATTTTTAGCTATATGTGCTGCTTCTGTAGCTTTCCTATTATCTTTGTTTTTACAAACTGCTATAATTTTAGCTCTATCCCAGTTTGGTAGATGATTTGTTTTCATGGAATGTATGACAAATGCACTGAATTCTGAGTTGTTTCGAAGGTCTCTTCTATGTTCTTTTAATCTTGTTTTTAGACCCCGTCCTGTTTCACCTATGTAAGACTTCGTACACGACCCGCACGGCACCTGGTACACTACACTTTTTGGATCTGAGTTATCTGATCTTTCTTTTTCGCTAAGATGCTACTAAGTTTTTTACCGGAACAAAATGCTACTTTGCAACCCGTTTCTTCAAGTTTGTTTTGCAATAATTTCAGCTGGTTTGGAGTAAGGTATCGTAACACATCGTATCTGTTCCTTTTTGTTGGATTTCGCGGATCGTTTTCTTATATCTAGAGCTTTCTTTTTCATATTAATCAGAAATCCTCTCGGATATTTTAGCTTCGTGAACGAGGTCATAATATGTTCTATCTCTTCTTGCAGGCATTCCTCACTACAAATACGGAAGGCCCTAAGAAAAATCCTAATACCACTCCTCGCTTCACCCTATCACTGTGACCTGAGTAATAATGTACATAGCATTCCTTGTTCGTTGGCTTTCGATATACTTTCAACACAGTGGTCTTGCGATGGGTTCACCGTTGAGCCCAGTTGCTGCATGCCTATACATGGAATGGCTTGAAAAACATCATTACCTAGAGATAATGGGGTCAAATGTGATCTGGGCTCGATATGTCGATGACATATTAGTTGTAGTCCCAAATGATATGGACTTAGAAACTAAACTCAATCAACTAAACTCAGTTGATCCGAAAATCCAGTTCACCATTGAAAAAGAACATCAGAGAACTCTAGCTTTCCTTGACACAGAGATTGTTAGGAGTGCCGAAGTTAAATTCAAAGTATATCGAAAGCCAACGAACAAGGAATGCTATGTACATTATTACTCAGGTCACAGTGATAGGGTGAAGCGAGGAGTGGTATTAGGATTTTTCTTAGGGCCTTCCGTATTTGTAGTGAGGAATACCTGCAAGAAGAGATAGAACATATTATGACCTCGTTCACGAAGCTAAAATATCCGAGAGGATTTCTGATTAATATGAAAAGAAGGCTCTAGATATAAGAAAACGATCCGCGAAATCCAACAAAAAGGAACAGATACGATGTGTTACGATACCTTACTCCAAACCAGCTGAAATTATTGCAAACAAACTTGAAGAAACGGGTTGCAAAGTAGCATTTTGTTCCGGTAAAAACTTAGTAGCATCTTAGCGAAAAAGAAAGATCAGATGACTCAGATCCAAGAAGTGTAGTGTACCAGGTGCCGTGCGGGTCGTGTACGAAGTCGTACATAGGTGAAACAGGACGGGGTCTAAAAACAAGATTAAAAGAACATAGAAGAGACCTTCGAAACAACTCAGAATTCAGTGCATTTGTCATACATTCCATGAAAACAAATCATCTACCAAACTGGGATAGAGCTAAAATTATAGCCGTTTGTAAAAACAAAGATAATAGGAAAGCTACAGAAGCAGCACATATAGCTAAAAATGATACTTTAAATCTTAGGCCAGGCTTCATGAAATGGGCAAAATCTGCGGCTGTATTAGGAGTTGGTTAAGTAAAGAGAGAAAAAAGTTTTATATAATAATAACAAAAACAATAATGATGATAAAATAAAAATAAAACATTATTTGAAACAAGTGATAAGGCTAGATTGTCTCATATCGAAGCTTGCTTTATACATTTTAGAATAATTCAAGAAGCATTATTGGAATATCCTCAAAAACGGTGCCTTTATATTTCTATCGCACGATAATTTTGCACAAAAAAATCAAACGATGAAACTGCTGAATGTCTTGATGACGGGTTCCTTATCCCCCCTACCATAGATGCTGAAGAAGACAATTTTTGTCGAAACGCGTTCATCTGCCTGCTGTGTTGGTTTAAGTGTTAACACCTCCATACTGTCACAAAAGGTCCAAGCTAAAAAGCATGATGTAAACTGTATTTGTAGGGATGGTATAGGCATTGTTTTTTTCTGTTAAAGAACGATGCTAGGTAATTTTATAAATTAAACATTACTATGCTATGATTTTAATCAAAAGTTAAGCAATAATTACTATAGTATCTAATTGCGATTGCTAATTCTAAGAACTACAGCAAACCCTAAGAAAAAGTATACCATATAAGACAAAGGACAATAGAAATGGAAATTCTATCAACGTGTTGGACTTTAATATATTCATGTTTTAAGCCAAATCCAATTCTTTAGCTTGAGAACCTCCAATACAGTACATACCTATCGCTCTTCAAAATTGGAGCACGATTTCATAGAAAAATGTATAATATACAGCTTTCTAAATAAAACACGGACGCCAGGCGAGGGTTTCTGATCTGACAAAACTAGTAGCATGGAATAATTCCTCTGATTCTTGCGATAAAGGCGTCTCAACATTTCTGTCCAATCAAAGGTCAATTTTTTCTATGCTAATAGCATTATCTGCTTTTAATAGGCAGAATTTAAAGAGCGGCGGTAGACGGCGCATTTAGGACAAAACAGACAATATAACATGTAGGTATACAAATATTTGCATGGCTTTATGAATTATCACGTGATGTTTACACTTTTTGCCTTGAATCTAGTTAAGCTTGAACCTATACTCGGTTGAATTTGTTCTTCACTGACAGCAATGAGACACGCTATTCGTTGAAGACGACCATTGACGTCAACAATCAGCGACGACGACGCGTGTTGTTGGAGTGGTTGGAGAAAAGAAGTAATGTTAAATATTGAAGATGAGAAGTTCTTGAGAGATCTCAAATGCATTTTGTGGTGTGTTCCACCACTTCAAACGTTTAAGACAAGGCCAAAGATTGTTAAATGGTGGGAATATATGTATTATTTGTGCCTAGGGATTTCTTCAGACCGGATGGGCCTTTAAAATGAGCAATTGAACCATATAATTATTGATATATTGAAAAAAATTGAAACTTTGATTTAAACAAATGAAATTCTGGACGGAAAAGGTATTTAAAGGAGGTTAAAGGAGGTTTGCAAAAGGTAGGAAAATTCAAAGACTTTTACTTGACATCAAGTTTACGTATTGAGCCAACTTTTTTCGTCAACTCATTTGACTCGCTGTCTTAACAACTCAACTCAACTCAACTCAACTCAACTCAACTCAACTCATTGACGTGTTGTGAACCGACTCAACTCAACTCAACTCACTTTTCAAATTTGTTCGAATCAAATCAACTAAACTCAGAGTCGAATGAGTAGGAATTTGAGTTAAACTCCGACTCTGACTGGCGAGTCGCACAACTCTGCCTATTACACACGCTCCCTAAAAGCTCTTACGGAGGAAAATTAATCATACAGGTCAGGTAGAATCTCTTCAATAATAGATCTTGGCGCATAGGTCCTTTTCCGGGCGGCCCTAAATAAGATGAGTGCGATTCCTACGGATATCATGAGGGGAAATCAGTTAATGAAGAAACTTCTTCCCTTTCGTCATAACCAAAGACAAGAAAAAACATTCTCAGCTCTTGTAGAAAATTTTTTAAGAAACTAGTCATCCATACATATTTATCTGACCCTGCAATCTGGGGTTAACGGATGCACGCTTTGTGGGTACCATTAAAGTTGGCTTATAAACCATGCGAGGCAGCGAAGACAAAATCATTCTAGGTATTTACCTTTTAAAGCATCATGCACTGCTCCTAAAACAGTCACTCTGTGTCACTACCAAGCACGTTTAGTATCCGTCCTTTATCCTCCTCATTCTTTGAGCATTGTAAGCAAAGGGATGACGCAAACAGCCCCAATCAAACGAATCCGGAACGGCAAAATCGATCCCACGAGGGGAGCATCGCCATTGAGACTAGTCTGAGTATTTGAAGCTAAAAATGGTATCATTCTATAATTATATTATATTTGGTAACGAAACTTTGAAATACCCTCTCGTCAACTGCCCTGAGCTTGCGCAATTCCCGCTCAATAAAAAAATCCACGACAGCTTGTGATCCCCCATCGTCAGAACTCGTCATAAAAAGCAGGACACCCCTCCCCGTTTGTCAGAGAAATTTAGAAAATATTATACCCCTTCCCCTTCGGTGACAGATGTCATATGCGAACAGCCCCAATCAAACGAATCCGGAACGGATAAATCGGTCTCACGAGGGGAGCATGGCCATCAATGGACATGAAATGTTTCATGTTCTTCAGACGCAGCCTTTGGAAAAAAAGCTCCTGATTATTTCTCTTTCTTTCGATTGCTATGTTCAAAACTTCTCAATTTTTCATCTTTGGCACAAATTGAAACATTCCCCCCGAACATAATAGACAAGGTACATATTCCAACCACCCCATTCCCTCGCGGCCAACACATTGTTTTGGGATTTGAAGTCTGTATGTAAAGGTGCCTTTTGAGTGCTAATTTGTATTTGATTTGTCAAGAAAGTATATTAAATGCCAATGACAAGAAGTAACGAATGCTCTGAAGAATAGCATACGTTCTATCTCGCAGAATATAGCAGACATAAAAAGAGCGCGGCTTCAATAAAACCATCGGCAATTCATTCCTTTGAGATAGATTGTTTACGATTAGAGACAAGGAAGCATAACATCTGGCACCATTTCAGGTCACTGAAGATCGGCCAAAGCATCCTGCGAAGCCCGAGGAGAGGCCTTCAGGCAATGACGATACTCAGGAGCCTCCACCAGTTGTAAGTGGCAACGAGAGCGACCAACTCCCACCCTGGATGGTCAGTGCCCTGCAATTGATGCAAATATCACATACAGATGAAATAATAGCTCTGAAACTAATTTCTATTTCATCTATTGCATGAGGGCCACTCCCAACAGGCGCACGTCCCCATTTACAGGGAGTATTGGCGCGGGTGTTAAATAATCCTCTCCCCTGGCCAGATGGGACACGGGAGGCGGTCTAAAAAAGTGGATACCCGGTCACAGCGTTTCCGCAGCATATTTTATATCGTACAGCCCGCTCGCTCGGATGGCAGGTAAAAGTCATGATTGGCTGGTTCACATAATCACTGTCTAAAATGCGTGTTCATGTGTTCAAATTTAAATGATGAAAATAATTGAAATCAATTTCCTGTGGAAAATGGAAAGGTTCACAGCGTTTCTGCAGTATATTTTATATCGCTCGCTCGGATGGCAGGTAATACTCATGATCGGCTGGCTGACATAATCACCGTCTTAAGTGTGTATCCAAAGCCCTTACATAAGTTATCGGAATAACTTGAAATCGTTTTCTGTGAAAGCCTAGCCAAGCACATCGAAATCATGCCATCTTGCACTTCCAAATGATACCTGTGACAGATTTATGAAAAATTTGCACGCGCATAATGCCATTTTCAACCACTGAATAGGCACGACGCGCACAAGTCACCGCCAGCAGTTAAGAAAGGCGAAATACAAATGGGTTCCGCACGGACATACTCGGCGGAAAATCGGATGATAGCCGTGCGATTATTCCGTCGTGTATTTGAAGAGCCATCGCATGCAATTTTCGGCATTCCGAAACTCTGCTAGTAGGCCTTAAAGCCATCTTGCAGAAATTTTCCTTTGAGACCAGAGCGGGACTGTAAAGGAAGTACTGGACCTCTCCAGTACTGGAGAGGGGTCTGGTCTAACGCGCACTGGAGGGGGTCTGGTATGTCCCCCTGAGATCTCGGAAATTAAGAGGCTTAGAAAAACGCCAGTTGAAGGGTGGGTGAGGGCTATGGTGATCTACATCTTATCCAACTTTTATTCAAACTAGGTCAATATCTTAATGGTCAAACAGGGTCATAAAGGTCAAACATGGCCGTGTGGGGACCTATCGGAGTCATTCCACCATAAATCGACCAAGGCATAAAATTCCACTATTTTTAATTTCCTCCAAAATTTGTATATGGGGACTCACAAGGTAGTAGAATCCACCCATGCCACCCAAAAATTATTTAAAAATTGGTTTGAGAGAAATGGCCTTCGGAAATTTCTGAAGGTCATTATACAGGCATTGATTAAAATGCCTATAGCTCCAAAAAGTTTTTAAGCGATTTCTGGAAATTCTATAGTTTTAGGATGTAAATTCTACGGGAAATATTTTAGCTATCTTCAATTTTGAAGTTTAAACAAAAAATGTTTGGTGACCTCATGACCCATTTTTATAACGGTGACCTTGACCCGTAGTACAGTGAAATTAAAAAAGTTCTCTTGAAAGCGTTTTGATATATGATAGTAGTCTTTCATATCAAATAAAGAAAAATGGCTTTCGAAATGTATATACTACTTTTAGCTTCATATATATAACATTAGGTGTCACTGTGGAGCTATGCTATCGTAACTCATGTTCTAATTGACTTGCAACTTTAAAATAAAAACATTTGAAGAATCAAAATCAAGCTGTCAACCTAGAGTTGAAGCATTTTAACATAAGCACAGGAATAGGGGTTACCCTCCCCTATTTTGAATTCACATTATTGTCCCATTGGGAATGAACTTAGCTGTTGTAAATGTCATGTATAGTTGTTTGGATCATTGTACATCTTTTGAAAATAAATGTGTTCCTGTCACATTGAATCACCGAACTATGATGTCATTTCCAAAAGCATTAACCCGCGCCCCTTTGGGGTCCGGCGCCACCTTCGCCCCACTGGGGGGCCATCAATGCCCCCCAAGCTCCGAAGACATGGAAGTTAGCGCAAAGCTACAAAGTGTATTAGAAAGCTCATGTGAATTCAGTACGATTTTACTAACACGTTTAGGCGCTCAGGTCTATGTTTTGACTTCCAGAGGTCAAGTTGTCACGATAAGCTATTTCCAGTAAAAATGCAATCCTTACGAAACCTGAGCATAGCTCTCACTCCATTAGAGCTATTGAGATCTAGCAAAAATCATTTCATAGGAAAATTCCAGGGCTTTCTCCGCTATGTGGAACATAATGGCCTCCCGCCAGTGGTTTGACCTCCAGAGGGTATCTCATGACTTAATATGACATGAGGTCCCGAAAGTTAAGAAAGTGACCGTGTTGTATATCAAATTCGCCCCCGGTAGCCAGTTGGTAGAGCTTGGGCGCCCACTGCTCAGAAGCATTCAGTAGCAGGCAGTCCAGGCTTGGGATCGGTCCCGAGACGCTCCGGCGCCCAAAGTTTACCCGACGCACAGGTCGGCGGCAACGACTGGGAGAGGGGACCGAGCGGGGCGGTCGTCCCCGTGCTTTGGGGACGTTAAAATTGGCTTCTAAATTAACCCTCCATTGAGGGAGCTGCTCGTTCGGGTGGTGGGGTCAGGGACTCGACAAGTCCCTGATGACTTTAGTGAGACTCGACTCAGCAGCCTTACCAGGAACAATTTGAACAAAATTTAAATTTAAAAAAAAGAAAAAATGAAAACTAGTGACGAGACATACACGATGACCTTTGATTCAGTGTTGAAGCTTAATTAGGTCAAAAGTTATCGTCAAAATACTGCTTTTGGCCTCTGGTGACCTCTGATGATCTCAGATAGGTCAAAGGGCAATACCGCCCCTGGGATCCATGAAAAGGTGTCCAAGAACGTTTGTCTGAGCAATTTGAGCATTTACGATAATTTTGTGACTTTTAGCTCATAAGACAGCTTTTTTCCATGCTTTTTCTATGGAAGAGGTTACATGGTGACCTGACATCAGGTCACCAAATCGAAAAATCCCGAAGATAAATTTTGTAGACTCCGGAGGGGTCATAAGGTGTCAAAAGTTTTAAATCGATCGGCTTAGAAATGTAGCTATGGTAGAGCTCAAAAGTTAAAGCGAGGTGACCTTGGTTGACCTCGCCTGGTGACCTGACCTAGGGTGACCCGGGGTAATAAATTTCAGGAATTATGGAAAAATAATGGGGCAAGAGGTAGAACCCTCAACCGCAGTGCTTCCCTCGTTGTTTTCTGTTGTTCCGAAAAAACCTTAGGGGGACCATCGATTTCATTATTCTAGGTGGGGCGAGGGTTGAGGAAAATTTTTGGATTTTGAGGCTTTGTGTCGCGTTCCCTCGTAGGTAGCCTGAATTTAAAACAGGTTATGACCTCAGTTCGGCTTTTATAGCCTTTGGTAATCTCTTGTGGCATTTTCAAACGTGTTTAAACTTGACATACGGTAATCTTGTAGTGAAGTTCGCTCAGCATTATTTTAGCTCTTTTATAATGAAAAAGTTTTAGGCACTAAAAACAAATCATTGGTGACTTTTAGTGGTGCATTGCACTACATAGGATTGGTTCAGAGTTCAAAATTACTCTTTAGAAGTGAACGTAACTAGTTCAGAGTCCACCTCATTTAAATGGACTATTCACAAGCCATTCTGAATCATTTACGCCAATTTAGTGAGTTTCTAATGATCTTTAACTGCTTACACCACCTTCAAGGTCAATATAGTCAAATTTCAATCAAATTAGTTCAAATTTTGAAAAAGGTCAAATCCGTTTTGGAAGAAAAACGTCTTGTTCAGTGTTATTTTCATGCAAATTGACTATTCATAGGAATTTTGCATCAGTTACGCCAAGTGCCTGTTTCATCATTTGTTATTGCTTACACCCCCTTCACGGCCACATAAGGTCAAATTTCGAAAAAGGAAGTCCATGTAATATGCAAATCAACTAGTTAAGTGTCCATATCATTCAAATTGACTATTCATAAACCATTCTGCATCATTTATTCCAAGTAAGTTTGCTTCTTCCATTGTTATTGCTTACCCCCTTTCAAGGTAAAAAAAGTCGCAGGTCGAAAAAGGTTAAGCCCCTATCGGACTTAAGTCAAATAATTCGGTGTTCATCTCATTTAGAAATACCGAATTGAAACACATATCTGTAGTCGTTATTCGACACAGAGTTATCACTGAGGTCACGCAAGGTCAAATAAAGGTCACTGACCGTCAAAAAAGGTCATAAAAGGTCTAACCTGATAAAAATGAACGTCGAAGGCTGGAAGAAAATATTCTGGGACAGTTCATGAGCAAATGATGCAAAAGAACGATAAGAGTCTGGATCATTCACGTGAAAACGGTTACAGGCGCCCAAATGACCCCAACATGTCTCCACCCCTGAGGTCACAATTCCGTGACCTTAAAGGGCAGGAACGATTCTTTGCAAGATGTTCGCAATGAATGCGTCAGAGGCTATAGAACATTTCAAGACTCTAACTTAAGAAGCTCGTTTTCAATTCTTGAAAAACCTGAGGGGGTTGCAACCCCCCTGTAAGGGTTAAAAACCCCCTATGGCGTTGACGGGAAGGAAATTGGTTGAAAAGTCTATGGCGCCCCTCTTAAATTCGGACGTTTCCTCGTCACTGGCATTAACTATACCGTGAGTTACGACGGTACAGCTCCATAGTGACACCTAGTGTCATGTTTGGGAAGAAAGAAGTAGTATATATAGTGCGAGAGCCATATTTTTATTACTGTAACTAAAAGAATATTTCCAAAGGCAAAACTGCTTTTACACGAATCTATAAATTTTACTGTATTGCGGGTCAAGGTCACCGTTCAAAAACTAGGCCACGAGGTCATGACATCAATTTTGCAGAAATATAAAAATCGAAGATAGCCAAATTGAAATATGCTAAATGGTGAACAAAAATGTAAAATATCGTTACAATCATTAAAAAAATGGCAGAAATATAGGCTTTCAAAACAATGCCTACATGGTGACCCCCGAGAAATGCCGGAGGCTATATCTGCCATACCAAATTTTCAAATAATTTTTTAGCGTCATGGTTAGACTCTATACCTTTGAAACCCCCTTGACACCAATTTTGGAGAGAATCAAAAATAGAAGGGTTTTATTTTACGAAATTTTTGGTCGATTTATGGTGGAATGACCCATCGGTAAATGCCATAATTACGCGGGAAAAGTCTGGAATATGGTAAAAGCGGACCAAGGTTTCAAAGGGAAGGCCATAAAGAGTACTTCCTAAATTTTGGGGTCAAGGTCATTCAATGTCATGTCCTATGACCTCACAATATGGTATACTACCTATAATGTACACTATAACTAGCACTTTAGCAACTGTTTGGGCGAGAAATGAAGATTGATTTTTAACCATGACGTTTGGCATTGACTGTGACGTTATAGCGTGCTATGTGTCAGACTGTGTAACGCCATTCGAACGGAAGCACTAGGTTCATTTACCTTTGCAGGGCTCCTGTTCCAGCTGTCAGCACAGTTTTATCAGCAGGGCCTCTAACCTCTCCTCCAGAAAAGTAACATCAGCGCCATAATCGCCTCTTGTTTGTGTCAAGCAAAGGGAACTTAAACCTTTATACCATTAAAAATATTAGGCTGCCACTTCGTGCACTTACGGTTTTTCATCAGCACAAACAGCAGGCCGTCAGCCCCTAAAACCTCTAGAACTAGCAGGGGAGAGGCTACAGTCCTGTGACGTAGGCGCAACGCGGCCCGCTGATTGGTGCTGACAAAACTCTGCTGATAGCTGGAACAGGGCTAGAGGCCACCCTTCTCACTGCCCTCCAGAGAATGACAGACCAAATCAAGGCCGACATGGCCAATGAATTTGGGGTGCTGAAGGATATGCAGAGGCTTCACGGCCGTGTGTACGAACTGGAGCAGCACGTGGTACAACGGGACGTCTTTATAGACGAGATGAAACGTATCGGTCAGAGGGATGAGCGTATCTCCTCTTTCGAACAGCAGCTAGACGACCTCATCTGTGAGCAGCGAACACTAAACCTGATATTGTCTGGTGACGCCGTCCCACCTGCTCCTGTCCAGCATTGGACGGAGGACGTCGCCGCTACGGCCGTGAAGCTGCTCAACCAGTGCCTTATGGACGTTTGTGTCCCGGGAATACATTCAAGAAGCGACACGTACCAACAAGAGAAAAAAATCGAGTGCCGCTTCAAGAGTTTTTCAAGGGACTCGGTACAGGATCGCCTTTACGAGGAGCGTTTCAACTCCAAACCGCCTATGAACGCAGAGGGCACCGAGAAGAAGAGGTTATTCATTAGCAAAAAACTTACACCGTACAGACAGACAATCTACCAAGCACTTCGCAGGGAGAAGAAAGAAAATCGACTTTACACGGTGTTCAGTAAGCATGGAGAGGTGTACTGCAAGAAAGTGAGACATGGACAAAAGATCAGAGTGTCAGATATGGGTAAAATATCGGCAGTGCTGCGTGACGAGTATCCAAGGTTACTGTGTGTTTCGATGTGCATAAATCCTGTTTTCTGGAACAAGGTACATTTTCAAGGGACAACATTGGTAAGTGTTTACGTACTGTTGCATTGTTGCCATATTTTGAACAAATTGTTTACTTCTTGGATATGCAAGATAGATATTTTCTCTGTCAAGTCGCATTGTTTTTGTTGGTATTTGTTGCCTGCTCTAGGCTTTTGTGGTGTTTTCCGCCGTATTGTGACATTTTTTCAGTAGCCACTTCATCATGGTCTCATAATTTGCGGTTTGGCTGCGTTTCTGGGCCTCACCGGTCAGGAAAGTTTGTTTGTTAATTTGTATACCAGTAGCCTTGACACTCCATAATGTATTGATAGATATTGCCTCTGTTATCCTTCGCCCGGGTGGGGGTCTTTTTAGACCCCCTCTCAGGTTTTTTCCGAAGCGACCAAAAATGGCGGTGCGCAGCGCCGCCAAACTTGGTCTAGCTGTTCCTTCATTCTTTTACATCTTTCCTGAAAATTTTAGCTCAAGGTCATATCAGGTCAGGTCACCAGACCAGGTGAAGTGACCTCACCTCAAAAATTCTTAGGACTGCATAACTAAAAGGAGGGTTAATTGATCAAGTTCAAAATCATATCACATATTGGGCCCACCAGGAGCTACAACATAAGTTCTGGGATTTTTCATATTGGTGATCTAAGGTCATGTGCAGAGCATGACATCCCCATTGTAAATACATGGGGAAAATCACGAAATGAGCTTTTCTCAGTAAGCATGGATGGAATCAACTTCAAACATCGGTTACGGCTTGCTCTTACCTAATTTCTGAAGTTGATGTCAAAACGTTTGGCTTGTGACCTTTGACAGGTCACCTTAGGTCAAATAAACATTTTTTAGTGTTTTACAATAAACAAGGTTGAATAAACAAAGATAGAAATTTTATTGTATCACCAAAGTGCTTGTATAGTCACTGCAAGTCAAATGAAATACATCATGACTATACCAGGTCAAGTTGGGTCAGACCGTTGACCTGGGTCAGGTCAAATTGCCAAATTTGACCTGGCATAGCAATATCATATATCATTCAATTCGTATTGACAAGACGATTGCAATGGTGCATCAACTATGGCTGTATCTTGCCTGGTTTGGAAATTATTAGCGAAAAAGGAAACGCCCTTATGCATGGGTGGGTATGGACATAATTGATCGGTATGCTGCACCGATTTATGTGAGCTCTTTCAAAAATAATTTTGAGAATTTTCATCAAATTCATATCACAATCTCTGACGGACTTTTTTGGGAAGCATTGATGATTCAGCTAAGGACAGAGACGATCACATTTAGCATAAGAAAACCAAAGCAGACTAAAGAGCGTGTACAAATTCTATGGAGGGAAATATAATTTCTTGAAGAAACTGAAAGGCTTCCCTATGATACAAACCTTCAAAACAGCATTCAACAAGCCAAAGAACAATACGAGGATATGAGGCACGCTAAGCTTGCTGGCTCTATCATAAGATCACGGTACCGCTGGCAGGAACAGGGAGAAAGACCAGCATCATATTTCTGTAATTTAGAAAAAATCGGCATATTCTTTATAGACCAATAAGTTCACTCAAAAATAAGAATGAGACGTTGTTCTGTCAAAAGGAGATAACGAACGCATTTGTTGAACACTTTAACCGCTTATTTACAAAGGGTGAGGAGACAGATCCACAAGAAACAATGACCTATTTAGAGCAAACTGTTTTTTTCCAGGCTCACTCGAAATCAGAGTAATTTGATGACGGAGCCAGTTAAAGTTGAAGAACTCTGGGCCAGTTTAAGGAAAATGAAGAACTAAAAAACACCAGGGTCAGATGGTTTTCCAGCCGAGTTTTACAAATTCTTCTGGTCAAGATGCAAATTTGTTTTGTTGCGATTATTTCAGTCCAGTATGACTTCTGAAAGCCTCCCTTTAACACTGCGTGAAGGCATTATTTGCCTAGTACTAAAAGGAAATAAACCAAAAAATACCATAGGCGGTTATAGACCAATAACATTGTTAAATGTCGCATATAACATTATTTCGAGTATTCTTGCGAATCGCTTTAAGAAGGTGTTTGGTACTGTAATTAAACCCGAACAAACAGCTTTCTTACCCGGCCGATTCATTGGTGATAATACCCGTTTAACTTATGATCTCATTGATGAATTGAATTGTAGAAAAGAAACCGGCTTACTTATAGGAGTTGATTTTCAAAATGCCTTTGACACAATGAGTTGGAGCTTTATAGAAATATGCCTAAATGCCAGACTCTTTCCTCCAAACATAATCCGATGGGTTAAAATGCTACATCATGAGTACTTTGCTCGTCTTGCTTATAACGGACACCTCTCACAGCACATACGCTTACAACGTTCATGTCGACAAGGTGACCCGGTCAGCTGTTACCTCTTCATCTTAGCACTGGAACATCTTCTCGATAAGATAAGACTAAACGATAGAATTCGAGGTATCGAACTTGCTCAAGAAGTCTATAAGGTTTCAGCGTACGCAGATGACACAGTTTGCCTATTGGATAGAGACATAAATAGTATACGTGCACTTTTTGAGCACCTCAGAGTATACGCTAAGTTTTCAGGCCTATTCCCTGATGAAAGCAAATATAAGGCCATGTGGCTTGGAAAGCATCCGGGAACAGAAATTCATCAGACAACGCAGGACGAAAATTTTGCTTTTAAATGGGTTTCATTGATTAAATTGCTTGGAACTAACTTTACAAACAACATACACGAGATTCCTTCTCTAAATTATGGAAATATATTACAAAAATTCAAAATAGTATCAACCTGTGGAAGTTTAGAACTTTAACTCCAATAGGTAAAGTCACAGTAGTAAAAACAATGGTTTTACCACAATTCACACATTTACTCATTTCTCTCCCGAAACCTGGGTCTGGGTCAGAAGGCAGCTGCAATCACAGCATACATAGACAAAACTTTTTGCAAGTAGCGTAAGCAGTGACCCAACCATCTGGGAAAGGAGCTCAAAATCTCTTCAGCTGTATGCAGATAGCTTGAACAATAATTTCTGGAAAGATTGCTTTCGTGGGCCCATATATCCGAGAGGTATCCAATGTTTGGTAAGGATTATTGGGGCATGGGCTTATGGTACTCCGATGTCACAGTGATATTTTCCAACCCCAGAATAGAACATTGGTTTCGAAAAGGATTAGTTAGAGTTAACGATCTTATAAATTACCGAGGTAATATTGTTTCATTTGAAGCGCTACGTAACATATACAATAGGCCATTCCATTTTTCAATTTTTTTATTTTTTTGTCAGGTTTCGTGACTTTTCCCGTTCTATGGCCCAAGTGGAGTCGATCGGTGCCATTTCTATCGAAATCGGAAAATATTTAGGTCTGCCTCATGGGACCTGAAGATAACGAGTTTTCGTCAAAAATGGCTATAATAGGGACGAATACGGCTGACGCTGTAATGATCATGATAATTCTAAACATGTTTATTTTTAAGCCTGCTATTGCAAAATGTTCATATGATTATGCTGGAGGCCAAAGAATGTTGTAAAGCAAGGGAGCAAGGTCTCTGTAAGCTATGGTATAAAGGGTTATTTTCGTTTATGAGGCCTCGACCAGCGGACCCTTGAGCTCACTACCGGAAATGCTTTGGGTGGTAACGTGCTTCAAAAACAATTCCGGCTGGAAGTTTTATTGCAGTTGCATATGCTGATCGTGAAATATATTTTCAGAGCATCATAGCTGTCTTCATGCTGTGGGCACCCCGGCAGGTCACGCGCCTTAGTGGTGAGGAAGTGCGGGCGCATGACATTGTCGCTACTTCGGGAAGTGCGCTCTCCTAGACTTGCTTTGAAACTTCCTTGGAGGGCTAGGGAGGCTTACTTCTGGCGATTTTCCACCTGCAGAAATTATTCAAGCTGCTATTCATATTTTTATCTGCTGGTCAAATTCTTCAGCATACCAATTCCTAATTCTGCAACATCATTTGCCACTTTAAAGTACTTTATAAGGGTGTGAACCATGTTGCACTGTTTGTTTGCACTCCATTCCACAGGTTCTTTTGCCAATCATGGGTGATCTGTCGGGCTGACGAACTGTAATGTTGTCCAAGTCGATTCTTGCACCAGGTCAGCTGGCTGAGTGATCTTGTCCAGGAACACCGACGAGACGTCTTCTGTGTATCCTCCACTGGCGCAGATCATGTCGAGAAGCTTTTCACATATTTCTTTCTTTTTGGCATTACTGACAAAGTCGCTGCAGAGGCTGAACAGTACAATTGGTGGCTGAATAATCCTACATGTGACGTCGGAGAACCCCCAGAGCAGCCTTGGCTACTTGGTTGTCCACAGCCTTGTGCCGGATGAGGTCTCGATATAAGTGCATGTCGTTGCTGGGTGCATCAGCTGCCACTGGCGCAAGAATTCATGCGCAGACATGCAAGAGAAGACGAAACTGCACCATCCGGTGGAGCTTCCTCACCATGACCTCGACGTGCGTGAGCTGGTTTGCGAACATAAAAATATCCACGAAGAGCAGCACCTGTAGACACACAACGTCTTGGTAGAACAATGCATGCTAGTTGATACCATGTGCTGCCTAATTTTGTTAGTCTACATGCTTCTGGGTTGTGGGGCTTAGGGCATTTTGTCGTTGTAATTAAACGATAATTTGTTTGCATCTGAAGCTGCAACTTGGAGGTTAGATAGGATTAATATCACGCTAGTTTTATTCAAACGTGTCTTTTTTAATACAATATTTTCCTTTCCAATAATGTTCAGTCATCGAATCAACCGCACTTATAAAAATGAATAGCTGAAAATATTAATTTAGAATTTTACTGACTATAAGAAGTGTTTTAATTTTTATGCCTATAATGTATTTGATATAAATAGCCTGAGGATGATGCTGTGATAGCATGGAAACGTCGCATTGCAATAATATAAATGACATTAGGAGACCTTCTCTTTAGAACTGAAATCGACGCAAGAAAAGTAATCCGGACAAAAGATCGAAAAGACGCAAAAAGCTGATTAAAGGAAAATATGCCGTCATACACAACAAAACATGCCTAAAAGAAAATATTCTGCCAGCATATTCGAATATATTTATATATATATATATATATATATATATATATATATATATATATATATATATACCAAATATCAATATACTATTTTGGCATTTTCAATTTCATTATACTATGAGCGATTGCCGGTTAATTTTTTATAACATTATCGTCTGTGCTGTCGTCACACTAACAGCTGACAACTGTCACCGCCTGGCTGTGGTAGATTTGGGGTACATTTCAGGTAGGTTTTTAGCTTTTCTCCACGGAAATTTTTAGTTTCAAGACAAATGATGTATTGAGTACCGAATTTTCCAGCATCCTTTATAACTTGGCTATCTCAATTAAAATATCGTTATGAAGGTGCCACATTCCCTTTAACTGATCTCAGGTCACTAATATGGAGAATTCCGTTGCAAGAATTTCTGCACTCGGTGACATATTGTGTGATATGGATTTGAGATCGGTAGTTTAAGTCTGCCTTTGCTGCCGTTCCTCTACATGTTTGTTTCTGGCATGGTCATTTGGCTGGGACTGGTGACGTACCCTGAGAGGTCTCGACCGTACTATTTTCCTACTTAATCTACCGATCTCAGATCGGTAGATTAAGAGTATACATATTTGCTCGTCTTCATATTTATTTTCGGCATGGTCATGTTACCTGGCCTCTCCCCTCGAATCCGGAAATGTAAAAAACACTGAAGATTATATATTCGGGCACAGTCCTTCATCAGAATCGTGGAGTAAATATCAATAATTCTCAGTCCTAGTATAGCCAGACCTCGAATTGAGCTTCACACAAAAATGCCTTTTAGAATGAATCGTTAAAAATAAGATTGGATGTCGTGACAACAACGATATTGGTATCTCTAACCTAAAAGCAATGCCGACAATACAACAAACCTAGACCAGTATTTGTGACAGACTTTCCTATTATTTCAGCCAAACACTAGCTTTTGATTAACAATAAAAAACTCGCTGAAGTACCTTAATCGGTTATTTGAATATTTCTGTTCTTATTATTTACTTTTTTCCGTCGACTGCAGCTAAAATGCTAACCAAAAACTATCTATTTAGTACTTGTAGACGTGATACTAGATCGGTGTAAATACTGCATACTTTTCCCTTTAACATGATGCTATATTTTTACAATAAAAGCCTCCCTCGAGGTCTGGCTATACTAGGACTGAGAATTATTGATATTTACTCCACGATTCTGATGAAGGACTGTGCCCGAATATATAATCTTCAGTGTTTTTTAACATTTCCGGATTCGAGGGGAGAGGCCAGGAAACATCTTAGCAGCTTTGGGTAAAATGTAATCACATTTACGGGTTTCAATGGGGTGAGTCAGAGGCGTAGCCAGGTAATTTTTACGAGGGGACAGGAGTGGTCCGGCAATGATGACAAGGGGAAGAGTTGGCACTTGGCGGATGTAGGAGACAAGGGGGCACTTGGTCCTCCAATAGCCAATTGGGAGCACATCCCACGTCCATGCTGCTTTCTACGCCCATGACTGCAACTGTTAGAGCGATCGGCACGTGTTGCATTTAGGCCTTGAGCAGCGGCTATAATCCGGCTCTGAGGTGCGATCTTCCTACTATCGTTACTGTTTCCGTATTTGCCCAAACCCACTCCTTTCACCCCTTATGTCGTTTCATTGGTTTTTATTCTCGCTCGGTCCTGTCATGTTTCTTTTTTACAGTGTTGCGCGTCAGAAAAAACCGCAGCAGGATTGCCAGACTAGTATACTTTCTAGTATAACATACCAAAGCCACTAGATTTGTCAACATATTTCACTTCGCAGACATTTAAGTGCAAAAAAGTGTATTCCATGACTCTTTTCTGAAATATCTAAACTTAATTTATCCAAGAAGTTTCAATTTTAACCCTCAAAATAAGGAGATGTTTCCTTACTTAGTGGATAACAAGAAAACAACCAAAATTTTCCTAGTAGAAAACTTGAACCAACCTGGGATTCTACGGCCTTGGTTTGAAGAGCTAGTGAAGTAGGTATTTTCGATTAGAGTCACAGGCAAACTGAGCTTAGAGCCGGCATATTTTTCGCCTCTGGAAAAACCGTGACGTCTTTGAAGAAGCTCCTCCATCCGAGATATCTTCCGGTTATAAAATATCTAACGGCGTCCTGAATAATATTGCTAAATAATTTGACACGTAATAATTGCACAGACATTCAGTAACAATTCATTCACACCGTAGGTGCTGGACTTCTAAGCAAGGATGAAATACTTCCTACATATTAGAAGAACTTATTAATCCTATTCGTCTTAAACGCAAACCGAACGATGAACACTTCAGAAATAAGTCCTGAGAAACGAAAACGAAGGCTCACGACGACAAAAGCGAAGAACGAAAAGAGAGACCAGCCGAAAAAGAACGAAAATGATTCATCATCACCGTAATCGTCACGCCTTGTTTGTTGTTTTCCATGTTTTTTTCACCGGATCCCTTCATCAAGTCCCACTACCTCACTTCATGGGTTGAGCGCGGCGCCTGTGGCGACCCTCCCCGTGGGTAATCCTTGTCCTTCCCCATCAACCATCCTGTCCTTATCCTTATCCTACAGTGTGTTTTTGCTTAAGTTGTCATTTGTGTCCCTCATCTTCATTACGACCGGCGTCAGAATAGCCACATGAATAGGTGGAGATGCTGTGTATGTCAAATAAATAAGTAAATAAAATAAATAGATGACCTGACCTAACATGACCAAATTTAATTTTTTCAAAGGTATGGAATTGATCAAGGAAGAGATATGCAAAATACGGCGGCGCAGCGCCGCCGTTTATCCACTATCCTTGAAAAACATTATGGAGACCATCGGTGCTCCTCTCGGACGGGCGAGGGTTAAGCACAAGCTACGTTTCCCAGATATTTTCCCTGACTTCCCCTCCCCATCTAAACAACTTTCAATAGATGTTCAGCTACCACATGTTGCCTTTTCGACCCTGGTTTGGTACGTATAGCAGCTATGGACAGGTCTGGTCTAGATACAGCCTAAATGAATTCAGGAAGAAACTGCAGCATGCACCATGGCATTTTAAAAAAAGCCCAGCAGTGAACTTTTTCTGGAAGACATGATCAAAGAATCGACGAGTCTAGCTGCACTCGATGATACTGATTCTAAGACAATGGCGACACGGCAATTAACATTTTTGAAAACGCGCTCTTTCTGCTTTGGTCGCAAGTGGCAGCTCCCTAATTTCCATAGCTACTCCCGTCGTCTAAATATGACCTCATGTGGCTTATGAAACCTCCAGATCACTTAAGTAATATTTTAAGCTCGAAGTGATCCCTCCAGACGAATAGTTACAAGAGAGCTCCGAATCTCTGACACTATTTAATTGCTACATAATCCTGGCATTGGGTCCTTTTAGAATATCGCAGAATAGTTTTAGGGGTGCTTTTGGAAGTTTAGGGATGCTTCCCAAAGTTTTAGGGTTGCTCGCGCACCCCTAAAAGTATACAACGTTACACTCCTGGCTTCATCTACGAATCTGCGATCCATATCACACAATATGTCACCGAGTGCAGTAATTCATGCAACGGAATTCTCCATATTAGTGACCTGGGATCAGTTGAGGGTCAAGTAGCGCTTGAAAATGCACGGGCAAAAAATAATATTAAATTCGAAAACTTCGCAAAGAATGGCGATACAGCGTTTGTTTCAAAGTCATTGTGTTCGACTTACGATTGAAGCCAAAACGATATGCATTATGATCCATAGTGATTTGGACCTGACCTCAGGTCACATGAATTGTAGTTTCGGAACTGGCAGGGTTATATGCTACCTCATGCATAGGCGGCGGAACAAGGGGAGTACCGCTTCGGGGCATTTTGATCCTCCGACGCATGCACAAGAGTCTTTATCTCTAACCCTATAGAGTTGACTGGAAAGAAATGGGTCGAAAATCCTTTGGTGCCCTTAACCCTTAAACCCAGACTCTCGACCGCGGCTGACACCATACGTTCGAGCTTGACAAAAGAAGTGCAAGGGCGCTTACATGTTTCCTTTGACTCTGCTCTGTCATCCATTGTGAAACAAAACTTGAGTTTCCATTATATCCCCGTTAGAAACACATTGGCCTCTGGTGACCTCAAGTGATATGAACAACACAATGGATACAATAATTTCGGTAAAGGTTAAGACAAACCATCTAACATCACCTTCCGTTATATATCACTCCGCCCCCCCCACCCTCACCGGCGAAGGTGGCGCTGACCACCGTACCGGCGCGTGTTACAACATCTAGGGCTGGTGAATGATAACGTCATCCTCGCCTTGGCCAGGGAGGTTCAACGGGGCACTTCTTCAAGCTGACGTCGACCGAGCTCAAGATCTATTCTGATATCGCCCTGACCCTCCTGGAGCAGAAAGGAATACATGGTTACGACATAAAACTAATCGGAAGCATGGGCGCCAAGGAGGTAACACGGCATTTTTCTTATAATTAGGCTGAATTTCCCTTAACTACCTTAATTTCATAACTTCAAAGTGAGTAAAAATATCTCGAATGCTGGGCATCACCTGGCACATTAAGACAAAACCGAACCTCTGACATAGCTTAGCAAAGCTGGCCAATTTCCTGTAATGGCATAGCAAAGACTTTTTTTGCAAGTTTTGCAAGCTGCGAGTTGACCAAGTTGCTTTTTAAAATTTGTAAGCAGCGTAAATAGGTAAACTTGTAACAAGCACTGCATTTATTTTCAGCGCACAGCTAGGAGTTGGCACGTTCACCTTCGATTGGAAGTGGAGGTGAAGCCTGCTCGTGATCTCCAAGCTTCAACCCAGTATACGTACTTTGTGGTTTTGCAAATAGTACCAGGCGGAGAATCACCAAGTTTGATATCCGTCCGTCAGGTAAGCTCATTTACGGTACTACGCACGCTTCCTAGAGACACTTAACGCGGACAAGTAATGTATAAATCCCTTAAAATCTTTAGAATAACAGATTTTAAGCCCGGGTCCTTTTCTTAAGGCCTCTGCGTGGTATGAGGGTGTTTCTTACGGATATCATGAGAATGGGGAAACAAGAAGTGATCTAGTGAAGAGCCCTATGCGTTTTGGTGAGAAAATTCAGAAAATTTCAATTCAGAAAAAGGAAAACTTAAACGGGGACTTCAGACACGAACGAGGTTGGTGTCGCATGATTGGTGATTCGTTTGGTCACTGGTTGCGATCCATGTGAGTTTCAATAAAAACACGGGTTGGTACTTTTTCAAATTCTGGTTTAATCAGGGTCATGATAGGAAACACAAAAATCTGGTTTCTGCCGTCCTATAACAGACTGTCACGCAGCTCTCAAAGTATCACCCAAGAGTGTTTCACATGACAAAAAAGAAGAAAATTAAAAAATTCACATTTCGTCCGCTTTCCCAATTAGCGACCTCAAAGCGTGAATATCGAACTCATGAAAAATATAGTTCTAATGAAAGACCCTGTCAGAGAGCACGGCGGACATACGTCAAACTGCAGTTTCAATAGTGCAGTCCGCATTCCTTTCTTTTGAGATCAATCTGTAAAAAATGGACAGGCGAAAGCATAACATTTGATACCATTTCAGATCATTGAAGATAGGCCGATGCACCTTCCGGAGCCTCATCACAAGCCTTCAGGCATTGACGAACCAGAGCTCCATCACAAGCCCTCAGGCAATGACGAACCGGAGCCCCATCACAAGCCTTCAGGCAGTGACGAACCGGAGCCTCATCACAAGCCTTTAGGCAATGACGAACCGGAGCCCCATCACAAGCCTTCAGGCAATGACGAACCGGAGCCCCATCACAAGCCTTCAGGCAATGACGAACCGGAGCCTGAGCCGAATGAATATATCATTTTGAACAACGGACACCCACACGGGGCGGTGAGTGGCTCGCAACCGAAGGAAGGGGCATTTTCTGCAGGCTATTGCACTGAATCAAGTAACCAGGGTAAATAAAACCGGTGATTTGAGTATTTACCTAGAATTTCTTTTTATTCACCAAAATTCAAACCTACCAGAGTAGAGATGCAAGTTAGATATTATTGTAACAAGTACATCGAACAACGAGGGTATTGTAGCTAGGGCATGTAATGACTGGCGTCCAATATCTTCGCTGAATGTTGACATCAAAATTATATCGAGTGCAATTGCTACTATATTGATGAGAGTGGTGATTTAATTGATACCTCCCTCTCAATCAGTCTTCATGAGTGGTAGATTCAGTGGCAGAGCGAGGGGGGAGGGGGTGGGCAAACCAGACATGTGAGTTTTTCACGATGTTGCCCCCTTTCCCCTCCAACCGTCAATATCGGCTGTGGGTAGGTTCATACTCCTATTTTTTTTTTTTTTTTTTTTTTTTAAAAAATTTAATTAAAATTTAAGGTGAAAACAGCTGTCTTTTGTACGATGTTATGGATCAAGTTAAGAAACGGAGCAGGCGTGGCACAGTGATGACCGCAGATTTTCCAATTGCCTTCGAGACTGTTTCGGGATCGTTTCTTGACGCTGTATTGAAAGCACTGGACTTTGGAACTACTTGCTTGAAAACCGTCAAACACAGGAGTTGAACCCTTTAAACTATGCTTGCGGTACATATGAATATTTTTCCGGAGAAAAATATTTTACGCAAAAGAATTCAACAGGGAAATCCTATCTCAGGTTATCAGAACCACATGACGAAATGCATGGAGCGCAGCGTAATAGTAGGTATTTCTTAAAGGGGTTCTTATCTGGAAAATTTACCGGTCTCGTGGTCTCTCTATTGTCTGTCCCGCCTGATAATTTTTGCCAGAGCTCTGAAACTCTTTTGGGTGATAGCCTATCACCCGTATCCATCTCAACTGAAATCCCGGAATCAAAATTAGGGTATCATTTATGATAATTTTTGTGATAAACATTCATATGTATATTTTTCTCATTTGTTTCATTTCAAGATAAAAACCTAAGCGACATGGATTTTGAAATTGCAATACGCACCACCTAAGAAAAATATTTTAAAGATCCAGCCCCAAGGTTTAGTCTACGCTCATTCAAATCTTAATATATCGCGATATAATTGACCGATTTGACTTATCATTTCAGATAATAAAAGAGAATTGCTTCCACCTCATCGTATTTGGAGATAGAAAGAGTGTTGAAATTATTTATTTTAAGTCTAAATATAATTTCAGCAAATAAAAGCTTGTTATTTGCAGCTTCCTGGTTGCAAACACATGTCACTGACAACCTCAGAATTGACACGGCTGGATAGGAGAGTTAATTGCGGTCATTTCACTCACTTATAATACCCACTTATCTCTAACGGCTTCCGAGTAATTCGTCCGGAAACATATTTCAAAGTAGCGAATTTCTTGGAGCATGCTTGGTTCACACCATGGCTTCAAGTAGTTCGAATAAATGGAAGTGAGTGAAATTTGGCATCAAGCTAGCAGAGACCTGTGTCTCCGATACAATGTTTGGTACATCTTCTAGAACAGATATTATTACGAGAGAGAGAGAGAGAGAGAGAGAGAGAGAGAGAGAGAGAGAGAGAGAGACATTGAGAGTGAGAGTGAGGGTGAGAGTGAGAGTGAGAGAGAGAGAGAGAGTTTTGAACGGGGTCATTCCACAACATTTTAGCAAACGTGATGGTCAATTTTACACCCTCATAGCTTAGATTTTCTTCAAACATTTTCCAGAGGGTTATCAGCAAGACCAGCAACATTGGCCACATTTTTTGTCGAAAACTTAGTTTCAAAAACTCAAATTAAACTTCAACATAAAATTCAAAAACTTAGTTTTTAAAATAGGTTACTCAGGGTGGATTCAGAAACTGACACCAACAGGTGAAAAAACGTCTCAAAGTATTAAGATTAGTATGAGTATGATTAATATGAGTATTAATGTGATAGATCAGACAGTTCGGACCAGACTGTGTATTAGCGCTCGGACGGACACCGGGCCGGGTCGTGCCTGAGGCGCGGTCAGCCGGCCAACCAATCAGATCGCAGCCCGGCCGGCAGGTGGCGCCACCGGTAACCGCCGGCCACTACAACACTCTTCCACCCCAGTTAATAACAGAAACACAACAACACCAAAAAAACAACAGTTCCTCCATATGAACCAATCCTTACAAAACACTGCTGCTACCTAATAACGATCCGGTGGGCGCAGTTCCGCACGATTTCTTAAGTTATAGCGACGGCCGCCCGGCACATCGGCGGCCGAGGACGCCGTAATCACTGCTGCTGGGCTTTGGCGGTGGGTAGTAGGGCTCATGGGCGGCGGCAGCGGCGGTGGTGGCGACGGTTGGGAGGTAGGAGCGGCTACTTCGGACGGCTCCGGCGTGATGGGATCCGGCACAGGTGTCGGAATCATACTGCGGGAATACCGGTTGTTAAACACTGGTGGTGGTACCACAACGTCTGCAACAAAACGTCTGCGCACCTGGTCTGCATGTCGCACAATTATTCTGCCATCGCTTAATTCTATCGTGAATTTGACTCCATCGCGGCATAATATGTGCCCAGGCACCCAGCGACAATGCTCCATGCCCCTCAAGCTGGAAACAGACGACACATACACCTTATCTCCTGTTTGAAGATCCGTTCCCGTGCAGTGCGATCCTTGTAGAATTTCTGTGCCTCTTGGTGCTCACGCACCCTCATCCCCACGTCCGGCATCATTAATCCCAAATGAGTTCGAGGAAGTCGACCTAAAAATAGTTCTGCTGGGGTGCACTGTGTGGTCGTATGTGGTATAGTACGATACTTGAAAAGGAAACGAGACACTTTCGTCTGAATCGTCCCACTCTTTGCTTGTACAGACCCATTTTAAAAGTCTGCACCCCTCTTTCCGCCAGTCCGTTTGATTTGGGTGACATGCATGGTGTTGTCAGGTGGCGAATCCCGTTCGACGCGCAGAAATTGTCAAACTGGCTAGAAACAAAACACTGTGCATTGTCTGTAACTACCACCTTGGGCACTCCCAACAAGCAAACGACATACGGAGTTTTTCCAGCGTTGTTTCGGTGTCTGATGAACGAGTTGGATAGACATCCATCCACTTTGAATGCGCGTCCACAAGAATCAGAAATGTCCCTCCATTAGCCATACAGTAGTCCAAATGGACTCGCTCCCATGGACGCAGGGCCATGTCCATGGGTGCAGTGGAGCATCAGGAGCCTTACCCCCAACTCCTGGCATTTTCCGCACGCCCTGATGACGTCACGGATATCGTTATCTAACAACGGCCACCACAAATACATCCGGGCTAGCATTTTAGTGCGTGTCTCCCTGCATGACCCTCATGTAAGAGCCTCAAAGCGTCGGCCCGACCCTGCGGTGGTATCACCACTCGGGACCCCATAAAATGCACCCGTCATGAACGCTGAGTTCACCTAAGCGGGACTTATAGGGTTGGAAGTCCGGACACATAGTGTCACAAGATGTCGGCCAGCCGTCCCGGACATACCGATACACAACGGACAACACTGGGTCCACACTCGTCCAACGTCGGATCTGCGACACATTCAGTGGCGACGAATCCAGAAACTCCAGCAAATGGACAGTCTCTGCTGGACATGGGACATTTAGTGGAGCTTTCACGGCTGAGGGTAGACGACTAAGAGCGTCACAGTGCACCTGCTTAGTCCCGGGACGGTACTCTAATCGATAGTCATACGCCCCCAGCATCATAGCCCATCTGACCATCCTCGGTGAAGCCATCACCGGTAGGGACTTCTGTTCCCCGATCAAACCCAGCAGTGGTTTGTGATCGGTCTGAATAGTGAAAGATCTGCCTGCTAAATAGAAGTGAAACTTCTTAACCCCCGTTATGACTGCTAGGGCCTCCCGGTCAGTCTGAGAATAACGTGTTTCCGTATCGTTCAGAGAACGGCTGTAGAAGGCCACTGGCCTCTCTCCTGGCCCGTCAGTTGGCTTAACACACAGCCGATCCCGACAGGGCCAGCATCACACGCCAAGACTACAGGCAATGCCGGATCAAAGTGGGCCAGAACGGGAGGCTTGACCAACAAGTCCTTCGCCTTTCTGAAGGCCCTCCGCTCCACCTCAGTCCACCTCCAAGCCTGACCCTTTCGAAGCAATTGGTACAGAGGGGCCAGCGTGCTCGCCAGATTCCTGAGGAATTTTCCGTAGTAATTTATCAGGCCCAGCCACATTCTCAACTCTTTGACATCTCTAGGTTCGGGAGTTTTGATGATAACAGCCGTCTTATCATCGGTGGTTTCCACCCCCTTACTACTTATCTTAAGCCCGAGATAGGTTAAGCTCTCTACAGCAAAACTGCACTTATCCAAGTTGACGCGGAGTCCAGCGTCCTGCAACCTCTGTAGAACCTGCCGCAGAGTAGCGTCATGCGCGTCTGATCTGCACCAGCCAGGACCAAATCGTCTAAGAATACTCCCACCCCAGAAATGCCGCCAACACAGTTTCAAGCGTGCGCTGAAACACGGACACGGCGCTGGCGTAACCAAAACTGAGACGAAGCGGCCTCAGCAGGCCCTTGGGGAATTCACGACGAGATAGTCACGTGACCTGGAATCTAGCACGAGCTGGTTATACGCCTTTTCAAATCCAGTTTTGAGAATACTGTACATCCAGCTAAACCAGAAAACAATTCCTCGACACGCGGTAAGGGGTATTGTTCAACTTTGCCGCTTTGTTAATTGTCAGACGGTAATCACCACAAATTCTGACCGATTTGCCACCTGTCTTTGGTACAACCACCAAAGGGGCCGCCCACTTACTGTGTTTCACAGGTTCCCACAGTCCGTCACGGATCTGCTTCTCCAGCTCGGCGTCCACAGCTTCACGGTAGGCCAGAGGAACGGTGCGAGCTTTGAAGAACCGCGGCTGAACATCCGGGTCCACTTCGATGCTCACCTCCCCGCCTCGGTAGCAGCCCAGCTCATCCTGAAGACGTCCGGGAACTCGTCCAGAATCGGCTGCGCGCGGGACTGCGCAGTGACCCGACAGATGGCGGGCCAGTCGAGTCTGATGTAATCCAGCCAATTGCGGCCGAACAGCCAAGGTCCGTTACCCTCAACTACCACGAGTGGAAGTTGATTCACCGTGCTGCCGTAGTTCACGGTCACCATCGCCTGACCTAAAACCGAGAGACTTTCCCCACTGTAGGTCTTCAACTTCACCGAGCTTGGCTCCACCTTCGGCCCGCCTCTTGGCCACAGCTGCTGGAATCCCGCCTGAGAGCAGACAGACATCGATGCACCGGTGTCTAGCTCCATTTCCACCGGATGCTGATCCAACAACACCTTCACCATGATGGGTGCGCGTCGCAGATCCACGCCGGGGCGCACTGAGAACAAAGTGTAGACGTCCTCTGAAGCATCCTCCTCTTTAGGCGCAGATGATTCGCAGTTCTCTCCCGATGTAATTCCCGCGTCATGTGGAGAGTATTCTTCCGCCGTCAGCTGACGCAGGTGCTGGTGAGCACGCTGTCTGCAGGCAGCTCTGATGTGCCCACGCTTACCACAGGCAAAACACTGTTTCATCCGGAATGGGCAGGTCTCCCTGTTATGCGGCCTCAAACAGCGGTCGCACACGCCTCTGCCGGCCGGCGGTGCGTGGCCGCCTGCCATGGCGCCAACCCCACCACCACCACTGCCACCGCCACTGCCTGTGGAAGCCAGTCGGCAGCGGTGCGACTGCGAGCCTCGCTCACGACTCACTATATTCACTGTGTCACCGTTGCCGTCCGCACTAACAACACTTCCACTCAGCTCCGCAGCACTCGCGGCAGCTGACTCATGTGCCAGAGCCAGCTCCATAGCAGATTGAAGTGTCAACTGAGGCTCGCTGAGGAGCTTGGACTGTAACTGCTCGTGCTTTATGCCGCAAACCAGCCGGTCCCGCAGCATCTCGTCGAGGATGTTTGATGTAAATTTGCAAGGCTTAGCCAGCTTCCGAAGACGTGCCAAAAATGCACTTACTGGTTCAACTTCATTCCGGAAACAGGAGTGAAATCGGAATCTAGACACGATCACTGAAGACTCCGGCTCAAAATGAGCTTTCAACACCTCCACTAATTCCGTGAAGTTCTTGTCATTCACTGTGGCCGGTGCTATCAGGTCCTCCAAAAGCCCAAACGTCCTGGCTCCGATGGCACATAGAAAAGCTGCCCGTTTCTTCACATCCTGATCTTCGCCGATGTCATTTGCCAAAAAATATTGATCCAATCTCCTCGAATAGGCCCCAAATGACTCGACTCCCTTGTCAAACTCTGGCACTTTCCCTGCCATCACTACGAAACTGAACGCCAATGTGATAGATCAGACAGTTCGGACCAGACTGTGTATTAGCGCTCGGACGGACACCGGGCCGGGTCGTGCCTGAGGCGCGGTCAGCCGGCCAACCAATCAGATCGCAGCCCGGCCGGCAGGTGGCTTGCCACCGGTAACCGCCGGCCACTACAACAATTAATATGAGTAATAAAAACCATGGATACTAGTTTCTAACCATGGAAAAAGCTAGCAGAACATAAAATTGGTACGCGCCGTTCGCGCACCCCGCGCGGTGCGTATGGCAGGTTTGCCTCTCCCTATACCTGAGGCATCGTTACCTTGAACTGAAGATAATCGCAGATGGAGCAACGGGTTTGGCGTTAACAGAAGACCTTTGTTTGTTATTGATTTTGTTCGTTTTGCGCTACTTGTTTCAGCAATGGTAATTACTGTGCTTTAGCTTCCGACATGAAGACGAGTTTAACCAGTGGGCTCGTTGAGACATGTGTATTTCAGCGTTTGTTTAAAAACCAGCACAACGATATGAAAACACGTCTCACAGCATTGAGATAAAAATCAAGAACCGTGGGTACTTGCGTCTGAGCATACAAAAACCAAACGCGTAATATCCTGGGTATGCGCCGCTCGCGCACCATGTGCCGTCAGTGTGACCGGGGTAGTGCATTTGCACATGCAAACTTGGAACAGTTTTTATCCCCAGCTCCCTTCGATGCGTAACAATCCGTAGGACTTACTTCTATTGGAGACCACTTCCCTTCTGCTTTCTGACCGCTTGAAGACGCTGTTCGCCTTTCGAAAATGTATTTTTGTGCCATTTGCTGTAGACCATTATAGAACCCTGACCGGTTTTGTACCCGCCAGGAACCAGAAGCCGACTCGATAAGGAAAACAGGGTATTTGATATTAAATGTGATAATATGTGATTAAATATGATATGATTAAATTTGATACAAAATTTGATATTGTGAAAACCCTCTTTGATATCAAATGTGTCCATCCAGCACTGACATTTAATTCTTTGGTGCAGTTTTTCTCCATTTGTCATCAGAACATATAAAAAACATGTAACCTGGACCGGGGAAGAGCTGAGCGTGATACTGAAGAATAACCGGGTACACCGAAATATATGCATTAGAATCAGAGAATCAGGGAGCATCCACCCCCACCACCTTTCTTCCGGAAATTCCCAAATTTCAGTAAAACTTGGATGAGCTAACGAAAATATGTATAACCACTAACTGTGGAACGCACAACGAACCCAAATTTGAACAGTTTTTGGTTTTAAAGGGGAACGTTTCTGGTCTGCAGCAGATTAGAGATGGAGTTGCCACCTTCTTTGTACGTATTGGTAGCTCTTCCCCGCTATTTTTTCCGTATACAGATATAAAAGATTGAGGCAACATTGTTGTCGACTTCAAGTTGAGGTAAATTCTGATCAGAGCATATAAAGAAAATATACCTCAAAATTTTAGCCTCAAACTTTTACAACCAAATTTAAAGACTTATTCTATAATTCTAAATATTGATAGTGATAGAGTCTAGACCCAAGAAAACGCATTGCGGTTCTAAGACAAGCCAGCTGCTGACCTCAAACAACGTCGAAACCCTCAATCTGTTTGAATGGTACCTATATGGTGGGGATGAGAACGTCCGTATTGTGTATTTTCCTAGCCCTCCCCGGGGAATTTGAATCCACTTAGTGAAGTAGAAGCCCGACGCGGCACGACAGCACCCTCATCCCAAACCTGCAGCTACATTTTCGCTGTTTAACTGTTTGCTTCCGTGACGAATAATGTTCAGAGTCGGAGCAAGATGGAACATTGGAAAGGAGCCCTCCTGATCAAGCACTATTCGCGCTCCCACAATGGAACCTGAAACCCCCTTAAAATATAGTCTGGTCCATTTCTGATCAGGAAGGGTCGCGGAAGGGGGCACTCAGTTAAAGAGGCACCAATCGGACCGAAGAGGCGTCACTTATGAAACCTATCAGGGGCGTCAAATCTTATCGCCGAGGCACCAGCACCCGATTCTTGGGATAAAAGGTGGAAAGCGACATTTCAGGGGGGTGGGGGGGTTCGAGGGGTTCAGGGAGCACCAAGGCTTGATCGGGACGTACCTCTCATGCCCCCTGGATCCGCCTATGTCCTGAAGCAACCAGGATGTCCTGAAATGACACTACCAAAGATTGTTATACCACTTTGGGCTCATTCCACTGTTGAGGTCAGCAGATTATTGTTTGGTACTTTCGCGTGCTCCTAAAGTAAAGATATACTTATTAACTACTTCTGGTGAAAAAATCACGAGGATGGCTACGTTTCTTTACGATATATTTCACAAAATATTCTACCATAGGGTTAACATTGACAACGCACCCTTAAATGTACATTTACATGAAGTAACGGATTATTTTCTTTTTTAAATCTGGTAAGACTTTAAACACTGTTCCAGAGCCGTCCAAAAAATGTCGCCCCGAAAACGGCCGGTCGTCTGAAATATGACTTGCGTTCGATCTCAAAGAACACAGCAGACATAACAGTAGTGCAGTTTCCATAGCCCAATTGATGAAGATGACAACGAGAACAAGGAAGAGAACAACGAACACACACACCAGACGGTGGGAACCCCGCAAACGATGGCAAGATCATTTGCGGATGAAATCAGGGTTCTGTAGTTTACTTCAATTTTGTTTGTTATTACAGCCACTTCCAACAGGCAGCCTGGCCAATTACATGTAGTACTGGCGTGGGTGTTTAAGGATTCTCTCCATGGGGCCAGATGGGAGAAGGAAGGCGGTTTCCCACCATTGGAATCGAAATCACATGACGCCATGCCATCGCAATCTTGAGACGGACAGTGAAGTCGCGCTGCTAACTACGGTGTTAACTCTCCAATGTGAAATGACATTCACCAGGCGCAGTCTACACACGCAGATGTAAGCCTTTCACATTTGCAAACACTTTCTTTACCGAGGGTCTCGAGAAGGTTCTTTGCTATTATTCTTATGTGTACAGATAATTTTCAAAGTTAAACTTGCAGAACTGACCAATTCTGAATCACCGAGCACAATATACCCTTTAAGTCGCGAGATCTTCGAGGTTTTTCTGCACATTCCATAGATTCAGAAAGAAATCACATTTTCTGAAGGCTTTGAATTTTGTGACATTCCAAAAGAACCTAGGACTATTGTACGATCCTACATAGAACTTGCGAGTATGTGGAATCGTCTTTATCTTAAGAGTGTTCACATGCTGCTGATTCTATCACACCCGTTTGTCACAATCTTCTGCTCGCAGCAATTATCATTAATATCTGGCACTGGCATATCTAGAACATTCAGGACATGGTGGAAAGCCTACTCTTATATCATACTAAAGCGGACATTTAGGCATCACTGAAGTGATCTGCACCAATGATGCAAATCATGGCAATGCTAAAATGTTACCGAAAAGTGTCACTAAGCTGTTAGTGTGACTGAGCTCGCCATCCCGCCCTTACGATATAATTGTCACTAGGCGCTTTCAGTGTTAGTGCGGCTGACCCAACCGAGGCCAGGTCAATTCAGGTCATGTCCCCATTCCAGGTTAAGTGACCAAACCTCCAAACAATAATTGGGAACACAACAGTAAAAACAGGCCCATTCTTTCGATCTGATACAGGGTGACCCAGAAAAATTGCCACCCACACCTTTGCCAATAAAACAAAACATATATTAGGTATCGACCTGAGGTTTTGGACCCGGGGAGGAAATTTGATGGACAGAACACTGGGATAATTTCATTCCCGAAAGTGTGCAGTGTGAGCTGCAAACTTCAAGCACGGGATGATTGGCCAATCCTGGTTCGGAGACCAAGCAGGGAGGTCGGCTATCACCAAATTCGAGCGATATCTGGGTGTCATGGAGCAGTTCTGGAATGAGCTGGGTGAGCGAGAAGACTTCTGAAGAAACCAGCAGTGGTTCCAGAAAGACGGCGCTATCTCCATACCTCAAACATCCCTCTCCGGTAGTTAGGTGAACGCTTTGGGGACCGTCTGCTCAGTTGGAGGTGCTCCACACATTGGGCTGCACACTAGGGTGTCCCAAAATACCACTTTTTCGTCTGTGCAAGCTTGCCGGTTGACACCGCATTCTCCTTTGAGTTAGTAATGAGCATGCAAAATTTGGATTCGATCCTTTGAGGTTTGGTCCCCCCGCCCCCAAAAAATGGTGAAAATCAAAAATCGTTGAATCGGCTCGAAAATGGGTTCATTCGAAAGCTTATGACAGAGGAAAACATATTTCCCCATACAAATTGATGTAAAACCACTTCTTCATCGTTTTAGAGAGCTAAAAGTTCCGAATTGTGGTATCACTGGCCAGAGGCGGATCTAATAAACTTTTTTAGGGGGTAACATGAGCAAAATGGGAAAACAGTGTCTTTTCCAAGAAAATATACCAAAATTGGCCAAAGCGAGTAGAGTTTTATCACTTTTAAGGGGATGGCTGGATTGGTTTTCCTTGCATCCACTACTGGTATGGACATGACAAATTATAAATTGTACTTCGCCTGATTTCGGCAAACAAAGCCATTTGCGGCATCACTACGGATATAAGTGCATGGTACCATTGTGACCGTTAGAATGAATATTCCATGTGTTCGTTCCTTTACAGAGTTGTTGTGTCATGAGTAATTTGCATTTAATGTTGAAGCGGTCTTCCTGAAGCAAATTGTACGATGCCTTCAGCATACTCGAAGAAAAGATCCAATGATGAAGAAGAGACAAGTCAGCGACGGAAAAAACATGCGGGCTGACCTCTGATGTACTCGTTTACACCGTTATGATTGTTAGGATAAATATACCATGTTTTTGTTCGTTTACAGAATTATCGTGTCAGGAGTAATTAAGGTGTCCCAAAATACCACTTTTTCGTCTGTGCAAGCTTGCCGGTTGACACCGCATTCTCCTTTGAGTTAATAATGAGCATGCAAAATTTGGAATCGATGCTTTAAGGTTTGGTCTCCCCGCCTCTTTAAACTGATGAAAATGGAAAACCGTTGTTTTGGCTTGAAAATGGGTTCATTTGAAAGCTACGAGAGAAAAAACCAATTTTCCTCATACAAATTGATGTAAAACCACTTCATGATGCTTTAAAAGAGCTAAGAAGTTTCGAATTCCGAGATTACTGGCCAGAGGCGGGTCTAATAAACTTTTGGGGTATCCCGGGAAATATGGGAACAATTATTGTCGTTTTTAAGAAAATGAACCAGAATCAGCCACAGTCAGTACAATTTAACCGCTTTCAAGGGCATAGCTAGATTGGTTTTCCCTGGGACTGTCAGTGGCATGGAAAGTGGGCGTTCATTGTACAAATATTGTTTAATTTTTTCGCAACCGATCGGTGCAGTCAAAACGACACACCATATCATCAAGCCAATGTCTTTAATGTGTTTATTCGGAAGCCCATGAATGGGGAAGGAAACTTGTTCTCAGAGAAAATGTTGTTAGGCTACTCCTTCTAGTTCTATATTCATATTTTTACACGTGCACGTCATCCAGCTCTTTTTCGAGATTCAGCGCTTGGAGACGGTGTGCGCAGGCTATTGTCAGTTCCGAGCCCTCATGTCACCTTCACGGGCAACGTCGGCGTTGTCCATGATGTATTTCACCGATCGTTCCGCGCTGTCGTTTGTGACTGCTAGATTTTCCACGAAAGCGTTCATACTGATGAAATCTGCATCACTCGCCGATTCCTGGGTGGTAAGCACTGGTTGCTGACGTTCATCCACCTGAATGCCAGCCAGGAGTGCGGTCGAACGAAGTCACAGAGCCTTTACCACTTTCAGCTTATCTGCTCCTGACAACATCGGCTTTCCCGATGCCAATGTTCCTGGCTGTGTGACTGTCAGGGAGTGCAACTGCTACCTCTGCATTTTCATCTGTTGACACACCCTCACCAAACAACCAGAGGACGGCGTTTTCCCTCGTGAGATGCCACGGTTGGCGCATGATAGAGCACTGTGCGGCTTTCGCAGCGGTTGGTAGCTGCCCTGAATAGGTCTTCATGTCCTGGAACAGCCTGAGGTCAAGCCGTGGAGTTCCTGCAGTCAGTAGGGCCTGCAAGAAGTATGGGTCATGAAAGAGGGCGATTAGCTCTGCAATCTGCTTGACTTGAAGGTGCTCGCCGGGGGCCATGGAGAGCTTGTCGAAGGGTATCGCCAGAAAAACACCAACAAAGAACAGCGTGAGCAGAACATATTTTATCTAATCCTAGGATTAGGCACCTGGTGTTGATTCAGGAAGAAACTGATGACCCTCTTACGAAGAAGGATTGTTGTTAGCCCTCATGATCATATGCAGGTTCCTTAAGAACTTGTCACTGTTACCACGAAAATAATAACCGACTGCCATGAGCTGGCGATGAAATGAATGGAGCTGGCGCTGAAATGAAAGTGTTTCTTGATTCAGATTTCAGTATTGCTTGAACCACACGCCTAGCGTATGCATGACACATTTTGACAGCTGCTGTAAACAGTATTGCAGGGCACTCGAACGGTGACTTATATCGCCTGGACCTCTAAAGCGATCTGTCCAGCTAGTTAGTGCTTCGTTGCACTAGGCTCTTGTATGCGGAGGGCTCGGTACCTATGGAGGATTCTGCGCTTGGTCGGTAGCTGATTGGCAGGAAGCTGAAGGGATTTACCAACGAAGTCATCTCATAGTTTCAATTGATCCCTGGAGTACTTCAGAGGTCGGTCTGCATGGTTTCTTTCCGTCGCCGACTTGTCTCTTCTTCATCATTGGATCTTTTCTTCGAGTATGCTGAAGGCATCGTACAATTTGCTTCAGGTAGACTGCTTCAACATTAAATGCAAATTACTCATGACACGAAAACTCTGTAAAGGAACGAAAACATGGAATATTCATTCTAACGGTCACAATGGTACCATGCACTTACATATATCCGTAGTGATGCCGCAAATGGCTTTGTTTCCCGAAATCAGGCGAAGTGCAATATACGATTTGTCATGCCCATACCAGTGGCGGATGCAAGGAAAACCAAACCAGCCATCCCCTTAAAAGTGATAAAACTCTACTCGCTTTGGCCAATTTTGGTCTATTTTCTTGAAAAAGACATTGTTTTCCCATTTTGCTCAAATTACCCCCCAAAAAAAGTTTATTAGATCCGCCTCTGGCCAGTGATACCGCTATTCGGAACTTCTTAGCTCTCTAAAACGACGAAGAAGTGGTTTTACATCAATTTGTATGAGGGAAATATGTTTTCCTCTGTCATAAGCTTTCGAATGAACCCATTTTCGAGCCAATTAAACGATTTTCGATTTTCACCTTTTTTTGGGGGGCGGGGGGACCAAACCTCAAAGGATCGATTCAAAATTTTGTGTGCTTATTATAAACTCAAAGGAGAATGCGGCGTCAACCGGCAAGCTTGCACAGACGAAAAAGTGGTATTTTGGGACACCCTACTGCACACTCGCCCAAGCTGAACCCTGCAGATATGGGATTTTCTTAACCCGCGCCCCACCGGGGGTCCAGCGCCACCTTCGCCCCACCGGGGGGCATCGATGCCCCCTCTAACTCTGAAAAATATGGGCGTTAGCGCAAATCTGCAAAGTGCAATAGAAAGCTCGCGTGAATTCAGTAAGAAATTACTTCACATGTTTTAGTGCTCAGGTCAATGGTTTGACCTCCAGAGGTCAAATTAGGTCAAGATCGGCTATTTTCACTCAAATATGCAATGCTTAAGCAAACTGGGCATAACTCTTATGCCATTAGAGCTATTGAGATCTGGTAAAGTACATTTGATAGAAAATTGTCAGTCCTTTTTGCAGTATGCGAAACGTAAAGACCTCCCGCCAGTGGTTTGACCTCCAGAGGTCACCTCGTGACCTAAGATGACCTGAAGTCACGAAAGGTCAAAAAGTGACCTTGCCGTATATCAAATGAAAGCCAGTGACGAGACAAACACGATGGTGTTTGTTTCAGCGCTCTAGCTTAATTAGGTCAAAAGTTATTGTCAAAATACTGTTTTTGACCCCTGGTGACCTTGGATGACTTTGGAGAGGTCAAAGGGCAAATATGGCCCCTGGAATCCGTGAAAGGGTGTCTAAGAACGCTTTTCTAATCAAGCTGAGCATTTCCAATCGCTTTTGTGACTTTTAGATCATAAGACAGCTTTTCCCCATGTTTTTTCAAAGGGAGAGGTCACCTCGTGACCTGACCTCAGGGCACGAAATCGAAAAATCCCGGATATACACGTTGTAGACCCTGGAAGGATCATGAAGTGTAGAAAGTTTCAAATTGATCGACTTCGAAATGTAGCTCTTACAGAGCTCTAAAGTTGAAGTGAGGTGACCTTGGTTGACCTCGTCTGGTGACCTGACCTTGGGTGACCCGGGGTAAAAAATTTCAGGGATGGTGGGAAAATGATGCAGTGAGAGGTAGAGCCCTCAACCGCGGCGCTGCGCCTCTTCGTTTTTCTGCTATCCCGGAAAAACCTTAGAGGGGGCCATCGATGGCCCCGGTGGGGCGAGGGTTAAGGATATAGTGTATAAAAACAAGCCTCAGACTATACCTGAGCTGAAGGACGCCATCACAGCTCAGATACAAGCTGTCACAGTTGAAGACTGTGCTTGGGTTATAGACAATTTTACGCATCGAGTCCAGCTGTGCCTTCGTCGTCGAGCGGCGCATCTGGAGCACATCATGAAACGGTCGTAAATTCCACATAGTTTCATACAATCGAATGCAATTCGGTAGATGACGTGTCCCATAATGTAGCAAACGTGTGTGCATTTATGTGTTTCTAACCAAATGATCATTGGTTTTGGGAGGTATTTCATGGGTGGCTTTTTGGGTAACTCTTTATTTATATCACATGGTAAGCCATCGAGTACAATAGTGTGGGTAACGGGATTCTCGATGTAAGTGACCTGGAGTCAGTAAGAGTCATAACCTCTTCAATAAATTTCATGGGGAAATTAGGCTTAGAACTTCAAAGGGAATAGCAATGGGGCGTTTATTTTGACGTCATTGTATTTAGCCTCTCATTTCAGTTGGAATGAGAATCATTATTACGCAGTACTATAATAGTAAAACAGTATCATAAATGGTTGCTACATAGGATTACCCTGGCGAATAATTGCGTTATCGACGCCTTTCTACGGTAGATTCAACTTGGCACTACTTCCATATATGCATTATCTGGGCTGATCATGACCTCACCTGAAGTCCAGTGAATTTTAGGATCGGACCTACTAGGGTCATATAGATTCCAACCATGCTTACTGTTATTCAATGTCTCCACTCTTCCATCCGTTCTGACACCGAATGTCGCCTTACATTATGTTCCCATTAGACCATGCTTTAATTTCTAGTGACATCGAAAGTGATATGAACAACCAATTTTAAATGCTGCTTTCGGTGCTGATCAGGAATTACTATTCAAAACTGTTTTCCGTTTTTCAGCCATCCATCAGAGTTACTGAGATTTTAGGTGTGCGTTAAACCACCGCCCCGCACCGGCGAAGGTGGCACTGACTACCGTACCGGCACCTGCTAGAACAAGGCCGGTGAATGATAACCTTATCCGCGTCTTTGCCAGGAAAATTTACCGGGGCACAATATCAAGCTTTCGTCGACCGAGATCAGGTCCTATTCTGCGATCGCCGTGACACTCCTGGAAGAGAAAGAAGTACATGGCTACGATATAAAACTGATTGCAAGCACGGGCGCCAAGAAGGTAACACTAACCCTTGTCTAATCATCCGGCTGGGTTTTCTTATTGTCCTCGTTTCATAAGTTCAGAGCAAGTAAAGCAAAAATATATCGCTGGGCACAGTGGCAGATCCAGGACTGCATTTGGGGAAGGGGGCTAGGGGGCTCGAGCCTTCCCCTCCATTGCCTCGGATCAGCCTCCGCCTTTGCATTAACTATATGGACTCAGATATTTCGGGGGGACTAGAGCTCCCCCAGCCCTTGTATCCACCACTGACTGTGCATCATTTGGGACATGTGAAAAAGAAACTCGGACAAAATTTAACAGGGCTGGTATATTTCATGTCACGAAGAAGCAAACAAGACAAGTTTTAGACAAGTTTAAAAAAATGTTAGCAAATAACAAAAGAAAACCTTTAACAAAAATGAATTTGCTTTTTCAGTGGACAAAAAGGGGCTTGCAAGTTTCCCTTCTGTTGAAGTTGGAGGTGGAGCATCATCACGAACTTACAAAACGGCATACATACTTCGTAGTTTTGCAAATAGGATCAGGCGGAGAATCCCCAAGATTGGTAGCAGTCGTTCCGGTAAGTTCATCTTACGGTAAGGCGCTCCTATTACGCACGCTCCCTAAAAGCACTTACGGAAGAAAATTAATCATACAGGTCATGTAGAATCTCTTCAATAATAGGTCTTGGCGCATAGGTCCTTTTCCAGGCGGCCCTAAGTAAGATGAGTGTGATTTCTACGGATATCATGAGGGGAAATCAGTTAATGAAGAAATTTCTTCCCTTTCGTCATAACCAAAGATAAGAAAAAAATTCTCAGCTCTTGTAGAAAATTTCTGAGAAACTAGTCATCCATACATATTTATCTGACCCTGCAATCTGGCGTTAACGGATGCGCGCTTTGTGGGTACCATTAAAGTTGGCTTATAAACCATGCGAGGCAGGGAAGACAAAACACTAGGTATTTAACTTTTAAAGCATCATGCACTGCTTCTAAAACAGTCATTTTGTGTCACTACCAAGCACGTTAAGTATCCGTCCTTTATCCCCATTCTTTGAGCATTGTTAGCAAAGGGATGACGCAAACAGCCCCAATCAAACGAATCCGGAACGACTAAATCGATCCCACGAGGAGAGTATCGCCATTGAGAATAATCTGAGCATATGGAGCTAAAAATGGTATCATTCTATAATCATATTATATTCGGTAACGAAACATTGAAATACCTTCTCGTTAACTGCCCTGAGCTTACGCAGTTCCCGCTCAATAAAAAATCCACGACAGCTTGTGATCCCCATCGTCAGAACTCGTCATAAAAGCAGGACACCCCTCCCCTTTGTCAGAGAAATTTAGAAAATATTATATCCCTTTCCCCTTCGGTGACAGATGTCATATGCGAACAGCCCCAATCAAACGAATCTGGAACGGATAAATCGGTCTCACGAGGGGAGCATGGCCTTCAATGGACATGAAATGTCTCATGTTCTTCAGACGCAGCCTTTGGAAAACAAAGCTCCTGATTATTTCTCTTTCTTTCGATTGCTATGTTCAAAACTTCCCAATTTTTCATCTTTGGCACAAATTGAAACTTTCCCTCCGAACATAATAGACAAGGTACGTATTCCAACCACCCCATTCCCTCGCGGCCAACACATATGTTTTGGGATTTGAAGTCTGTATGTAAAAGTGCTTTTTGAGTGCTAAATTGTATTTGATTTGTCAAGAAAGTATAGTAAATGCCAATGACAAGAAGTAACGAATGCTCTGAAGAATAACATACGTTCTATCTCACAGAATATAGCAGGCATAAAAGAGCGCAGCTTCAATAAAACCATCGGCAATTCATTCCTTTGAGATAGATTGTTTACGATTAGAGACAAGGAAGCATAACATCTGGCACCATTTCAGGTCACTGAAGATCGGCCAAAGCATCCTGCGAAGCCCGAGGAGAGGCCTTCAGGCAATGACGATACTCAGGAGCCTACACCAGTTGTAAGTGGCAACGAGAGCGACCAACTCCCACCCTGGATGATCAGTGCCCTGCAATTGATGAAAATATCACATACAGATGAAATAATAGCTCTGAAATTTATTTCTATTTCATCTATTGCATGAGGGCCACTCCCAACAGACACACGTCCCTATTTAAATCTAGTATTGGCGTGGGTGTTAAATAATCCTCTCCCCTGGCCAGATGGGACACAGGAGGCGGTCTAAAATGTGGAGGCCCGGTCACAGCGTTTCCGCAGCATATTTTATATCGTACAGCCTGCTCGCTCGGATAGCAAGCAATACTCATGATTGGCTGGTTCACATAATCACTGTCTAAAATTCGTGTTTCAGTTTTCAAATTTAAATGATTAAAATCACATGAAATCAATTTCTTGTGAAAAATTTAAAGGTTCACAGCGTTTCTGCAGTATATTTTATATCGGTCGCTCGGATGGCAGGTAAAAGTCTTGATTGGATGGCTCACATAATCACTGTCAAAAGTGTGTAACCAAAGCCCTTATATAAGTAATCGGAATAACTCGTTTTCTGTGAAAGCCTAGCTAAGGACATCGAAATCATGCCATCTTACACTTCCAAATGATGCCTGTGGCAGTTTTATGAAAAAGTTGCACGCGCATAATGCCATTTTCGACCACTGAATAGGCACGACGCGCACAAGTCACCGCCAGCAGTTAAGAAATGCGAAATACAAATGGGTTCCGCACGGACATACTCGGCGGAAAATCGGATGATAGCGGTGCAATTATTCCGTCGTGTATTTGAAGAGCCGTCGCATGCAATTTTCGGCATTCCGAAACTCTGCTAATAGGCCTTAAAGCCATCTAGCAGCAATCTTCCTTTGAGACCCGCACTGCAGGGCAGGACTGTAAAGGAAGTACTGGACCTCTCCAGTACTGGAGAGGGGTCTGGTCTAACGCGCACTGGAGGGGGTCTGGTAGGTTCCCCTGAGATCTTGGAAAATAAGAGGCTTAGAAAAACGCCAGTTGAAGGGTGGGTGGGGGCTATGGTAATCTACATCTTAACCAACTTTTATTGACCTAGGTCAACATATTCAAGGTCAAACGGGGTCATAAAGGTCAAACATGGCCGTGCTGGGGACTTATCGGTAAATGCCGTAATTATGCGGGAAAAGTCTGGAATATGGTAAAGGCGGAACAAGGTTATAAAGGGAATGTCATAAAGAATACTTCCTAAAATTTTGGGGTCAAGGTCATTCAACACCATGACCTTTGACCTCACAATATGGTATGCTACCTATAATGTACACTATAACTAGCACTTAAGCAATTTTTTGGGCGGGAAATGAGGATTGACCTTTACCCATGACAATTGGCCTTGACTGTGACGTCATAGCATGGTATACGTCAGACTGTGTAACGTCATTCGACCGGAAGCACCAGGTTCAATTATTGAAAGAGCTGGTATGTTTTTGACCAGTGACCTTCATGTGAGGTGATCTTTACATATCATTCCGTTTATATTGCGTTATGACGTCACTTATTGGTCTCAAATACAGACGAACGGGTGCGACCGCGCAATTGCAGCGATTTCAAAATATAGGTCTGGCTTTGAAAGTCTATAAGTAACAAAGTTGTCGGTCGATTTTCAAATTTTTTACCAATTGACGTATTGTTAAATTATCTCAAGTGTGGGAACATCATTTTACAGGTACGACATTTTCCAGCTACATCATTTTCCAGCTGCGGTTGTTCCGGCCATGTTGGAAAAATAGGTGAGGGCCTCTGAAGCCACTCACCTATTTTTCCGAGGTGGCCGGAGAACCGCTCGTAGCCGAAAAACAATACTAGGCCACATTTAACAGAATTGATGGGCACGTTGATTGGTGACGAAATTTTGAAAATCGGCCGGCATTTTTTTACTTATAGGCTTTCAAAGTCAGGCCTGCATTTTGGGATTGCCACAACCGCGCGGTCGGACCAGTTCGCTTGTATTAAAGACTGAGTGGTGACGTCATAATGCCATATAACCGTTATGATATGTCAGTCACCTCACATGAAGGCCAAGGTCAAAGGCACAGGTCAAGGTCATACCAGCACTTTCAAGGTCATTGACCCCCAGTGCTTCCGGCCAAATGGCACTAACCGGTCTAATGTATATTGTAGTATGACATCGTAGTAAAGGTACAGTCCCTATTGGAATTGAAATTGCCATGACTAGGTTCGACCGGCTTAGGACGGATATCTCACAGCCTATGGTACCTTTAGCTTTAAAAATGGGTTCATCATGTGTATTTTTCAAGAGCTTTCCAGTGGTCACCATTATTTTTTAATCTGACAGCTGGGTAAGAAAATATTTCACAATTACTGATTTTGCTGCATTCTGACGGGGTATTCTTCGCCTGACTTGCCACCGCCTCTGATAATCCCTGACCCTCTCGCCCATACCTGGACCACGTGACCTCACAGATGAATGGGCAGTTGGCATTGCGCCAGCTCATTCAACCCTCCCACAAATCTCGTCGTGTCTGAGGGGCACTCGTATTGCAATTGCTCCCACTGTGTTGCTGTGTGCTGTACATTTGGCGTCACTGGCCTGGGGCAGTGCAATGGCAGAACCACCAGTGACTTTTTGAGGAGGGGTCAAAATTTAATCAGATGGTCACAGGCGGGAAAAAAACATCAGAATCTCTTTTTGTTGCGTAAGCAAATTTTCTCTCCTGGTCCGCTTTTCCCTCCTGCAATGGCTTTTCCGTCCTGGATCCGTCCTTGTGCTTGGGTTGCGAAACACGTTAGCTATCAGTGGGTGCAGCGGCGTAGCCAGGATTCGGCCAAGGGGGTCCGACTACCATCGGGGGCCCCCAGGCCGGGGGGCCCCTTAGTAGTCGGGGCCCATCTCCTATATGTGTCGTATAATATTTTGGCATTATAACATTTACACGACGGAAATTTGTTATTCCTTTTTAAGTGTTCGTTCTTATTTTGTTTATAGTTTCATTTTTCTCGATCCGACCAAGTGCTGGTAAATTGAGGTCACCAAATATTAAGGCTGGCCCATACCTATATGACAGCGTGGCTAAAATAATCGTTTTGTGGCCATTTAACATTTGATTTCGGGAAATCAAATGTTGCTGCGTGCATGATGGTAAACCTGACTTGGCCTCAATTCACTCTGGTAATCAGGCATGACGTTATTGAAGGTCAGTCGTTTTGAGTACGAAGAAATGGTCTTCTACGGGAAATGATTACCAATTCTTTCCGGGTGTCGAATTCATGAACTCTTTGGTCAGAAAATTTCCAAAGAAATGGAAGAAATGAATAAGAATACAAGGGATATGGTGAATAGTGGTGTGTTCCGGACGTCGTATAACGTCTATTCCGCGGAAAGATCCTGATGAATTCACCACAGTTACTTTCTTACCCTTGCTATGTTGTAAATCAGAAAATTACCAAAACAATAGGTGCCTGAGATAACTATCGCCTTGGATAACTCTGTCATTGTTATTGTAAACCTTTCATACCTATTTTTCGTTTTGGGATTATGCTCATCAATGTGTGTCATTGCCCTTTTTTGTCTGGTTTCCTACCAAAATATTCGGAAGTTGTTTATTTCAGAATGTTTAGGACGGTAGTTATTGGGACTAAGCCAATATTGAAAATCAGCTGAAGCTCCAAATTCCCTGTTCGATTTGGTATTATGGATGCTAAAATTAGATTAATTTTTGCCTTTCCTTCAGTAATGGTGCCTGATCCACGTGTTTCAATTTGTCGTTTTTGGTACGCAATGGGAATAGAAACATTTTTCCGAGGCATATGATTTTCGAAAATCTTTGAGCCTAGGATCTCAAGCGATATCTCTGGATTGTTAAAATCTAAAAGAAATGGAAAGGAAAAAGGACGCTCAATAAAAAGGATATATGAGTGTGCCCCAGATGCTATATAAAACCTATTCCATGGACGGTCCTACTGATGAAACCGCTCACTTACTCCTCCCTAGCCATTTGTTGGATATCCCGGGGGCTTGGGGAGGTGAATACTTCCTTGGACTTTAGGTCTCTGATAGGCTTTGTACAGGGCTTGTATTGCTATGCCAGCGTTAAGCCATCCAGGACCATCACCCACCGCCCCCGCCCCCTGACCCATGGGTCGAGCAAAGATCTCCAGGGGCCTAGCACTTGACATGGCGCCGAAACCAGTATCCGGGACCCCCGAAAACAACACTTTTCCCGCAAATCAGTACTTACGTCCCCCACAGCCAGAATTTGGGGGTACCGTGAGACTACCTACTGGGACCCCCTAGAACTTACTCCCGTGGGGCCCTGAGGACAACTTTGAGGGGAGGGGGAGAAATGCTCGCTGAGACTAGCTTTTGGGGACACCTGAGGGCAGCTTCAGATGACCCCTGAGACTAACTCCTGGAGACCTCGTGAGACTAATTATCGGATCTCTGAGATTAGCTCTCCGGCCCTCCTTACACTAGAACTGAAATGTCCCCTGAAAATAACTCGGGCTTCTGAGATCAGTTCTTGGGGGACCTGAGACTAGCTTTGGGCCGCCTAAGACCAACACTTGGCGCTACTCACAAGGTTAATTTCCGGCCCCTCTCCCGATTAGATCTCAGGGAGTCTCTGATACTGATTTACGGCGCCTCTTGACCAAAATTAAGGACTCCTGAGAATCTCTCGGGGCTCCTTGGGTTAGTTATCAGCAGCACCTCTGGGCCTATTTATCGGGCCCCCGGATTTGCTCTGGAGGAGGGGGCTAAAATTGACTCTCGGGGCCATCCAGATTAGCTCTTGGGGTCCCCTGAGGCTGTCTCTGAGGTGGGGCGGGGGGCTGGGAATGACTTCCGACAGCCCTCTGAGACCAACCCTGGGGCGCCCCTTGAGACTAACACTCGAGGAGGGAGGCGTGGAAGCACCCCTGAGACTGAGCATTTGGCACGGCACTCCTGAGACTGCCTCTCGAAAGCCCAGATTAACCCTCAAAGGCCTAAAGCTGACTCGGGGCCCGTGAGACCAAAATTCGGGAGCACCTCTGGGAATTACTCTCAAAGGCCTAAAATTAGCTCTTGGACGAACCGGAGACAAGCTCCCGGGAGCACTCTGAGGCTAACTTTTAGGTGCTCCCTGAGATTGACTCTCGGGGCCCCTTATGCAACAACTGGGGGGGCATAGCCTCAGGCTAAATCTCGAGGGTTCCCAAGATTACCCCTCGGAGGCCTCCTGAGACCAGCACTCTGCGGATCAAATGAGACTAACTCTCGGACCGCCAGATTAACTCTCGGAGCCACCTGAAAGTAAATATTGACTCTTGAGAAAGACGCCCGTAAGAATATGGGATCGAATATCGAGGGTCCTCTAAGACTGACCCTCGGGGTCCCCTTGACCGACTCTTGGGGGTTCTCTGAGACTGACTCTCATGGAGCCCCCTGAAATAGACTGTCGCGGGACCCTGAGAACCACTCTCTGGAGGACCCTGGGACGAGCTCGGCCCCCTGAGACCGACCCTGGGGGCCCCTGAGACCGACTTTCGGGATCCCTTAAAACTAACTCTCAGGGACCCCCTGAAATCCACTTTCGGGGGGTTTTGAGACTGACCCTCAGGGCGGGGCCCTGAGGCCGACTCTAATTCTGGGGGCCCCGTGATCAGAGAATGCTTTGCAGTAGTTCAGATTTGCCCAAGGGGGTCCTCGGGCTCCTAGAACCTCTCGGCTACGCTACTGCATCCACACATTTGGGAGCCCGCCGAGATCAGCATTTGGAGGCCCCTGAAATCCTTGCTTCCCCGGATACCAATATTCCGGAGCCCCTGGATACTGATGCGCGGGGCTCCTAAGACCAAGCTCGGGGTTCCACTTAGATCAGGTTCGGGGGCACCCTCATGCTTGCGCTTTTCTCAGGAGTAACTCGACACTGATGTTCGGGGGACCCCCAGATCAACATTCGTAGCCCCCCCCGAGACCAATGCTCAGTACTCTGGAGCCCCTCAATACCAATGCTCCGGGGCCAAACCTGGGCCCCTGAGACCAAACTCTGGGTACCACGGGGCCAATTCTCGTGACTCGCTCATAAGTCCTCTCGATATCGATAGTCAGGGGTCACCCCGAGATCAATATTGCCCCCCCCCCACTTCCCGAGGTCAATGTTCGCTGCTCCAGAGCCATCGATACCAATGCTCGGGGGATCCCTGAGACCAGCTCTGGGGCTCCCTAAGACCAAGATCGAAAGGCCCGTGAGACCAAGCCCGGGCCCCCGAGACCAAGCTCGGAAGGCCCGTGAGACCAAGCTCGGGTCCCCTGCTGCCAAGCTTGGGGGACCTGAGACCAAGCTCGAGGAGCCCTCTGAGACCAAGCTCGGGGGGCCGGAGACCAAGCTCGGGGGTCCCCTGGTACCAAACTCGGAGGGCCCCGTGACACCAAGCTTGGGGCCCCCTTAGATCCAGATCAAAAGGCCCGTGAGACTCAAGCTCGGGGGGTGTCCTGAGACCAAGCTCGGGGGTCCTTGAGACCAAGCTCGGGGGCCCCTGAGACCATGTTCGGGGTCCCCTGAGACCAAGCTCGGAGGCCCCTGAAACCAAACTCGGAGGGCCCCCTGAGACCAAGACAGAAAGGCCCCTGAGACTAAGCTCGGGGGTCCCTGAGACCAAACTAAGGGACCCTGAGACCAAGATCGAAAGGCCCGTGAGTTTAAAGCTCGGGGGCCCCTAACACCAAGCTCGGAGGGCCCCTGAGACCAAGCTTGGAGGCCCCCTGAGACGAAGTTCGGATTTCCCTTGAGACCAAGCTCGGGGGCCCCTGAGACCAAGATAGAAAAACCCCTGAGACTAAGCTCGGGGGTCCCTGAGACCAAGCTAGGGGGACCCTGAGACCAAGATCGAAAGGCCCGTGAGACTAAAGCCAGGGGCCTCTGAGACCAAGCTCGGGGCCCCTGAGACCGAGCTCAGGGGGTCCCCGAGATCAATGTCCGGTTCCCTAGAGTCTCGATACCGATGATCAGGGGCCCCCTGAGACCAAGTTTGGGGGTCCCCTGAGACCAACCTGGGGGCCCTAACACCGAGCTCGGGGCCCCCCTGAGACTGAGCTCGGGGGACGCCTGAGACCAAGCTCGGGGGCCTCTGAGACCAAGATCGAAAGGCCCGTGAGATTAAGTTCGAGGCCCCTGAGACCCAGCTCAGGGGGCCCTGAGATCCATGTTCAGTACTCTGGAGCCCTCGATACCGATGATCGGGGACCCCCAGAGACCAGGCTCGGAAAGCCCGTGAGACCAAGCTCCGGGGCCCCTGAGACCAAGCTCGGGGCCCCCTGAGACCGAGCTAGGGGCCCCCTGAGACTAAGCTCAGGAGGCCCGTGAGACCAAGCTCGGGGGCCTTCTGAGACCAAGCTCGGGGGGCCCCTGAGACCAAGTTCGGAGGTCTCTTGAGACCAAGCTCGGCGGCCTCTGAGACAAAGCTCGGGGGCCCTCTGAGACCGAGCTCGGAAAGCCCGTGAGACCAAGCTCGGGGGCCCCTGAGACCAAGTTCGGAGGTCCCTTGAGACCAAGCTTGGGCGCTCCCTGAGACCAAGCTCGGGGACCTCTAAGACCCAGCTCGGGGGCCCCTGAGACTAAGCTCACGGGGCCCGTAAGACCAAGCTTGGGGACCCCTGACACTAAGCTCGGAGGTCCCTTGAGACCAACCTCGGGGGGGGCCTGAGATCGAGCCGCAGCCGCACCAGCCTCTCTCAGCCGCACCAATGGTGACCCTAGATCTTTAATGAGCTGTTGGTACGCCTGGAACGCCGATCTTCTTTCCACTCAGTCACCGGCTGGTGGAGCCAGGGCTGTGGGTCGATTTCTCAGCAGCCTGAAAACGAGCCAGGACCGCTCATCGACCAAGTGAGACAGTGTGGTGCCCTGCTCGATAGTGGGTGTTACACTTGCGTCGCCCTCGTCTGCTGATTCCGTCTTATCGAGGTGTCTTAGAAAGGTCATGGCAATATCAGCTCGCTCATCGGCGCTGACTGGGAGGCGAGACTGAACACCACCATCTCTGGCTTCAGGTAGGACAGATGTCGGCGCATCTTATGCAGAGCCGCATCAGCAACAACCATGTCGAGTGCTCAGAAGCGCAGTAGGTTGTGATGGAGTCGGAGGTCGTTGTGAGCAGCTTTCGCGGCCTGCGGAGCCGTGAGCCAGACCGGAACGTACGGCAGGCAGATGAAGAGGCAGACCCTGTGTAGTCTCTCTGTCTCTTCCGGGCTGTACTCCATCTGACTGGCGAACAGCTTCATCTTGCTAGAAGTAGATAAGTCAGTCAGTCAGCGACGACGAGCGAGCTGATATCGCCATGACCTTGCTAAAACATCTCGATGAGACGGAATCAGCAGACGAGGGCGACGCAAGTGTAACACCCACTATGGAGCAGGGCACCACGCTGTCTCACTTCGTCGATGAGTGGTCCTGGCTCATTTTCTGGCTGCTGTAAATCGACCCACAGCCCTGGCTCCACCAGCCGGTGACTGAGTGGAAAGAAGATCCGGGGTTTCATGCGTACCAGCAGTTCATTAAAGATCTATGGATCACCAATGATACGGCTGAGAGAGGCGTCGCTATGATTCAACGCTTCATTCAGGCTAAAAAAAACCAGCAGGAGCTCCAATGGCTCCTGCAGGCTGTCGAGGACCACCGCAAGAGCATCGCTTCATTCGACAAGCGTTCTCTCGGATTGCTCTAAACAGTGACCGTAGACAGGATATCGCGCGGGAACAGTGGACGAGCCAATTGCAATAGATTTAGGTTGATTATGAAAATTATGCTGACAGAAATATAATGTCTGCTTCGATTAGGTCAGATTATTTCGCATCGTGATATGAAGTTGACAGGCCAGTCAATGCCTGCTTTTGAGCAGGTTTTTTACGAACCCCACCCTATTCTCCCATGATTATTCTTCCTCACCCTCCCAAGTCGCGATATTTTCATCCTTCGAGGGTGGGGCGGGGGGTGGTTCCGGGAGGTTGGGGGGGTGTAACGGAGATTTTCGAGGGGGGAAGTTACCGTGAGGGGGTGGGTTTCAGGGCTCGGAGCCTCCACCGTCATTGCAATTAATATACCCTGAGTATGTAGCTGCTAAAGACATTGTTGTATTTCGGGGAGGGTGGGCCTAGGCCTCCTTAACCACTGATCCACTGATATCCCCTGTATCCACTGATTTCCCCTCATCTAAAATTGGCCATCTCTACGTTACTATTAATAATAATTTGCCATAATAACCCGAAAAACCAAGCACCATGCCTAAGAACACTAGTAACCACCGCGGTAAAACGGTGCGCTAAGGCTTACATAGGGCTGAATGGAACGGAAAAACTTCCCAACTTCAAGCCGTTTGCAGAACCCCTAGACCACCTCAAATGTTGATAAAAATGGTACCAATGAACTCGCAATTCTTTGCAGAACCATATTAGCCCTGAGCTCGTATACTTTTCAACAAAAGTTGCAATCTGAGCAGCTCTAATGTTCAGCTACCACATGTTGCCTTTTCGACCCTGCTTTGGTACGTATAGCAGCTATGGACAGGTCTGGTCTAGATACAGCCTAAATGAATTCAGGAAGAAACTGCAGCATGCACCATGGAATTTTAGAAAAAAAGCCCAGCAGTGAACTTTTTTCTGGAAGACATGATCAGGGAATCGACGAGTCTAGCTGCACTCGATGATACTGATTTTAAGAAAATTGTGACACGCAATTAACATTTTTGAAAACGCGCTCTTTCTGCTTTGGTCGCAAGTGGCAGGTCCCTAATTTCCATAGTTACTCCCGTCATCTAAATATGACCTCATGTGGCTCATGAAACCTCCGGATCATTTAAGTAATATTTTAAGCTCGAAGTGATCTCTCCAGATGAATAGTTACAAGAGAGCTCCGAATCTCTGACACTATTTAATTGCTACATAATCCTGGTATTGGGTCCTATTAGAATATCGCAGAATAGTTTTAGGGGTGCTTTTGGAAGTTTATGGGTGCTTCCTAAAGCTTTAGGGTAGCTCGCGCACCCCAAAAAGTATACAAAGTTACACTCCTGGCTTCATCTACCAATCTGCGATCCATATCACACAATATGTCACCGAGTGCAGTAATTCTTGCAACGGAATTCTCCATATTAGTGACCTGGGATCAAATGAGGGTCAAGTACCGCTTGAAAATGCACGGGAAAAAATAATCTTAAATTCGAAAACTTTGCAAAGAATGTCGATACAGCGTTTGTTTCAAAGTCATTGTGTTCGACTTACGATTGAAGCCAAAACGATCTGCATTATGATCCATAGTGATTTGGACCTGACCTCAGGTCACATGAATTTTAGTTTCGGAACTGGCAGGGTTATATGATACCTCATGCATAGGCGGCGGAACAAGGGGAGCACCGCGTCGGGGCATTTTGATCCTCCGACGCATGCATAAGAGTCTTTATCTCTAGCCCTATAGAGTTGACTGGAAAGAAATGGGTCGAAAATCCTTTGGTGCCCTTAACCCTTAAACCCAAACTCTCCACCGCGGCTGACATCATACGTTCGAGCTTGACGAAAGAAGTGCAAGGGCGCTTACATGTTTCCTTTAGCTCTGCTCTGTCATCTATTGTGAAACAAAATTTTAGTTTCCATTATATCCCCGTTAGAAACATATTGACTTCTAGTGACCTTTAAAGTGACATGAACAACGTGATGGATACAATATTTTCGGAAGAGGTTAAGACAAACCATCTAACGTTACTTTCCGTTTTATATCACTCCGCCTCCCCCTCACCGGCAAAGGTGGCGCTGACCACCGTACCGGCGCGTGTTACAACATCATGGGCTGGTGAATGATAACGTCATCCTCGCCTTGGCCAGGGAGGTTCAACGGGGCACTTCTTCAAGCTGACGTCGACCGAGCTCAAGACCTATTCTGAGATCGCCCTGACCCTCCTGGAGCAGAAAGGAATACATGGTTACAACATAAAACTAATCGGAAGCATGGGCGCCAAGGAGGTAACACGGCATTTTGTCTTATAATTAGACTGAATTTCCTTTAACTACCTTAATTTCATAACTTCAAAGTGAGTAAAAAATATCTCGAATGCTGGGCACATTAAGACAAAACCGAACCTCTGACATAGCTTAGCAAAGCTGGCTGATTTCCTGTAATGGCATAGCAAGGAACTTGTTTTGCAAGTTTTGCAATCTGCAAGTTCACCAAGCTGCTTTTTAAAATTTGTAAGCAGCGTAAATAGGTAAACTTGTAACAAACACTGCATTTATTTTCAGCGCACAGCTAGGGGTTGGCACGTCCACCTTCGATTGGAAGTGGAGGTGAAGCTTGCTCGTGATCTCCAAGCTTCAACTCAGTATACATACTTTGTGGTTTTGCAAATAGTACCAGGCGGAGAATCACCAAGTTTAATATCCGTCCTTCAGGTAAGCTCATTTACGGTATTACGCACGCTTCCTAGACACTTAACGCGGACAAGTAATGTATAAATCCCTTAAATCTTTAGAATAACAGATTTTACGCCCGGGTCCTTTTCTGAAGGCCTCTGCGTGGTTTGAGTGTTTCGTACGGATATCATGAGAATGGGGAAACAAGAAGTGAGTTAGTGAAGAGCCCTCTGCGTTTTGGTGAGAAAAATTTCAGAAAAAGGAAAACTTAAACGGGTACTTCAGACACGAACGAGGTTGGTGTCGCATGATTGATGATTCGTTTGGTCACTGGTTGCAAACCATGTGAGTTTCAATAAAAACACGTGTTGGTACTTTTTTAAATTCTGGTTTAATCAGGGTCATGATTGGAAAAACACAAATCTGTTTTCTGCCGTCCTATAACAGACTGTCATGCAGCTTTCAATGTATCACCCAAGGGTGTTTCACATGTCAAAAAAGAAGAAAATTAAAAAATTCACATTTCGTCCGCTTTCCCAATTAGCGACCTCAAAGCGTGAATATCGAACTCATGAAAAATATAGTTCTAATGAAAGACCCTGTAAGAAAGCACGGCAGACATATGGCAAACTGCAGTTTCAATAGTGCAGTCCGCATTCCTTTCTTTTGAGATCAATCTGTAAAAAATGGACAGGCGAAAGCATAACATTTGATACCATTTCAGATCATTGAAGATAGGCCGATGCATCTTCCGGAGCCCCAACACAAGCCTTCAGGCAATGACGAACCAGAGCCCCATCACAAGCCTTCAGACAATGACGAACCGGAGCCCCATCACAAGCCTTCGGGCAATGACGAACCAGAGCCCCATCACAAGCCTTCAGGCAATGACGAACCGGAGCCTGAACCGAATGAAGGTGTCATTGAGAACAACGGACACCCACACTGGACGGTGAGCGAACCGCAACCGAAGGAAACAGCATTTTCTGCAGCCTTTTGCACTGAATAAAGCACCCAGGGTAAATAAACCTGATGACTTGAGCATTTACCCAGAATCTTTTTTATTCACCAAAAACACAAAGCTATCCAGGTAAAGATGCGAGCTAGATACAAAATATGGGCATTGAGCACCATCTGGGCCATTTTCTTATTTAGGCATCTCATCTATAGAGAGTGAAATGATACACTTCGATTTAGTGCCACATTTAGTGCTTTCATTTCGAAGTGCCACAATCCCTAGTTTCTGAAATCCCCCGTTCTTAAATCTGAAAAAAACATCACGACAAAGTATCAACCTCAGCCTTCATGGAGAGCCCAGCTGCAATTCATCATGGAGCTTTAGCTACATAGAAGATACTAAAGAAGAATTAAAGCGACAGCAAAAAAAATCATACAAAAGAAAATTTCCTGACAAAGCATGTAGTACACGTGGCGTCAGTGTGCTACTTCTTCCTTTCACTTCGAGGGGATGTCAACACAGAGAACCGCACGCTCGGACATCGGAGCGGCCCGATACCATTCTGAAGAGGCCTCTGCACAACTCCAAGACCATTGCACGGTCTGCCATCAGCTGCTCAGGCATCACCAACCCAAAGAGATAATCGCCGGTGTTTAACACGCGCACTGAAGGGTGTCTCCGTGGCCCCCACTTATTTTTTGCAAGGTGGCTGGAGAACTGTTCGCAGTAAAAGAGCTACTTCGCTGAATATGGAAGATTTTGACGACACGTTGATAAGTGGAAAGATTTTGAAAATCGATGGATACCTTTTGTTAGTTATAGGCTTTCAAAGCCAGACCTGTATTTTGAGATTGCCATGGTCGCGCGGTCGCCCCAGTTCGCCTGCATTGAGGGACCGGTTCGTGACGTCATAACGCCATATACGCGAGATATATCAAGGTCACCTCACATGAAAATCACGGTCATACCAGCGTTTGCAAGCTCACTGACTCAAGTGCTTCCTGTCAAATGGCGTAAAATGATGTACATTATATTATGACGTCAAATCAAGGCAACTCAATGTTAGGGTCAATGTCAAAGGCAAGCTTGAAGGTTATGGATCAATGTCAATCTTCATTTCCCACGAAACGGTTATGTGTTCAGTTATCTCGAATGACCTCGACCCAAAATTGTCAGGGAACATTTTTGGGATCTTCCGTCTACGACCTTGGTTCGCTTTTAGTACACGTCCGACTTCTTCTGCATAATCACGGTATTTCCCAATAGGTCCCCAGCACGGCTAAGATTTGACTTTCAGCACGCTAAGATTTGACTTTCAGCACGGCTAAGATTTGACTTTATGGCCCCGTTTGGCCTTGCAGATATGGACCTAGGTCAATGAAGTTGAATATAATGTATATTACCATATCCCCCTAACATCCTCAAACGGGTGGCGTATTTCTAAGCCTCTTAGTTTTTCTAGATCTCAGGGGAACCTACCCGCCCAGTACGCGTTAGTGCCAGGCCCCTCTCCAGCGCAAGTTTTAAAAACAAGTATGGTGGCACCGTCACCATCTCAAAGCATCAGTGCTGAAGACTTCGTAAAGGATGTAGAACCAGTTTAAGAAAACAGTTCTCACGTGACCCTCCGCTGGGATCAGCAAGACAGCACCATCCCGCACACATCAGCATCACTTTACAGTGGCTTGATCAGAATTTGACCAGGGACAGCGTCATCGCTCGGGAGATGAGGAGCGTTTGGTTAGGACACTTTTCCAGTTGTGATCTTCCAGAACTTCACTGGTGAGGTTTTTTTCGAAGAACAAAATCTACCAGTGTTTTACAAGATATGTCCCTGCCGAATAAGCCCTTCAAGCAGAAAACACGTTGGATCTACCAAGAGACGTATTTCAACGTCATGCTGAAGGTGTAAACAAAGAACAGCAACTCCGCACCAGCAAAACATTTGATCACATCAACTATGTCCTTGGCAGTGAAATCCTTTCCGAGCAGATTTTTAGCAATGCAGGTTAGAACTTGCGCGAAATGAGGCATCTTACTTTAGGTTACGAAGAACCCTTTCTTTCTTAGAGCAAAACAAAATCTGGGCATTATTTCTCAAACACTCAGTAAATTTAATAGGCCTAGATCAAGTGGCTTGGTGCTGTGGTTAGGGCAAGACAGTCAGAAGGCGCTAAGCTGGTTCAATATTGGTCCATTTTATGGTGGAGAATGGGTAGGTACGGCGGCGAGAAGATCTAGCGCTGAGGTGCTGAAGAACTTTTATACCTCTCTGCGGTAGTGGAACCTTGGGCGGATCCCGGTGCCAGAGGGCACATGTCTTCCCCCATCCATCCACCCGGCGCCTCCTGGAACGTCGTTTCCCACCCTTACCCTCCAGTACGCAAGAATTGCCGCCCACACAATGTAGCTTGGTGCTCCTCTGGTTTCACATTTTCAAGAATTCGCGCCCCTGTCCCCAAATGACGCCCCCTCTCGAAACTACCCCTGCCGGCCGAAATCCTGAATCCGTCTATGCGTGGAACACTTGCCGTGTGACAATTTTGGGAAACGTTTGTTCGCTGGTGGGTCGCAAAATCAAAGTAACAACAAAATAAGTAAATACGTATTTTATTGCACTTATATTGCTTACGCTTGGTTGATATAAATAAATTTAGTTAGAAACTTCTAGGAATAAATGTTTGCGAAATTGTGTGTACTGAATTACTTCTCTACATCCAAAAACATATTCCCGCTTGCGATTCCAACATGAAAAGACAACAGCGGGTGTATGTATGCACCTGCACTGAAGGAATGTTTCAGCAGACCTGAGATGCCGGTCTTTTCAGGTGCTGAAGAACCTATGTGGTGATCACTGTGTAGAGACCGCAATGCGTCTGCTGCAAACGGAACTGCATCTGAAATACCGGCTCCTGCTGAAAAAAGTCACGTGTTCAACTGCATGGGTAAGACGTGTCCAGCAAAACATATCACGTGCTTTTCCCTCAAGAGTAACAATTTCCATTTCTTTCTTTTTAGCCCCATAGCCCTGTGCTTCTGAGCCTTTTCCAGTCACCCCCCCCCAATAGCTCTGACTAGGTTTAGAGGCCTTGGTGAGGTACAACAAATGTTCATAAAGTATGTTGGGGATCAAGAAGCCCTCATTCAGTATTCCCACCTGGGATTAGATCCCAGATCAAGGAAGTTCAAGACACTTCCACCGCGCCGCAGCTTGATTGAAAATAAGATACCTTAACCGAATGTATGTACAGGAGAATCATAGTGCCTAGACTACCAAAAATTAAAGTTATAGATGCACAGAAGCTCATGCATGTGTCTTAGATTCTAACCGCTTGTGTTTACAAGGAAGGGTGGAGTGTCTGTTGGATTCTAACCGTTTGTGTTTACAAGGAAGGGTGGAGTGTCTATTCCACATCCTGGAAAACGATCCCTCCTATAGCTCAAACCCAGTAACGTCGAAGGCATTCGTATAGACCAGCTCGCAAATCACTTGGAACCGATTTGCTTCAGAGGCGCGCCGCTTGGGGCACCCGTGGTGTGACATCTGATCACGAACCAATATCAGGTCACATCAGGTCATCGATTTCTGACAATTTTCCTAGAAACATTCAAAACAATTTTGCAGCTCAATCGAGCGGTGGGCTTAACCAGTGTTTAAGCCTCGTCCCGGTGAAGGGGGTGGCTTACACCCCCTTCGGGTTTTTCCGGCGGCACGAAAAAACGGCGGCGCGAAGCGCCACCCTGTCCAAGGCACAACTTTTCCTTAATCAGTTCCGCAACTTTCCACAAAATTTTAAGCTTGGGTCATTTCAGGTCAGGTCACCACTGCAGGTCAAGTGATCTCACCTCCAAAAATATTTAAGGTGGCGAAGTAATAAAAGGGTGAATCTATCATCGCATTTAAACTTTTACCACATAATGGGCCCACCGAGAACCACAAAATATATTCCGGAGTTTTTCATAGAGATGACCTAGGGTCAGATACAGATCATGACCCTTCCATTGAAAATGCAGGGGGAAAACAGGAATTGGGCTGTCAGAGCCTCATATTTGTGTAGATACGGCTGATAATACCTTCATATTCTCAAAATCCAAGTATCCTGGTCTTCTTTTCAGGTTCATGCTGCAATTTTTGATCTGGGACCTCTGAGAGTTCATCTGGGCTACTTAAGCAGGTGTTCAGGCTTAGGTCAATAACTTTGCAGGAAATGACGATAAAGCTTTATTAACGATAAAGCTTTATTAACGATAAAGCAGGAAATGACGATAAAGCTAAACGATATTGATACCGTCACGTTTGGATTGTTACTGCGAGTCGATTGGTGTGCATATTGACTTTGCTAGATCAAATAGTGGTCTTGGCCTGACCTCAGGTTAGGTCATTTTTGTGTTTTTACCTAGTATAGTCATATTATGCATCAATCGATTCCCCACGAGAGGAAGCGAATAGTACCTAAAAAATTATTCTAACTCTGTCACACGGTGGAAACCAAAAACTAATCTAACATGCAACCTTCTTTGACCTATCATGACCTCAATATTGACCTGAGCCAAAAAATGGCCGATGTATTTTCCTCGTGAAGTTTCATGGGCTATCCACCAGCGTTCGCGTTTTTCCTCTATCCCGCATAGGAGCCGAGTTCGAGGGGGGTGTTTAAACACCCCATCAGGGCGAAGGTAGCTTGGAGGCCCACCGGGGCGGGTGTTAACACGTGCAAAAATGTAAAAAGGCACACCTTAAAGTTCGGACACTTACGCTTGCATGCAAACTGATACACACGATGCAGACTGAGAACATAATACGTGCTATTGTGCCTGACCATCAGTGGCGGATACAAGGGAAGGTTAGGGGCTCAAGCCCCCAAATGTTGTCCTGGATCCGCCCCTGCGTACCACACAGCCCGTTTGGCTCTTAACATTGATCTGTATGCCCCTTGTAAAAACAAAAAGGCATGAAATGTTAATTAACTCAATAGAACTTCAAATCTTCTTCAGTTCGATCTTTTCGCAACTTCTATTCTTAACACGCGCATTGACGGGGGCGGGTACCCGCCCACTTCTTCTGTTTTTTTCAACAGCATAAAAACGGCGGCGCGCAGCGCCGCCATACTTGGCATATCTTTTCGCTGATCATTTTTACAGCTTGTGTCAAATTTTTAAGGTAGGTCACCAATACCGGTCAAGTGACCTGACCTCAAAAAAAGTTTAAGATAGCATTAGTCAGAACAGGGTGAACTTATCCGACTGAAACTCGCATCACATAATGGCCTCAACTAGTTCTCTAAAATTTGTTCCGGTATTTTTTATATCGATGACCTAAGGTCAGGTAGGAGCCATGACCTCTCCATTGGAATTCCATGGGAAAATGGTTTTAACTGAATAACTCAATAATGGATGGTGATAGATCGTTTGTTTTAGTTGCATTAGATTTGTCTTGGCCTTGCAGCTCTAATGATATACATTTTACCTAGTTTTGCCTTGACCTGACCTCAGGTCAGGTCAAATCCTTGATTTGACCTTGCAAGGTCATATTATATCATTCGATTCGGCTTGCTGCGAGGTTTCCAATGGTCTAAATTGTTTTGCTGTATCTTTACTGGTTCAGATGAAATTACTGAACACCTTGATTTACATGTTATCCCTATGATGGCACGTTTTGACCTCTAGCAACTTTACATGTGACCTGAAAAAATGGTTCAAATATTTTTGATAGAGAAGTGGATGGGCTACCCAACGCCGTTTACCGTTTTTCGCTATCTAGCGTGGTTCTCGAGATCTTGGGGGGGGTGGTTACCCGCCCTCCCCCCGTCAAAGCGAAGGTGGCTCAGACCCCCGTCAATGCGCGTGTTAAACCCGACACTTGTTTTGAAAATGACGAAATATCAGTCGGTCTCGTTAAAGAAACAGACCCTATCAATCAATTTCAGGTTACATTATATTCTAAGCGCTTCCTTCCCCGAACCACACGGTCCAATATATAATATCTGTCGCATTCAAACGTTTTTTTCTTCCACAGAATTTGGGGACTAGGGGAATTGTGCACCACCTCAGGATCGACATGGTGCATTCTTCCTGCCTGATGGACACCGCCCTGACAAGGCACGGCTGCAACATCGCAGAGCAGCTGCAAAGACACCACCGGTGCGTCACGGCCGACCTCACGCTGCTCCAAGACAAATCGGGAACGCTGACAATCACCAATTACGATGTAAGTCACGTAAGGATGAGGTGCAGCCCCGTGAATTGAGTCTGCACACACTAGGCTAGGCAGCTTTTGTTCTATTCTTAGCTAACTATTGCTCAAAGAGCCGTGATTCAACATCCAGCTTGTACGTTTTGCTCCCGTTTTCGATTGTGCACTCACCAAGACTCCGTAACCGCATATTTCAGAAATCATTATTACAAAACCTAATTATAAAGAGAGAACCCAAGAAGATTTTGTCTGTTACCGTTTTTTCTTCGAAGTATGAGGCTGCCCACCAGTTTTGGTTCTGAAACCTAAAGCTAGGCGCAAAACACGCATCTTGTTAGTTTTCATGACTGAAGAAGCAACCGTTGGCCAAAACTTATCTGAAAACTGCTGAGCCTAATGTGTACAGATTGAATCATAGGGAGCGTCACCGAACAAGTAAGAGAATTTATCTTTAAGTTCCAACTAGGCAAGTAGCCTCAGAACCTTCCAATCAATAGTTATTTTCTTGCAACGTTTTAGAGACCACTTTCCATTTATTGGGTAGGCAGGAGTACCCTTCCGTATCCGTGCGACCCAATTACTAAGCCTCCATAGGATAAAATAGTTACGCGTTATTACTTTGTTAGCAGATCGCACGAATCTTCGCTCCACTTTTTCATAGTATTTTCCATGGCTAAGTTATATACATAGGTTTAAATATTTCCCCGTGCACCCTCGAAAAGAATAGTACTACAAGTAATATTCAGGGAGTGCACGGGTACTACAGTGGGGGTATTAGTGGGTTAGTTATTAGAAAAACCTCTAGTGTTTTTGTAACGCGTGAATTTTGAGAACATAAAAACATGAAGTCAACGAAGATTATCTGGAGGAAAAATTTGCAGTGATACCTAACAGCCCAGGGTGTTATGTCAAACTTAATAATATATATATATATATATATATATATATATATATATATATATATATATATATATATATATATATATATATATATATATCCTACAGCATTTTATTGACATCAATGTAGTGCAGTGAGTGTTGTTGGTGTGTGTAATTGCGTATATGATTTTTTACGGAACATTTTCTAAAGCAGCATCATCAATATCTTGAAAGATTAAGCAAATAACCTGACTCCAAACTTTTGGTATAAAAGATGAAGGTGAGAAGGATCTATAATTTGTGGTTGTGATTCGAATTCCCGAAGGACTACATTGTGCGGATGGGGTTTTAAAGGTAATGTGGCACCTTTGTCCAATCCCGGAATTTTAATGTAATTAGGGGTATTTTTAGGCGAAAATCATGAAAACGTCCCTGATTTCTCCGAAAAAAATGTACAAAGAGCTCAATATTTCCATTTTTAAAATGTTCCTCTGGGGTGAAAAATGAACCTCTGCCTGTGGATGACGTCATGATCTGGCAACTACTACCATATTCAATAAGCTTCAAGGGCTTCAATTGGCTGATTACTCACCGTGACGTCAGCGCTGTCGTCACACCAACAGCTGACAACTGTGGCCGCCTAGCTGGGTTACATGTGGGGTACATTTCAGGTAGGCTTTTAGCTTTTCTCCACGGAAATTTTGAGTTTGAAGAAAAATGATAGATTGAGTACCGGGTTTTCCGGCGTGCTTTACAACTTGGCTATCTCAGTTAAAATCATGTTATTAAGGAGCCACATTCCCTTTAAATTAAAATGTAATTTCACGAGAAACCTTTGCGTCCAAGCTTTGTAATATGTATGCTTAAAAATAAGGAACTTATCGGCTCTTGCCTTATTTCTAATAAGCACCAATAATAAATCAGTAAACATTGCATTCATTCAGCTTCAGTGACGGCAGAACGCCCAAATTTATGGGGGGCGCCATGGGCTTTTCAACCCATTTCTTTCTAGTCAACGCCATAGGGTCAGTGTTAAAATTTCTGATTTAAGGGAGGGCACCGTGTCACGGTGTTAGCCGAAGGTGTTAGCCCCCCCCAGTTCCTCCGCCAGTGTTCAGTTTCAATACCTTTTGATCTATATTCACATGATGGTTATCAATACGTCACTTATTCGCGGGAAGCGAAAAACCAGCGTCAACACGTTTAGTCCAGTCAAGTTAGCATTTACATGTCATAAAAATTCTAGCCCCCCTGTAATATACGCCATTGAGTTTGCAATTGATAAGGGTGTAACATATCCAAAATCCGCAAAAAAATATACCGAGCGGATATTTTACAACAGGGGTGCAAAGTTCACGTGCCAGAGAAAAACCAGAAATTTCAAAGTATAGCGCTGTGGTGTGCAAAGCCTGCAGCATCGTCCCGATGGCTATAATAGTTGGGAAGCAGGTACATATGATGCTGGTCAACTCAAACAACCTTAGTTGGCCGGTGGCCTACCCTCGGTTTGCACGTGCTGCATGTGAAAAGCCAAAATTTTGCAAATCTTGTCCTTATTTACATTGTTTCCGTTAGCTCTCTAATCGATGTTTATTGTCGCGTTACTGTTTTTTGTCATGTCATTATGCAACATGTTCTCAAGAGACACACCAAAAATTAGGTTTCTAGCTGTAACGTTTTGCTACTGAAGAGCTTAATTGCGAGGACATGTCGGGATCTTTCACTTTATGGATCGCGCATGCAACGCTCATTTTGAGGCCGATCAAACCTTGAAAACGTTTAATCCGGCTGCATAATTACGTGAGTTGGTTGGTTATTCATCCCGTGTCTCATTCTGAAGTGGTTGGCAATGAAGTAACAAAGTTTAGCGCATGTAACTAACACATTTCACATGTAGCTCCCGACATTTAACAAGGTCCGTGGCAAACTGCTCTTCGAGAAGTTGTGGAATATTCCGGACAGTATATACCATTTTCCAGTCCCTGAAGCTCCTGGTTCATTGTTTCATGTAATTTTTGGGCTGTGGCCGATATTTTATCTGAACGCAGTGTCTTTTATACGGAATTTTCAAACGCTTTCAGTTTCAAAGTCTTTTGGTCGACCACGTGATGTTTTAATACTATTTGGATCTGAGAATCGCCTAAGGTTTGGGTAAATCTGGTGCTTTTTTATCGTTCTCAGCTGTAGAGTTGCATGAAGCACTTCTTCATCTCTTATTTAGTCGCATTCGAGTCGGGTCCGTGTAAATTCTGCGGCATTCGGAATGCACTAATGACCCAGCTGCTACATTAATTTTATCACCATCACCTTGTCTAATTGATTTTTTCGTCACGGTCAGGACAGCCTTCTTAGAAAGGGTCACTACATCCAACGACTCGTCACACGCAACCCATTAAAATGAGCAAAGTACCATAATTATGATTAAAAAACAAATTGACACCTGCACTCACAATCTTGCAGACTAATGTAAACATTTCCTAAAAAACCATAACACAAAATTTCGCAGGCTTATTACGCAGTAATGACTGCTGATATCGGCGCCTTATAACATTTGCAAAGCTCTTATTCCAAGAAACGCTCATGAATAACAAATTCAAGAAAGGTTCAATGAACAACGTGAGCCACCATGAAAACCCTGCGGGAAAGCAACTCCATTACTTATAGCAAATAAAATATGAAGTTTTATATACTTGCAATGTCAGCATACGCAAAATGTTAGCATCCACATTATTTCATCCATTTAGTCCGTTCCGTACAATACTTCCCTAGAATATGACCCTAAAATGAAGTTTCGTCCCTTTCCTTTTCGTTATAGCTCGAAAGTTTACAAACCGATCCAGGCCGGAATTAAACATAGAAAACATATCTCATCCCGGCCAAATATATGCTGGATTGAACTTTGTATCCCGTGTTCCATCCCATGCATATTTTTACGGGTTTGGCTGGCCCAAAAGCCCTTGTCGTATGCAGTATCACCGAAATGAAGGATCCCGACATGTCTCATCAGTTGCGCTTCTCAGCAGCAAACCGTTACAGCTAGAGAGCTAATTTTTGGTGTGTTTTATTAGAAAATGTTGCATAATAACATGACTAACAAAAACAGTAATCCGACAATAAACATACGGAACCAATGTAGATAAGGACAAAATTGCAACATTTTGACTTTGCACATGCAACACGTGCAAACCGAGGGTAGGCCACCGGCCAGCTAAGGTTGTTTGAATTGACCAGCATCATATGTACCTGCTTCCCAAATATTATAGCCATTGAGACGAGGTTGCAGGCTCTGCACACCACAGCGCTATACTTTGAATTTTTTCTTTGGCACGTGGACTTTGCACCCGTTATAAAATATCCACTCGGTAGATTTTTGCGGATTTTTTATATGTTACGCCCCTATCAATTGCGAACACAATGGTATATCTTATGGCGGGGTCCGAATTTTATGACATTGTAGGATTCAACTGAGTGGCGTGCCAAAGACTAGGTCTGCGGAAGAACATTGAATATCCTCCTTCAGTGCCGCGCGTATCCCCATCAGTGCAATGGGGACACGATCTACCCAGTTATGGCATCCTTGGAGTGAACTTTTCAACTGCCGATGCAAACGCTCCACCAGACCGTTGGCGGCTGGGTTGTACGCTGTGGTGTGGACACATTCCGCTCCGATGTGCTTTGTGACTGTTTTCCACAGTGCAGATGTGAACTGGCTCCCACGGTCCGATACGATGCTGCTCGGGACACCATAACGGGAGATCCAGGTTGAAATGAACGCAAGTGCAACGTCGCTAGCCTCTATGGATGCAAAGGGACATGCTTCAGGCCAACGTGTATACCGATCGACCATCGTGAGAAGGTAGCGGTGGCTCTTATGCGGTGGAAGTGGTCCAACAATGTCCACGTGTACGTTGTGGAAACGAGCGAAAGGCAAAGGAAAACGACCGACAGGAGACTTGACATGGCGATGAACCTTAGATCTCTGGCACTGAACACCTGCTGTGCCCAGGACCGGACATCCTGTCGCATCCTTGGCCGTACGAAACGTGCAGAGATGAGGTTGAGCGATGCCCTGCGTCCAGGTTGTGTGATAGAATGTAAGGTGTTGAACACCGTCTTCTGCATGGCGACTGGTACGATTGGTCTGAGTACACCGTCTTTCTCATCACAGATCAACTCGAGATTTATTCGGCCAGGCAATGGTCGGGAGACGGGGTTGAGACTGCTGTTTTTGGTACTTAGGTTGCGGATATCTGGGTGGTTGTGCTGGGCCTTGGCCATGTCGGCCAGGTTGACGTTCTCGGATGGCTGAAGAGCGCAGATCCGAGAGAGAGAGAGAGAGTGAGTGTCTACCACGAGGTTATCGGAGCCACGCACATGGTGTATGTCAGACGTAAACTGGAGAATGAAATGCAGGTGTCGCTGCTCCCCTGGGTGCGTGACACGATGTAGATGACATAAGAGCCTGGACCAGGGGCTTTTGGTCTGTGTGGATGGAAAACTCGCGTCCCTCAAGGAAGGGCCGGAAGTGCTTAACAGCCTCGTACACTGCCAGCCGTTCTCGTCCGAAGGTACTGTAGCCTGCTTGCGCAGAGTTGAGCCTGCGAGAGAAAAAGGCCAAGGGTTTCCATGTTGACTGGGCCTGCTGTTGCAGGACTGCGCCTATGGCATCTGAACTGGCGTCTGTGAACAGCCCGATCGCCGAATCTGGGTCTGGGTGCTGAAGCGTTGTGGCCTGGGAGAGGACCTCTTTTGTTGCTGTGAATGCAGCCTCGGCCTCAGGGTTCCTTTCCACGATGTGTTTCTTGCCCTTTTGGGTCTTCTTCAAAAGACTGTTGAGGGGGTAAGTGTATTTGCGATGGAAGGTACGAAACGATGGTAGAAGTTAACCATCCCCAAGAAGCGACGAAGTGACTTTTGAGAGTCTGGTCTGGGGTACTCCTGTACCGCTTGTACTTTGCTTTCCAGAGGACGAGTGCCGGAAGGAGAGACATGATGGCCCAGGAACTCGAGCTCTTGCACTCCAAAGAGGCACTTGTTGGCGTTAAGGCAGATGCCGTACTGATCGAGGCGCTTGAGTACCTCTTCTACGTGAAGAAGGTGTTGTGGTTCGGAGGCGCTGGCCACCAGGATATCGTCGATGTAGGCGAAAACGAACGGCAGTCCGCGGAGGACCTCGTCCATAAGACGTTGGGAGGTCTGTCCAGAGTTCTGGAGTCCAAATGACATCCTGGTCATCTCATAGTCCAAAGGGAGTCGTGATGGCCGTCTTCGGGATGTCTTCTGGGTGGACAGGGACCTGGAAGTACGCTTTGGTGAGGTCCAGCCGGGAGAAAACCCGGGCACCACTGAGATTGGCAGTGAGGTCTTGGATGTGAGGGATGGGGTACCGATCAGGGACGGTGATGCGGTTCAGGGACCGATAGTCGCCATAGGGCCTTCAACTGCCAGGGGTGTTCTTCGGGACCATGTGTAGTGCGGATGCGTATGGGCTCTTACTAGGACGGATGATACCTTGCTCGAGCATGTGTTGGAATTCGTCCTTCACGATGCTTAGGCGAGCTGCATCAAGGCGCCTAGGTCGGCAGAATGGAGGAGGACCCTTGGTGACGATGCGGTACACAACGTTGTGCCGGATTTCCTTGCCGATGAATGGCGAGCCTGTGACACCTAGGTATCGCTTGAGGAGCTCCTTGTACGGTGGTTGACACTGTGGGAGACAGGCAGAAACCTGCGAAGGGACGCCCCGCTTTCCACCTGTGACAGTTAAGCCTGTAGTGTTGTCCACCAACTGGCGCAGGCGGGGATTGACACCGAGGTTGTGGTGTGACAGAAAATCACTTCAAATTATTGCGATGTTGACGTCAGCGAGGATGAATGACCAATGGAAGTCCAGACGGAGACTGAGAGACAACTTCAGTGTCTTGGTTCCATAGGTCTTAATGGGGCTGAAGTTCACAGCCTGCAGCGAGAGTGAAGATTGTGTAGCCTTGTCGGCTGGTTTAGTTGGGAGTATGTTGTATTGGGCACTAGTGTCGACGAGGAACCGCAGGCTAGTTCCAGGATCCTCTACAAAAAATGGGGCCTGAAGCGAGCCGTTGACGGTTGATGCGGGGCACGAGGTCGGCGAGTCCTCACGCCCCATGGCTAGTTTAAATGCTCATATGAGCAGGGCTTCGTGCAGCTACGGGCGTCCTTGCCGAACTTACGATGGTACCAGCAAATGCTGTCCTCGGGAGAGTCGGTACACTCTGTGGGTCGGGAGCGATGGCCCGGGCTGGAGCGGTTGCGACTCCTGAGGGATTTGAGCTGAGCCGAGATGTCTTCAAGCTGTTTAGAAATCTTTTTCAGCGTCATCAAGTTTTCCGGGACCTCTGGCATCCATCGCCTTGGCTTGCAGCAGGCAGGCAGGAATCTGCACTGCCTACTTTGCATATGTCATTGGAAGACACAGTGTTGATGGGGAAGCTGTTGCGTGGAAGTGAAGTGATCACCCTATCCGCTGCTCCAGCCAGGGTGGCGAGTGTTGTGTCTGCGAGTAGGAAACTCAGAAACGGCATGGCGGCCTCTGGCACAGCTTTGAGGAATATCTGCCTTATGAGCGGCGAGTCCACCTCCGAGGTGTGGGGCTTTGTAAGCTCTTGCAAGTACCGCAAAAATTGTGTAGGCTTTCTGTCACCAAGAACTTGGTCTTCCAGCAGGGATCGGAGTCTGTCCTCGGTAGATTTCCCTTAAGCGAGATTGCAGGGCTTGACAGAGCTGAGTATAACAGTTCTCAGGTGGGCTACGGATCATGTCGATTAATTCCATGACATGTTGGGCTGGCAGCAGTGAAGCCGCCGTTTGAAACCGGAGGCTCTGTTGTGTGATTTGGGCGCGCGCAAAATACAGGTCGAGCTGTATGATCCATACACATGGATTGTGCTCCACAACTGGAGGCGGTGGCCCGAGAATGGCGGGTTGAGCTGGTGGAGGCAAAACGTCCTTGTTTTCGTTTACTGCCATGGTAGCGTAAAACAGAATGACGCAATTTGACAATAGGCGTAACTGTGGGAGCAGGTTTTCCCCGGAAATTGAGCCTGAAGAAACTGGACAGAACCAGTCGACCATAGAGCTAATTTAAAGTAGGGGTCACCAGTTGTAGGTTGCAACTCAGCCACGCAAGGCCTTAGTCAATCTACCAATCGAAGGAAAGAACTCGACGATGATAATGTCCAATTTATTGATGCAATGGCCAAACAGCGGATGAGAGACAACAATTATAACCGACAACAACAGCGCCAATATTTACAAATGGGAAAATATACCTATTCCAATGGGAAACAACAAAATCCCAGAGCAATATGTGGCCCTCGATATGGACACGTGTAGAGTGAGTGAGAGCGTGAGTGGTTGTGAGAGCGTGCGACGGCGAGGAATAAATCGCCGGCAGGGTTGATGCCGTAATCGACAGAAAATCCAGCGACGGCTGCAAACCGAAATCGGACATGCAGTGAGCAGGGATCTGCTCAGTCACGAGTGCAGACCCAATTACACGACGGTATCGTCAGCGCAACTGGGGGAACGAAACACTCCAGGGAGTGACCCTGACGAGTGATCGCAATGCAGAGGTGGAGGAGTGGACCAGCCCATAGAGTAGCCCTGGCGAACTGACCGGTGTTAGTTAGTTAAAGGGAATGTGGCACCTTGGTCGAATCCTGGAATTTAGTGCAATTAGGCGTACTTTTAGCCGAAAATAATGAAACCACTCATGATAACTCTAAAAAATGTACAATAAGCTCAATATTTTGATTTTTAAAATACTCCTCTAAAAAAGAAATAAATATCAGCCTGTGGATGATGTCACGATCTGGCAACCACTACCATACTTGAAACGCTTCAAGGGCTTCGATTGGCTGATGCTCATCATGACGTCAACATATGTCGTCACACCAGTAGCTCACAACAATGGCCGCCGGCGACGAGGGGCTGATGAGGGTTGGTGTCAGGTAGGTTTTAGCTTTTTTCTACGGAAATATCGAGTTCCAAGACAAATAAAATATGGAGCACCGGGTTTTTCGACTTGCTTTACAATTTGGCTATCTCAGTTAAAATCACGTTGTGAAGGTGCCACATTCCCTTTAAGGGCTTTTTATAAGGCGTTCTGTGCAAAGCACCTTTGCCCGCCTCTAAAGTGTGGGGGATAATTTGCCGGGAGGGGTGTTTACTTTAATGTCGCAGGGGCGAAACTTATTTCAAGGAATGGGTCCCACACAGCGCGCCTTTATACCCGGCTGGCAGTGGTCACGTGACCAGGTCGCGCTCTGGTTGGTCGGTCGGGTGGGCCGCTGGTGTGGTGGCAGTGACCCGGCGCGCGCCTGTGCCGGCGGCGGCGGTCGGCTGACCGCGCCGCGGCTGAGGGCGCGGGGTCAGCTGGTTGGCTGCAGCTGGAACCGTGTCGCGGTGCAGTGGCTGCTACAACATGTTCCCATTATAAAAATGCTAATTTGACTGGACTAGTTGCGCTTTAGCTAAATTATTGCGCCAGTAACTGTTATAATATTGTATAAGTCGCCCAAAACCTAATACAAACCAAATTCCTCCCAAAAACTAAATGAGGTATATAAGCTAAAAATGTCGGGTAGTGTTACACGACTGGTTTTGCGCTATGATGCTGGGTGTAAAATTCATGAGAAAGTACAGTCGGGGAGTGGAAATTCAAAAGCTGCAATGTAATGAGTTAAACCCGTGATTTAAATCATCATTACAGGTTTCATTCAAAGTTAAGGGAACACTTTTTCATCCGAATTTCCTTACTACCATACTGTACTGGTGACCATATTTATGAGTTCATATACACCAGAATTATTGAATTGTTCACTACACTTCACTTCAGCGAAAACTTCAGTAATAATAACACAAGTGAAAATTAGGGTGAACTGCATTCAAACCACGGACAATTATCGTCTCTTCTAGCCTCCAGCATCTTAGCATCGTAAGTTCAAAGCGCCTAAACTTGAATAGGATGCTGAAATTCAAAAAGAACTATTTTGCAGAGCCCTCCGAAACAGTAAAATGAAACATAATGAGAGCTCTTTGGCCGGTGCATGGTCAAACTTTGTTCATAAAGGCGACATCCAATTGTGCATGCATGATGTGGAAGCTCGTGTGATGCTTTGAAAGATTTAGCAAATTTAATTCAGTCACAATTGCCCCGTGTTACATTTGGCCCAGTCTCCCCTATTCCAAATGAATAAACAATTTTCTTGTTTTTCTTTATGAGTGTGGCAAGATACGTAAATTCCTAAAGTATCAAACACATGTGGTTTATAGGCTAAGTCTAGAGAAGTTTTATGTACCTACTTACTATGATATGTGGCTTTTGCTGCCAAAATAATCAAGGGAATGTAGTGTAAAAACCAGTTAATAATTGTTGGGACTTTCGACGCACCAAGTTCCAGGCGCATATGGCGTCGCCAACTCGCTGTTTTTTTTTGGGGGAACCATTAAGGTTAACATAACATTCATTTCGCAGTTTCGATGGGTAAGTGCATTTAAAAATAAATACTGCGTATAACTCGCATAAACTGTTCCCGAAAATTCCGAGGCTGTTTTGAACTTCAATTTCAAGTACCTTCGATGGGCTCCAATTTTTTGCTCCGTAAGCATTGAATGATTTTAGTGAATGATCCATATTCATAGACCATTCGCTGTTTACTTACAACATTAACACGCGCAGTGACGGGGGTCTGAGCCGAGTCACCTTCGTTTTGACGAGGGGGCGGGTACCCGCCCCCTCCCCAAGATCTCAAGAAACCACGCTAGATATCGAAAAACGGTAACAAGGCGTTGGGGAGTCCATCCAATTCTCTATCGAAAATATTTGAACCATTTTTGCCTGGTCACATTTGAGGTCACTAGAAATCAATAGATGCCGTCATAGGATAACATATAAATGAAGGTTTTCGGTCATTACATCTGAACAAATAAAGATAGGGCAAAACAATTTCAAACCTTCGGATCCTCGCAACAAACGGAATCAAATGATATCTAATATGAGCTTGCTAGGTAAAATATGAGGTTTGACCCGACCTGAGGTCAGAGGAAGTTCAAATTAGGTAAAATGCATATCATTAGAACCGCACGGACACGGGATATCTAATGCGGTTACAATAACGGCTCTATTGCCATCCATTAATAAATTATTTAGTTAAAACCGTTTTTCCCACGTATTTCCAATGGAGAGGTCATGGCTCGTGCCTGACCTTAGGTCATCGATATAAAACAATACCGGAACATATTTTAGAGAACTCGGCGGGGCCAATATGTGATGTAAGTTTCAATTGGATAAGTTCATCCTACTTGACTTATGCTGTCTTAAACTTTTTTAGGTCAGGTCACTTGATCTGTACTGGTGACCTGACCTGAGATGACCTGACCCTAAAATTTTGAAAAAAATTTGTAAAAATGATCAGGGAAAAGGCATGCCAAGTACGGAAAAAACGAGGAATCGAAAAACCCGAGGGGGGAGGGGGCGGTTACCCCCCGTCAATGCGCGTGTTTGGTTAAATGGATCTTCATTCCGCATTTCCATAGTCAGCCGATTCCCGCGAGCCCCATCCCTCACCGTAGTATCACATCCGCCCGTTGTACTCCACAGGTCTGCACCAAATGCCGAGAACGAGAATGCAACTCCTCGCCGGGTACGCATACGGCACATCTGTTTGGACATACTGTCCTTAATCAAGAGCCTGAGCACAAGCCCATACCCGAACATCCTTCCGAAGGCAATGAACATCCGTTTGGACATATTGTCATTGAACCAGATCCGTCAACTGAGCTACCCGAACCCACTACCGAAGGCAACGAACATCCGTTTGGACATATTGTCATTGAACCAGATCCGTCAACTGAGCTACCCGAACCCACTACCGAAGGCAACGAACATCCGTTTGGACATATTGTCATTGAACCAGATCCTTCAACTGAGTTACCCGAACCCACTACCGAAGGCAACGAAAATCCGTTTGGACATATTGTCATTGAACCAGATCCGTCAACTGAGCTACCCCAACCCACTCCCGAAGGCAATGAACATCCGTTTGGACATATTGTCATTGAACCAGATCCGTCAACTGAGCTACCCCAACCCACTCCCGAAGGCAATGAACATCCGTTTGGACATATTGTCATTGAACCAGATCCGTCAACTGAGCTGCCCCAACCCACTCCCGAAGGCAATGAACATCCGTTTGGACATATTGTCATTGAACCAGATCCGTCAACTGAGCTACCCGAACCCACTCCCGAAGGCAATGAACATCCGTTTGGACATATTGTCGTTGAACCAGAGCCTGAGCACAAGCATAAACCCGAAACTCCTCACGATGTCAATGAACATGACCATGGACAATTGATAATTTATAAAGACTATGATGATATGCACGATGAAAATAGGCACCATAAGATCCATGGCGATAAGACCCATGATAATGTAAATCATAATGAAGTGATTGATGACCATGATTACTCTGATGATGGGGACCATGATCAGGAGCATCACCATGATACAGACCATTATGTGCACCATGATGATACGGCCCATGATTATCATCATTATAATGATGTGCATGCTGCTGTGCATCATCAAGGTACGATGATTCATCACCATTTGCATGCTGAGGGCACTTCAAATCATGCCGAGCACGAACTTGCGTCTGAGGAGGAGCTTGAATCTCACCAGCAATCAGCATCTGATCATGACATATCATCTGGGCACCATTCCGAATCTGAGCACCATGCCACGTCTGGCTCGAAGTCTGGATGTGGGAAGCCATTCTGTGGCTCGGACTCCGAACACCATCCTACGGCTGATCACGACCCAGCACCTGAGCACCGTTCCGCATCTGACTCCAAATCTAAATGCGGGAAGCCGTTCTGCGGCGTTTAGTGAGATTGAGCTCGGGTCCGGTAAGACGGGTGTTGACCCAACGGCTGCCACTACTCCACCCTCACAAGTGTGCATGCTCTCAAGAAGAAAACAACTGAAAAATTCAGACTCGCTGTGGAAACAAACGTCACGCCAAAAACAATTCCAAATTTACATTGCGTCCACATACTTACTTGCTAACTGTATCCGTCTCGTCTATGCAAATAAATGGAAGTGAACAGAAACTGGCCATGCCCATCGAAACCAGGCACTGGGTTTGATCCCATGGGCGGACCCGGAAAACGAGTGGGGGGGGCATCTCGACAGAGTTCCTAGCGAGCGGGGGGTAGGGAGGGTGCGGCGCGAGGACTTCCTTCGATGGAAGATACTGTTGAGGAGAAGTACAGCAGGATTTAGCAATAAATTGTTCTTTGAATTCTGCATAATTTGCTTCCACCAGACTGAGGTACATACATTGCCGTCCAGTCCTCCACATAGTTTGCGTTTTTGTTTGACTTATAGTTTACATTTGATTTGTGGCCCAACCGTTTCTAGGTGGGATGGGCTGGTTATCATTTTTTCAGCATTTAAGGTGTCATAGCCCAAGAAGGATAAACGGCATCATAAAAGACAACTGACACCTGGCGAGCGATGAAGAATGATGCAAGAGTGCCCAAACCAGAAACGGGGGAAAAGCTGATCGGCTCATCAGCGGACCACTGACGCCTCCGATTGTTACCCCACAATGTATCATATTCATATTGTTTTCCAAAACAATCATTCATATTTTTCCTAAACAAAAACTTAGGTGCAAATTATAGTCTGCTTTCTCGAGCCAAAAACGTTACTAACAGCACGGTTCAGTGGTCCTACAGGGCCTTTCATTAGAACTGATATTTTCATGAGTTCGATATTGACACTTTGAGCTTGCCAATTGGAACATGCACACACGATACGTAGAATTGTTCGAATTTTTGTTACTTTGTCATTTGTACCATCCTTGGGTGATACTTGGAGAATGAAAATATGTTATAAGACGGGAAATGCCAGATTTTCGTTTTTCCCACCATGGCTCTGTTTAAACCAGGGTGTATTGCTACTCTTATAGGCTGCGAAAGGTGCCCAAACAGATAATCAATCAAGCGATACCACCCCTGTTCCGGTCTGTAGTACCCGTTAGATATTTCGTTTATTTCCCTATCAATGATACCAGCCCAGCACATCCCTTTCTGGCCACCTTGCTCCCGGCCCTCGATTTCAACCTCAAGATCACTTGGTCCCCCTATAACTCTCGTTCTGCCAGTTTGACTTTTGCTTAAGCATAAACCATTTTTCATCGCTCCACAGAACGTGTTCTTTGAAACATCTTGGCTGTTCAAGGAACCAATCGTATAAACTTAAGTCGATAATTTCCCATGTTTCCATTTCCTTGGTGCTCCATCGTTGTGATCGGCGAGGCGCTTGCGGAGCCACTTTCGAAGCCCTTGGACGCCCGGAGTAGTAGTGGATGAAATGATAATATAAAACAGTTGCAAACATATAAAAAATTCACGATACTTTGAGCCACGTGCAATAAATGCAACGAGCTAAGAATGTTGGTATCGCACCGCCTGAGAGTCAACAATCTGTTTTCTTCTAAAATCCCAATATTTTTTTCATTTAGTGCAAGACTAAGTTCTTCACACTTACCATAAATTAGCATCCACGACAATAAGTCAGCGCGTAAACAAAAGCTCTGAGAATAATTTTAAGCGAAATTATGTTTTCTGAGCGATCGAAGTATCTATATCAAACTACTTAAAAATATAATTAAATGCCATATTGTGGAGTCGATTTCCGTAGGATCTCGTTCGGACTTCCTCAACAAGATATTGGGGGTCGGAGCTTTCGTACTGTATTACAGTGCTTCGTCAGCGATGATCGTTCGGAATATAAGGGGGATAAATAAGACACAATAGAACACACAGTACAAAAGTTGAGCTCAGTAAAACATGCGACATCAATAACCTACACGTGACAGCAATAAACCATTGACTTCCTACAACGACCTAAGAAATTATAAATACATTAAAAGGTAAAGTTTTAAAAACGCATCTTTAACATGGAAACGCTAGAGTACTGGGTTTAGCAAGAGAGGGAGGGGGGGTTAAGAGAGCTACAATAAAACACGCAATACTCGCAATACTCGCTTATTAATTATATAAAAATGGGGGAAGCTATAAAAAGGGGATATAAGTGAATATTGCTTGTTTTTATTGTAACATTTTACCCCCCCCGCCTCCTCCCCACTCCTGTTATATATCCCCTGTTTATAGCTTCCCCCTCTTTTTATATAATTAATAAATGAGTAAAGTATTGGTTTTGTTGTAGCTGCTTAAACCCCCTCCCTCTCTTGCTAAACCCAGTACAGCGTTCCACGTTAAAGATGCGTTTTAAAACTTACCTTTAATATATTTATAATTCTAGGTCGTTCTAGGAAGTCCATGGTTTATTGCTGTCACGTGTAGGTTATTGATGTCGCATGTTTTCTGAGCTCAACTTTGTACTGTGTGTTCTATTGTGTCTTTTATCCCCCCTCTATTCCGAACGATCATCGCTGACGAAGCACTGTAATACAGTACGCAAGCTCCGACCCCAATATATTCTTGTGGAGGAAGTCCGAACGAGATCCTGTTAAAAATATCAGTTCGAGGAAAGACCCCGTCTGCTTTTCAAATTTTGGTCGCGATGCCGACAACCATGGCACGTTACCAGCATTGGTCCCAGCATGGGGCAACTTGAACAGCGGAAAAGTCAGAAAGGCTTGACTATTGGACCAAGGCCGAAGATGGCGACGGTTCGGGATCGGAAGCTTGGGGCCTACGTAGCAGCGCATTACCGGAAGAGAATAGCCTGCACATGCCAGGACACATTTCGTTCCAACCCGATCCCGTAACACCCGCCCCAGTGGGCCTCCGATCTACCTTCACCTCAGTGGGGGAGGGTGGTTTCAAACGCCCCATTCGATCTCGGATCCTGTACAGAATAGCGAAACCGCGCGAACGGCAGAAGATAGCCCATAAAATGAGAAAAAACGGTATCGGTCACTTTCTGGCTTAGGTACAAATTAAGGTCATATATCAAAGAACGCGACCGATTAATGTTTTTCGGCTCCAGCTGCGTAACAGACAATTTTCAGGCATCTTTCGCTTCCACTCGTTACGCACATAGAATGATGTATGACATGAACATACTAGGTCAGAATGTAAAAATAATTTGATCTAAGTTCAGGTCGAGGTAACAATATTGTTACCAACAGTCAATATAATACCTATTCGACCTAACAGTTAATATGCGTATTGGTCCACTCACTAATGATAACCCAAACACAATGGTATAAAAATAACACCTCTATTAACATTTCCTGCCAAGGTAGTGACCGATTAACACGCACAGTGGGGGGATCCTAAAGTGTCCCCCTCTCCCCTGAGATATCGTAAACCAAGAGAGTTAGAAAAACGCTCGTTAGGTGGTGTGTGGAGGAGACGAGGGGGGCAAAAAGGCATTTGCCCCCCAAAAGGAAAAGCTCGGGGCAAAACTATGTTTTTGCCCCCCAAAGCGATCGGCCTCCTTTTTTCCCCGACTCCTTTTTAGTTTGAAAGCGATTTTGGTGCTTCAACTCTTAACTTCAAACAGAACCAGTTAAGTTCAGTGGAAATTTGGGGCCTTGGAGAGGGGAAAAAGTATCTTGAGCCCATATTTTTCACCCAGTGACGTTTTTTTTGCTTTTCGCCTCACATACCGAAAATTTTACTGGGAAGTCATATTGTAGCGCTGTTTTGCACTGCGTGACGTTTTTTTTTGCTTTTCGACTTTGGTTTGCCCCTCCCAAACCGACCGGCTAGATCCGCCACTGACGGTGATCTACCTTATGGCAAAGTTTTATTGACATAGGTCAATATCTTCAAGGTTAAACGAGGTCGCAAAAGTCAAATCTGGGCAGTGCTGGAGACCTATTGGGAAGTGCCATGATTATGCGAAAAAAGCCGGGAATACACCAAAAGCGGGCTGGGGACATTTTTTTCATGCAATTCTATTGCTAGAAAAGGTCCGCCATCCATTTAAACGGGTAGCCAGGCGTGCCCCCTCCGCGATCCCAACGACAACAGTACCCTTACGTTAACACCACCAGAACATAAAATATTACAAGTCGCGGCACGCCCTGCTAGGAAAAAGAAAGTAACTTAAAGAAAGCATAATAAATATCATACTATTAGTAAAAACTGCCAGTAGTAGTTCCCTGTAAATATACAGGGAGCAGGAATACAGGTCTATTTAGGTTAAATGCACAATAATTTAGCGCATTACCGGTTAGATTGTTAGTCTTTTTCCAAACGGGACTACCCAAAACTGAAGATTCGTGTTAGCCCCTCCGAGATTCTGGCGAAAAGATAGAGGCCTAGTAACATTCGCCAGAGAACTCGGAAGACAGTAAGCAAATTAGGGCAGACATAGGGCATAGGCAAGCAAGCAAGCAAGCAAGCAGGCAAATTAGCAAGCAAGCGCAGCAGGGAGTCAGACACACGCACACACACACACACACACACACACACACACACACACACACACACACACACACACACACACACACACACACACACACACACACACACACACACACACACACACACACGCACGCACGCACGCACGCACGCACGCACACACGCACGCACACACACACACACACACACACACACACACACACACACACACACACACACACACACACACACACACACACACACACACACACACACACACACACACACACACACACACACACACACACACACACCGCGCACGTACACACCCACACACACCGAGTACCGCAGTCACCCACCCACGCACGGCAGACATCCACCTTCCCACCCACAAGTACTCCCTCTCGCCCACCTACAAGCACACTATCCCACTCACATACACGCACGCCCACACCCACACACATTGTGCTCTGGTACATCATCACCACCATCAGCGCCGGTCATCGAGGCTCATTATTAAGAATTCTATAATTGCAAAAGAATACTTCTCTGATATATTTTTAAGCACACGTTTGTTTAGAGGAACTTCCGTTATACATTTAAAGGTTGGACATATAGTTTTGTTCCAAATTTCAGGTGCAGAGCATGCCAGAGCAAATTTCCTATAATTTGTTGTAGCCTGAGGTATTTCAAAGTGTCTAATCAATCTCGTATTAGTTGTTCTGTATTTCTGAAAAAGAGACGATATCATATCTGGCATTGTACCATCCAATACTTTCGACAATATAATAACTTTTTGTTCTGAGACTAGTTCAGGGAATTTAAGTATTTTTAATTTTAGAAACAGTTCATTTGTGTGGTAATAATAGGGTTTTTGTCGATGATTCGAATAGCACGTTTCTGTAATTTGATGATCTTATCGAGAGTGGATTCGTAATTACTACCCCAAACCATTGCACAATAATTTAGATGGGGCAATATAAAGGCGTTATACAAATGAGTGAGTTCGTGCGATGATAGGAAATACTTGGCTCTGCTCATGATTTCTAAATTTCTACTTATAATCGAAGACACATGAAGGATGTGCGAATTCCACTTAAGCTTTTCGTCAATATAAACGCCAAGATCCTTTACAGTTTCTTCACGTTTAAGCTGCATTCCATTTAGTCTTACATCAAAATTTCTAATGTTAGCGCTAGAATAAAGCTGATAGAGATTTTGAAGCATTTAGAGACAAACGATTGGACTGAAACCATTTTAACACTTCTGTAAGAACTTTATGGATTTTTGACTGTACACTTCTCACATCATCCCCCGAGATTATAATAGCAGTATCATCTGCAAATAAGTAAAATCTAGTTTCAATGGACACTCGATACAGATCATTAATGTATATAATAAATAATAGTGGTCCTAGTATTGATCACTGTGGTACTCCCGTCCTTAATTGTTTTGCATGAGAGATGACCCCCTTAATTTTAGTCCTCTGAAATCTGTTAGTTAGATATGAAGAAATAATATTATACAATTTACCCTTAATACCAATGTGATTTAATTTTTGCAATAGTATGCCTAGACTAACCGTATTGAATGCTTTTTTCAAGTCTAAATAAATTCCACATGATGTGTTACCCTTTTCTAAAGATTTTGTTACGCTCTCGTAAAGATGTACCAGAGGCATGTACGTACTATGCTTTTTCTAAAGCCGAACTGAAATGAATATAAGATGTTATTTTCGATCAAATAATCAGAGATATATTGGTATAGTACCCGTTCCAAAATTTTGGAGAAGATGGGTAACAATGAAATGGGTCTATAGTTCGTAAATCTATCTTTTTCACCTGATTTAAATATAGGGACCACTACTGCTTCTTTTAACATCTTTGGGAATATACCTTTCTTAAGACATAGGTTGAAAAAATAAGTCAAATTACAAAGACAACTTTTATATGTACGATGCAGAATCTTTGTGCTAATTCCATCAATGCCACCACCCACTTGTTTTAGTGATTTGATGATATTTTCTATCTGTTGTTGGTTTGTTGAAAGTTCAGCCGTAAATGGTGGGTGTGAGTCATCTTCGAGATATTCTATAGGATTTATGTTCGAAACAGGAATGTCTTTTTCAAGTGTTGATCCAATTGTAGCAAAAAAATCGTTAAATCCATTCGCTATGTCATCATCTTTGTGCTCCCCGGAACTATTATCAAAAAACACAGAGGGATATGATGTACTTTTCACAGTGTTTCGATTCATAATTTCATCCAAAAGTTTCCACGTTTGTTTTCCATCCCCCTTATGAGCTTCAAACTCAGACATATAGTATTTCCTCTTACTTTCCTTAATAATTTTAGTCAGGTAGTTTCTATAAAGTTTATATTTATTTTCATGTTGTCTCAGCACAGGATCATTTTCACTATTTGTTTTTTTCCTATTTTTGTGTGAAATATCCTATGATACAGTCTGTTCTTATAATTTATAGACGCTAGTATCCCTGGAGAAATCCACGGTTTAATTGGAGTTTTCCTTCTACATGGTTTAAATGATTTCGAAAATTTATCAATTCCAGTTTTATAAGTATTTATAAGAACTTCACAAGCCTCATCAGGATCATTGATGTTTTGAAAATTGGCTAATTCCGAAACAATATAATCATTGAGTTCTTTTTCTTTGGACCAGTCTAAAGTCTTTATCATAATTGCCGTTTTTGTATTAACTAATCTTTTTTAAAGTTATATATATAGGTAAATGATCAGATATATCAGTTACAATTATACCTGAATGTGCAACTTGATCTGTATTACTGACAAAAAAGTTATCCAATAAGGTATGAGAATTTGATGCAAACCTAGTTGCCCTTGAGACCAGAGGCAAAAGGTTGTATGATAACATCAGGGTTAGAACCTTATGTGCGTTTTTGTCATCTTTAGTCTTTAATAAATCATAGTTGAAGTCCCCTGCCAATACATAGTCATTTTTACACGGATTTATTGAGTCCAAAACCTTTTCAAAATGTTCCAGAAAGCTATTGCTATCCTGGTTTGGAGGTTTATAAACCTCACCAACCACGAAATGTTTCCCATGTTTATCTCCTGCGTTCTCTACTTCTACAAAAGTGGATTCTATTTGTTCAAACTCGAGAGGTATATTTTTGTTCACATATATTGCTGTTCCTCCCCCCTGATTATTTTCCCGACTCGATGAATATAGTTCATATTCATCTATATCAAAATATTTTTCGGTTTCTTTTTTCAGCCATGTCTCCGCGATGCAAATAATAGACCAAGTTATGCCAGATTGTGATAGAAAGGTTTTGATTTCATCAATCTTGTTTTTGATTGATCGCACATTTATATGGATAATTTGAAAACTATTTGATATATTCATTTTAATGGGAGGTACATAGTATTCACATTTATTTGTTATTTCAATAAATTGCTGGTTTAAATCAGAAGTATCTTCAAGTACTATATCTTTAAAAGGATTCTAAAACATTTCAGAGAACATCACGACAGATATCTTCTAGGTCTTGGCTTGCACCTGTCAATGTATCGCTGTGTGTATATAGCTTTGTTTGGTGTTCAGTTTTATCAGAATTGAAAATGCAGTTAAGGAACCCCGAACGACCAACGCTTGATAAGGAGCAACGACGTCCTGTCTAAGATTCATACGTACAAACTGAAAAAACTACTAGATATACCTTAAGCTTTTTCTGTCCCACATCTGGGGAATCTAGAACAATACTATAAATACTAATAATACTAGAATTATTAAATACTAAGATAAAGGTAAGATTAAACGCGAAGATTCGGTCGCCGCGGCTAATCGACCGCGGCGACCGAAGACCCGGAGCCGCAGAGTGGCCGCCGCGGCGGGCGGCGGGAGGCCGTCCCGGTACAGCGACCGGCGGATACGAAACCACGCAACCGCAGAGCGGACGTCACCCGCCCACGGCCGGACGGCCAGCCGCCGGCAAGCCGCGGCGGCGCCAGCCCCCAATAAGCAGGCAGGGCAAAACAAAGGAGAAAAAAACAATTTCACATGAAGACCTTTTTTTCCTCGAACAACCACTGATGCTTGCTGGTAATGCTACTTGTATCAAAATGAAGGTGATAACACATGTACCATAACACCATTTCTTCTGTCCCTATCCCGCAAGAATTCAAGATGGCGCACCCGCCTCCTAAACTGATATAAGAACAATTTTTATGGTCAAGTTTACATAAATATAGATATATAACATTGTGTGGGACATATAGGGAAAGTCCCACACAATGTTATCCGAGATTTTGAGGTCAAGGTCATTTAAGGTTAGTTCAGGTCGTAAAAATGGCATATTCTCAATAATGTAAACATAACTGGCCCTATAGCAGCCTTTAGGCGGGAAATGAGGGTATGGCCTTGAAAAAGACATTTGACCTTTACGTTGAGTAGCCTCAACTATGGATTCATGGCATAGCATACGTCATACTGAATAATACCATCTGACCAGAATACTAGAGCCAATTACCTTGACCTTCGTGTGGGTTGATCTCGACATATAACATGATTATACGACGTTATGACGTCACCTCTCAGTCTACAATGTAGGCGAACTGGTGCGACCGCCCGATTGCGACGGTCCCAAAATATAGGTGACTGAGTCTATAATTCAAAAATTATGGACTGATTTTCAACATTCCTTCACCAATCAACGCGCTCACGAATCCTCTAAAGTGTGGCAAAGTAGCGTTTTCTGGCGGAGAACCGTTCTCCGGTCACCTCGCAAAATAGGTGGGGGCACTTTAGGACCCCCTCCACTGCGCGTGTTAACCCACCGCCCCGTTAGCTCATTTTGGCAAGAGCGTTGGGCTCCGTCCCGCTGCTCAGGAGCATGCAGTGACATTGCATGTGCATGCCCCTGAAACGCTACGGCGCTCATGTTTACTCGACGAGGTCGGCTGGCAACTGACTGCCCGGGAGGCAGAGGTGCTGGGCATCACCTTCCTGAAAACGATGTGATGAGGCTAGAAGTGGGCCCAAGTAGGACATGCTTCCCGGCAGTTGATAGCTTGTCTAGCTGAGGGTATGGATAGTTGGTTCAGCTTGTACAGCTAGCACCGGCCTGAGACGAATCCACGTGTGTACATACTCAGCGCCGCCGCCACCCTGAGCTCCACCCGCTGCATGGTCACCAACTACCTGGAGCTTCACTCCAGCCTGATGTTCTCCGCGGTGGCGACGAGGCCGGTCAACTCCTTGCCAAGGTAGGTACTCATCTGCTCGCCCTCTCCTGCAGGGTCCTCCAGCTGGTGCTGTAATCCTCACCCACACAGCTTGCAAACTCCATCAAGGTGCAACCACCAGCCCTCCTCCGGCCGCTCGCCGCCCAGCGCCTTCTCCAGGCCTCCGAGGAAGGCGGTAGCGGGGTCGTCCACCAGGGAGAGAAACCAGAAGCCCCGGCGTCGGATGGGGAGCACTCTTAGCCGAGTCCCTCTACTGCAAACGTGGAACATGATACCCCACGGCTCGCTCAAACGCCGCAAACAGCACCGTGCTGAGGTACAGTCCCCCGCAATTGAAATTGCCATAACTAGGCTCGACCGGTTTAGGATGGATATCTCGCAGCCTATGGTGCCTCTAGCTTTACAAATGGGTCCATCATGTTTATTTTTTCAAGAGCTTTCCAGTGGTCACCATTATTTCTTAATCTGACCGCTGGGTTAGAAAATATTACACAATTACTGATTTTGCTGCATTCTGGCGGGGTAGTCTTCGGCTGACTTGCCACCGCCTCTGATAATCCCTGACCTCTCGCCCATACCTGGACCACGTGACCTCACGGATGAATGGACAGTTGGCATTGCGCCAGTTCATTCAACCCTCCCACAAATTTCGTCGTGTCTGAGGGGCACTCGTATTGCAATTGCTCCCACTGTGTTGGTGTGTGCTGGACATCGGGCGTCACTGGCCTGGGGCAGTGCAGTGGCAGAACCACGAGTGACTTTTTGAGGCGGGGTCAAAATCCAATAAGATGGTCACAGGCAGGAAAAACATCAACATCTCTTTTGTTGCGGGGGGGGTAAACAAATTTTCCCTCTTGGTCCGCTTTTCCTCTTGCAATAGCTTTTCCGTCCTGGATCCGTCCTTGTGCTTGGGTTGCGAAACACGGTAGCTGTCACTGGGTGCCGGGGCTCTCATCACCTGTCCGTTTATTTAGAGACGAAGCTGGTAAAACGGCTGAACCAGTGATATAACTTTGTTTGCAGATTTCAGTAAAGACATGTTTTTATATAAGCGTCAGAAGAGGGGGGCAGTGGGAGCCATAGGCAGATCCAGGGGAAAGGGATGCAGTTCCCCCATCGACCCTCGGCGACCCTAAAATGATCACAGCACTCCTCTGAAGGGACGATGACGCCCCCTGAACTGTCACTTCCCACCCCCTTCCCCCCAGGATGCAAAAATCGGCGCCCCGACATAGAACTTGGCACCACGTGAAATGTTTTGCCGGCCAAGAGTGGAACCGCTTGGTCCCACCCCCGGCAAGGTGACCCCATCGGCGATCCTGGATCGGCCTATGGTGGTTTCAGGCCCCAAATTCTCACTAAACATCCCGATTTAAGAAACATTGAGAAAAATCAAACATTGTGAGGGCAGTATTTTGCAAATGTCACAGGGAGCCTGAACCTGACGAGGTTTTGTTTTTAGAAGGGACATTATCTTGTCTACAGGAGGTTTGAAGATTCACTGGCTCCAGCACGGCTTCGTCGGTGGCGACGATTATATTTTATCGGTCTTTTTTCAAGATAAATGGGCTTAATCCCGTTTACACAAATTTTCAACATTTCCAGCCCGATAAACTTTGTAGAATCTATTTCTCGGGTGCAGCAAAAACCTACCCTTGCTTGACCCAAATCACACAGCCGTCTCCTCTCAACCAACGACAGTCATTGGTTTAACCCACGCCCCGGTGAGCCTCCAAGCCACCTTCGCCCTGATGGGGGGTGTTTGAACATGCCATAGGCAGAACTCGGCCCCTATGAGGGCAGGATAGCGAGAAACGCGGAAGCTTGTGGATGGATCACAAAAAAGTCGTGAGGAAACTATATCACTCACTTTTTGGCTCAGGTCAATATTGCGGCCATGGAATGCCAAAGAAAGTGGCATTTTTAGTAATGTTTTCGGGCTCTAGCGTCTGACAGAGTTGAGCCAGAATCATTTTTAGGCCCCATTCGCTTCATCTTGTAACGGCGAATCTAATTATGTATAGCATGACCATACTAGGTCAAAACACAAAAATGACCTGACCTCAGGTAAGGTCAAGGTCTCTCTTTAACCTAGCATTGTCTATATGCATATCAATCGACTCGCAATAATAATCCGAACACAATTATATCAGAATAAAAGCTGTATCATTATTTCATCCAAAGTTATTGACCTAAGCCTGAAATCTGCTTAACTAGCCCCAGATGACCTCCCAGAGGATACAGGTGAAAAATTGCGACATGAACCTGGAAAGGAGCCCAGGGTACTACGATTTGGAGAATATGAAGGTATTATCAGATAAACTACACAAACACAGCCCAATTTCTGTTTTCTTCCATGTATTTCCAATGGAGATGTCATGGTCCGTACTTGACCTTAGGTCATCGATATGAAAAATCCCGGAATAAATGTTGCAGCACTCGGTGGGCCCATTATGTGGTATAAGCTTCAATCCGATATATTTCCCCATTTCTTACTTATGCTACCTTAAACATTTTTGTGACCTGACCTGAGATAAACCAACCTTAAAATTTTGGGGCAAGTTGCAGAATCGATCAAGGATAAGGTGTGCCAAGTACGGCGACGCTTCGCGCTGCCGTTTTTCCTTGCTGCCGGAAAAACCAGAGGGGGCTGTTCAAACAACCCTTCCTTCCCACCGGGCGAGGTTTAACGGGGGGGATTTCATTAAGCTGGCCTTTAGACTGGCATCACTTGGTGCAAGCTTGGCAGAGCGGTTACGATAGTCTCTAATAATAATTGTTGGGGTTAGACGACGCTCCGACTCCCAAAGTTATATGGTGTCACCAACTCTCACCCTGTAAGTAGGGGTTTGGTGCATCAGATCAGCATATCAAGGGGATCTGCCGGGACATGAACCCAAGGAGGTGAACACGGGGGAGCTGAGCCAGGGGATTAGCGGTAGTTTTTTTGCGCCCTGTTGGCAACACTGGAACTTATCGGAGCGACATTCATATCTTATGCTGCAAAATAGCACATATTTTTTACAGCATTAGAAATGTCTAGAAGCCTATGCAGCAGCTTTAGCGGCGATAAGGATCGTTGTTGTGTGTATCACCAGCGGTAAAATTTGGCAGTGATGGATCTAGCCGGTAGGTTTGGTGGGACAAACAAAAATCGAAAAAAACCTCACGCAGTGAAAGCTTTCGCCACAATTGAACTCACCGGTAGGTTGGGGGAGGGGAGTGGGGAGTAAACGTAAGTCGAAAAGCAGAGCAAACAGACTTCACTGGGTGAAATATATTTCTTATATTTCTTATATATTATCACATATATTTATTACATATATGTCGCCACAAGATGCTCGCTTTGGATATCCAGGGATAATTCACCCAAATACGACCTTAAATATCAAGAGAACCAGGCTCCAATATTCACACTGAAGTTGACTGGCTCTTTTTGAAGTTGATTGGTTCAATTGAAGCACCAACACCCTGCTTATGAACTTGAAAGGAAACGGGGAAAAATCGACAGCTTGGGGAGGGTGACAACATCATGGTTTTGCTCCGAGCTTTTTTGTTCGGGGAGCAAATACGTATTGTCCCCCCCCCACCAACTTGGGTCCGCCACTGAAACTGGATGCGGTTTGAGGGATCTCGCTGCCACGTGCCATCACAGGGGGTAGGAGGGCAGCGAATAATGAATGTTTCCTTGATAAAATCCTCCAATTCGAGAGCTACTACTCCTTGAATTTTAGTGCGGCACTGGTTCCAGTTGATGTAGGTGGTAAACTTTTTCGATGTGTCGCTGAAACGAAAATGTTTTGTGTTAAACATATTTTGAATATTCTGGTTGGGCGATACCAGAATATTACCCGGGGGACCTTGTCAAGGGACAGCCTACGCTGATCCCTTGACTTGAGAGGGTATATTACCCACAGAAACATAATATATATCACCAACAAGGTAATATACAACAACGTATTATATTACCAACAAAAAGCATCACTAAAATTAGACCGGAAACTTGAATATTTGTGGACCGTCAGTTACAGCTGTTGGGGGAACGAACTTATTATCCCAACCCTTCGTAGTAGCTTAAAACGCATAGATAGCACCAAATAATTATCAAAAAGTTGTGTTCTTGTGAACTGAAAAATATTTGTATAATGCATACTCGTTGGGACGGAATTGAGATGTTTCAAACTGCGACACCTCCTTTGATTGGTTTAGGACCTTCCGCAAAAAATCGGTAATAAAAACTGAACACTGACAGGTAGTGTGAAAGCTCCGATTCTGCAAATTTCGAGAAATGTTTGCAGGCAATAGATAGTGTTTGCTTATGCTAAAAATTTCACAAAGGAACCAAGAGGAAAATGAGTGTTAAGTTGGACCGGTTTTGGCTCAGCCCAAGATATTATCTGTGTACTGTTTTGGGACCTCATTTAGCTTAATTCTTTAGCCTCGACAGGCTTTTTGAGAACTCCAGCAGCCTAATATTGAACCGCTTAGACTAAAGGGTGTTTTAAGCTCAAATTCTGCGGAGGTATCATGGATGCAATCCTTCGAAAGCTTACCTGGCTCAGAGAGGCCCCTAGCTATCGTTTACCCTCAGCTGTCACCTCAACTTAACGTAACTGTATTGGTTTTTGTCACCCGAAGAAGTGAGAAGTAAACATTTATCACTATCTTTGTAGGATATTGTACGTTATATATATATATATATATATATATATATATATAAAAAAAAATATATATATATATATATCATACATAATTTTTGGGGTTTATCGACGCACCAACTGCTAGTGTCATATGGCGTCGCCAACTTTTTTGTTGAAAAGATATCCCGGGAGCCAGCTTGCTCCTTGTTCAGGGAAACCGCTGGGCCTTGAACCTGGGTTGGCTGCGTGAAAGCCAGCTCCGCTGACCATTCCACTGCCACGCCGCTACCATTTAATTCAAGTTGAAGACATCCCTTCATCTGAATACTGATTTGTTTCAATCAGGGTATTTTTGATGTAAGCTGATAACCATTGTTGGTTGGCAGCCCCTACGAATGGTTCCCAGCCCTTGGAATGTTTCCTTCACTGTCAAACAGTACCATTCTAGCTCGAAATACCTGAAGCCCTTTTCCCCTTTGGCAAGGGCTAATGCGACCTTTTATGAAGGTCATTATGAACACATAGCCTGGCGAGCAAGATAAGGTATACCTTATCGTCGTGCCGCGAGTGTTCCAACAGCACTTCGTCTTTCGAATGCGGGATGCGACGGTGCCCACGCCGTGCTGGACGCTATTAAAACGGCGGAAACTGTCTGATGTAGATAAGCTCAAAGGACAGCAGAGTGTCAGCAGCTTAAGAAATTTGTTTCTCAGTACAATAATCTAGTCAACATTTGGAAAACCCGCGATCTCAAGCAACAGATGCCTATGTCTAAGAACTCAAGGTCAATAACATTTTTTTGACGACAGAAACGAGTTTGTCAGTAGATATTCGTGTTACTCTGATGCTGTTCCAGAAGGGTTTTGTTCTAATGATAATGCGTGTCTCAGTGGTTCCTGCTACAAGGCGGAGGATGTGGTAGTATATCGTTGGTCTCTCGACTTTTGATAAACTTTTGACATGTGTAGAGCTTGTCACTTGCCAGTGTGGTACTTGGAGTGACTTAATCACGAGGGAGTTGTTTGAATTGTGCCTTGGGAAGCTGTGATGCCGAGATTGTCTTTGTGAAGTATCTGAATTAGCGAGCGGCTCTTGGTGAAGATGATTGGATTAACAGCAATAAATATTTCCATCACATAGCGCAATTATCACTGAAGGGTGTCATAGATACACTTACGTTTTAGCGGTATAGCTGGTTTAGAGATATACACGCATAATAGCAACATTCTTAAATGGCGAAATATTGTATATTTTTCCTGTGAGTCGGCATTTTATGGAAGTATCTAGATCCGTTTTCTCGTGCTTTCTTTCATACACATAGGTAGGAATTCGGCTCAGATGAAAAATAAACAGTCCTTAGTCAAACCAACGCGAAATTATGAGAATTTCAACTTTTTCCCGTTGGCGTATGGTTCTGACTATAGCGCCGGCCCCAGTCTCATTTGAGTATGCTGGAATATCTCCCATGAGTATCCAACGCTTTTAAGTCTCACATGAGAATGATACACAGTCTTACACAGTCACGATACAGGTAAACATAGTTCTCGTGCGAGACCAAAATCTGTGAATCTGAGAATCTTGCATGAACCGGAGAACTTAGATCGAACCACCAGTTCTCAACGGAAGTGTGGCTCTCTGTAGAGAAGGGGTGGACCGGTCCGTTATATCGAAGAACCTTGAGTGGTCTCAATTGTCTCTCAGTGAAGGACTCCGAAGAGCCCAATAAAGAAAACAAAAGCTCTTTTTCGATTAATATAATGTTTGCCTTATGCCCATCTCCCCGCAGGATGAATGTTGGCGACACCATACAGCCCCAACAGTCGGTGTGTTGTAAAACCCCAAAGCTGCTTTGAACCCATTTTGTTCCCTTTTCCGCTAAAAAAATATTAAAACAGGCAAGACCTGAATATGTGTATTTTACCCTTGATACATGAGTAACGAGAAAACATTAGGATAAACTGCAAACAGCACATCTGATCCTAATTTCGCAACATTCTAAATAGATATGAGTATTCAGCACTTATGAAAATCAATAGTTTTAGTCATTTTAATGTAGTGGCAAGTTCTAACTCCTTCCCTCATGCATTTACCTACAATGTTTTTTTCGTGATTGAGACCCCATAAATGAAACAGCACTTTTGCATGCTCCCTTCTTGTTATTCATAAGGAGTCTTGGCGATGTGGCGTGCATGAATTGTGACAAGATATGTTTATCATTTTCAATTTAATCGTTTTCTGGTCCATAAGTCCTGATTAACATATAATATAGAACTATTTATTTATTTTGCATCACAATTGTGACAATAATATCAGCATAACTCACAACAGGAACAGACACCCATGAACAGACCTATAAGTTAAACCTGATAAGTAATTTGCATTCAAACTGACCCGACAACCCCAGGCCATTCCATTGATAAGCGAAGTAGAAAATATAAAGGAAAATATATGCCCGTATACATACATTGAATCGCCTTGGTGCTCTTCTCGGCCCCATCCTCGTTTTTTTGGCGAATGATTAGGAACCGATTTGAATGAGAGACTCGTCGCCTTGCACCACTTTATGGTTGTCAAACTGACAACTTATGGCTGTAAATTAATTACAGTTCATGTCAGGTGAACAAGTTTTAATGTGATTTCCACGCCCATGGCAGGCAATTTTGTTATTCTTAACTAAGGACGACGAAGTCAGAGAAAAACGCAACTGCTGTAGCAGCCCCAGTTCGAGTTTCATCCTCATTGAAATGTTCTTTAAAATAGAAATTGACCAGATATCGTCTAGCTATGTTGATATCGGTTCAATAATGACGCCACCAGGGATCACCAAAGTTCATATTTGCGATCTTGTTTGTGTCTATATATTTAGACCAGGACGGCAAGGAGTTTTCAGCGCCATTCCTATTTTTCATCACCTTGACTCCTGAGTTAACATGATGATGATGATGACGATCCTAAGTCAACAAGGGGAGAGAGCTGGACTGACCCCCCCACGTCGCAGTGGGTACGAAAAGAAGCGACGTGGCGTCTGGTTGACTTACTTGGCTTTTCCTATTACTATCCTTTGCACCTGACTGGATTCAGCCTGATCAAATTTAATTGGAACCGTCTTCACGCTCGCCCCAGTGGGCGTGTCTGAACACCCTCCCTCACGTTTTTTCGGCTATACATAAAAATTCCGGGACTTAGCGCCGCCGTACTTGACGCACCCTATCCGCAATTAATTTTTCGACATTTTCCAGAATTTTAAGGTTGAGACATCTCAGGTTAGGTCAACAGTGCAGGTCAAGTTACCTCCCCTCCAAAAATTTAAGATGGCATAAGTAAGAACGGGGTGAATGGGAAAATAATAAAGCGAAGCTGAGTTATTTACTTTAGAGCATGGTGGGGAAACAGGCAGACAGCAGCTGGGGACTACGCTGGGTAAGAAATGTGGCAATCACACAATCGACTACTAGTAAGCGGAACCACAGCGCGGGAAAAGAGGTGAGTTCAACTTGTAAACAAAAAAGGACCAACAAAAAAATTAGAGTAATACACAACAAATCAGAATTTCAATGCAACAGAAGAAGATAGGTACGAGACAAGTGCATGACCGGGTGTATATGCGCAAACGACCGCGCCGCCTTTTCCGTACAGCCTGCGCATAGGCTTCGCCACCGCCGCTGCGGCTGCCGGCGTCCCGGACGCCACCATTCAAGCAGCAGGCCGGTGGAGAGGTGACACCTTCCGCCAATACATCCGAGGCGCGCGTGAGGACGTCTGGCAGGCGTGCCTCCGCGTCCATGCCGCTCGTACCGCCCTTGCCGGACCGTGACAGGGGTACACCTTACAGCTTCTCGTGTGACTGACCCAGACCCGTCGTTGTCCCGTTGCTTCTCCCTTCTGACAAACTGTGAATAGCCGCCCCAGTGTCAGACCCAGTGTCTCTAGCCCAGCGTCACACTACCATCTGTGAATACATTTTTGGCGATCTTTGGCGTCTTTCAGAAAGTAACAGGATTATCCAAAACAATGGAATAAAGAAAAAGATTAGGAGAGTGAGCGAGGAGTCGAGACCAGCACGGCCAAAATCCGCAGGAATGCGTGTGTAGAAGAACATAACCAAACCCCTAACCCAACAGAGCTCTAATGGGAAAATAATAAAGCGAAGCTGAGTTATTTACTTTAGAGCATGGTGGGGAAACAGGCAGACAGCAGCTGGGGACTACGCTGGGTAAGAAATGTGGCAATCACACAATCGACTACTAGTAAGCGGAACCACAGCGCGGGAAAAGAGGTGAGTTCAACTTGTAAACAAAAAAGGACCAACAAAAAAATTAGAGTAATACACAACAAATCAGAATTTCAATGCAACTAGAAGAAGATAGGTACGAGACAAGTGCATGACCGGGTGTATATGCGCAAACGACCGCGCCGCCTTTTCCGTGTTTGAACGAGAGCCGTTCACACCGTGCTCCGGCAAGAGGCATCAATTTAATCTTTACCCACCACCACCCCTACACCACCAAAAAAAAGTCTCCTCCTCGCTCGTCTTTCAGAAAGTACCAGGATTATCCAAAACAATGGAATAAAGAAAAAGATTAGGAGAGTGAGCGAGGAGTCGAGACCAGCACGGCCAAAATCCGCAGGAATGCGTGTGTAGAAGAACATAACCAAACCCCTAACCCAACAGAGCTCTAATCTGTCTAATTAAAACTCATCACATAATGACCCACCAAATAGTGCAAAATATATTCCGGGAATTTACGTCTCGATGACCTAGGGTCAGGTACAGAACCTTTCCATTGGAAATGCATGGGAAGGAAATTATGATTATTGGTGTTTAAGGGCACTTCAGCTTCTTTGGCTATATGTGCCCAGCATTGTCAGGTTAGGTCAGTTCAAAATGATCTTGGTTAGCTAAGAATTTTCTATGCCGGAGGTGTCACCGCTAAAAAGCGCTGTGAGGGCTATAATCGATGTCAAACTTTATTTCTTTCAGGTAAGATAAAACGTCTTTGATGTCTACGACGGGATCGTTTCCAAGACACTGCTCTAAAGAGACCGGTGGGAAGAATCGACGCATTTGCCTTTTCAGATTGTCACAGCAGTCTACCTCGGATAAAACATGCTGGACAGTAAGGCGGTTGCCACAATGTACACACAGGTTAGGAGTAGAGCTATTCAGGTGGTAGGCATGAGTGGCATAACAGTGCCCGATGCGGAGTCTAGAGAGGGCCACCTCCTCTCTTCTGCTTTTTCTGTTGCTCGACTCCCATCTCTTAATGGAGGTGCGCAGACATTTCATAAAGTACTCCGGCTCTGCAGCCCACCTTGACTGCCATTCGGTCTCCTGTAGTGTTCTGAACGATGCTTTGAGGTCTGAAGCCGGAATCCTAAACTGACGCGAAGGGGGTAGTACGGACGCCTCTTTCGCAACCTTATCGACTTTTTCGTTCCCTGAAATTCCAATATGGCTCGGTACCCAAAGAAAGCGCACATCAGTCCCTCTGGCGGAGATCGCTGACAGAAGCCTTCTTATAGATGGTATAAGCCAGTTTTGCTGTGGGTGATGAGATTGGAGTGCTGTCAGTGAGCTAGCAGAGTCCGTTATGATAAGACATCGATCCTCTTGAGAACGCTTGATGTGTCTTAAAACCCGGAGAATGGCATATAGTTCTGTGGTAAAAACCGAAACAGACCCTGGTAGGCTAAAACCCTGACTCAGTCCCTCCCCTAAAAAGGCGCTTCCAGCACCGCCGGTAGACTTCGAGCCGTCGGTGTAGAACCGGGCATGACCTGCATAGGAGCCGATTTTGCGCAGCGCTAAGGCCAGAAATTCTGAGGGTAGTGTTGCTGTTTTTTTATGGCGCATCAGATCGAGATCGCATTGTGCAGGGATGAGTCGCCATGGTTCCGTACGTTCTGGTCGCGTTTCAGCAATTACTTCCAGGTCAACTCCGCTGCCTTCTAACCACAGAGATACACGCAAACAGAGAGCTCGTGAAGATGTCTGTCGCACCATTCTGAGGGGCATAGTCAAATTTTCGTCAAAAATCCACCTGTGTGTTGGATGGGACGGATCCTGCCTGATTTTGCTAGCGTATGATAATGCCAACCGCTTCCTTCTCAGGTCTAGCGGAGGTTCGTTGGCGTCTACTAGAAGGCTTGCCCTGCGGGACGTACGAAAAGCGCCTGTCGCCACTCTAACACAGGCGTGGTGTACAGCGTCCAGAGGCTGCTTAACGTTGCTCAAAGCACCATCATATACTATTGAGCCATAATCTAATACAGACCTGATGAGAGCACGGTACAAACGGAGAAGTGTTAACCTATCGGCACCATAAGATGTGCGAGAAATCACCTTTAGCACATCCATCCGTTTGAAACATTTATCACGCAAGAGTGATATGTGGGGGCGTATGTCAAGCGTTTATCCATCGTCATGCCCAGGAACTTGGCTTCCGGGACGATTGGGACTCTCCTGCCGTATAAACGGAGGCTGATGTCAGTACACGAGCGGCGGCGGCAGAAGTGCATACACACAGTTTTCTCAGTGGAAAATCTAAAACCGTTCTTCAGGCTCCATTCGGATAACCGGTCTATGCATATTTGGAGCTGTCGCTGTGCTGAAATCGAGGTGGAGGTGCTTAACGACACCGCTAAGTCATCTACGAACAGAGATTTCTCGACTGTGGGAGGTAGAATTTCGCAGACGTCATTAATTAAGATACCGAACAGGGTCACGCTTAAAACGCCGCCCTGGACCACACCACTCTCCTGGTAGAAACTATCAGACAGCGAGTTGCCCACTCTCACTCTGAACATCCGTCTCTTCATAAAATTGTCCATAAAGTATCCCATGTGACCCTTGATGCCAGCTTTCCGTGCCTTATCTAAAACCGCGTAGCGCCAGGCTGTGTCATAGGCCTTTTCGATGTCAAATAGTAAAGCGAACACGTGTTGCTTTGAGGCGAATGAACGGCGTATTGATGAATCTAGCGATGTAAGATGGTCGGTAGTGGACCGCCCTGCGCGAAATCCACATTGAGCATTAGAAAAGAATCCGGTGCTCTCCAGGTACCAAACCAGACGTGCGTTTACCATGCGTTCTAAGAGTTTACATACACATGAGGTCAAGGCAATCGGTCTATAGTGAAGGGGGTCGCTACCATCCTTGTCGGCTTTTAAAACTGGGATGATAGTGGCATCTCTCTAGGCAGTGGGAAAATCGTGCGTGGTCCAAAGGAAGTTGAAGTAAGACAATAAAGCAGTAGAAGACCGTTCGCTGAGATTCTTTATCATGTCAATGTGTATACCGTCCGGGCCAGCGGCTGTACTTCTCGCCCGAGACAGTGCGATGTTAAGTTCTGATATGGTAAAAGGGTCATTGTATGATAGTTGCTCATGGGAGCTAAAACTCACTGGGAGACGTTCCCTCCGTTCGTTGTGCCGTAAAAACCTTGGGTCTGAACAGACCAGCCGCCAGCGAGCAGCCCACGCATTGCCGAAGGCGTTCGCTACCTCTGTGGGGTTGGAAATTGTTCCGCCGGAACCTGTCAAAACCGGCAGGGACATGGCACAGCTACGGCCGGCCAGACGATGTACTCGCCGCCAAATTTTTGTTAATGGTGTTAGTCGATTTATTGTTGTAATATAAGTTTGCCATGATTTTCGTTTTGCATCTCTAACTGTGCGTCTGGCTAGTGCTTTTGTACGTCGGTATTCTATCAAATTGTGAGTTGTCGGCTGTCTTGTAAATACTTTAAAACGGCGTCGACGTTCTCTAATGGTGCGCCTGCACTCCTCCGTCCACCAGGGCACGGGGATGCGCCGTGGGAGCGAGCTAGTCTTAGGTATGAAAGTCTCAGCCGAGTCTAGAATTCGAGCACGCAGCTCCTCCTCGCATATTGTAGCGGTTTCGGCCTCGTCTGGTGTAAAATCGAGCACACAGTCAGAGGTAAAACCCTGCCAGTCGGCCCGCCGCAAGTTCCACTGCGGCGTTCTCCTACCCGGATGTGGGGTCTCAGACCAAAGCCAGATCGGGTAGTGATCGCTGTTGCACGGATGCGAATGAGTTCGCCACTTAACCCTATTTCCGTCATGCTCCCGGCTACCCCTATTTCCGGCAAGGGGGGCAATATCGGCTCCCTGAGATCTCGTAATCTAACCGGCCGATTTTGAAAATTCAAAGCGCCATAGATTCCTCTGCTGCTAAACTTTATTTTGAAAAAAGAAAATTTCAAAATTTTTATTTTTTAAGAGAAGGTCGTGCAAAATATACAATTTTTGTGTATTTTTTAGATTCTCCATAACCCTTGTCTCTGTTGTACGATTTTCACAAAACTAGTTCAGATTTACAAATAATTGACCCAAAATTTTCATATACTCGAGTTACGCAAAAATTCTAAATTCAATGGCAGTTCCAGGACCAGGACTATGAGGGGAAATATATACAACCTAAAAAGTTTTTGTTACGCGGATTAGAAGCCGTCATATACTGCTTGGCATCTTTGACACATAAATAAATGAGAAAAAAGTGAAAAACTCATCAGGGGCGGATGCAGTAAGGTAAAACAGTGGGGTAAAATACATACCAACAATATGCGAATGGTATGCATGAGTATATTAGTCCCTCGACTAGTTGAAATTTAATTTCTGATAATTTTTACCCTCCCATGGCAGCTCTGGGAAAGGGGGTGACATAGGCGGATCAAGGACTCGTCGTGGGGGGTGGGGGTGATTGGAAACACATTTTCAATATACAACGATATTGAGTCGCGGCGGTGATACTGGCTGGGAATATACATTTTGAAAATGTGTAGTGACTGGACACGCCTCTGGTAATCTAGAATTGGGTTAAAACTATTTTGAATTTTCATATACCCAATTGTATTCGCCCTGGCACGGCTGTAAGCAGTCTTCTCACTTACTAACGTTTAGTCCTTCTTGATAACATTCCCCCCATTTTGAACTGCTGTAACCGCCCCTGATGAATACAAATACTGACAATTGTGAATGCACTATCATCTCACATAAAAAATGATATAATAAAACCATATAACTGGTATCAGGATCAGCAGAGACGGCTTCCTTTTACAAAAAACCCATCGCATACGATAATACTTGGTTTGTGGATAGAACCTCCCCAAAAACCCGGCCATAGCTCCGCCCCTGGTAAATATATAATCTTGAAAAGTTCAGAAAACCTGCCTGTACTAGTTTTAGGAAAAGTCAGGAAGTTTCAAAGTTCTATCGCAAGCCGTTTCGGAGATATTCTCGAAAAACCTGAAGGGGGGCAATATTAGCCCCCCCGCCGGAAATAGGGTTAAAGCGGTCGGCTATTGAAGCTGAACAGAGAGATAGATCAACTGCCGAGGTTGTTCCAGAAGGCAATGAGATGTGTGTAGGGTGTCCTGTGTTTAAAGTGCATATGTTAAAGCGGTGGATTATTTCCTCCAAGCGCCGGCCTCGCCTATTTGTGCGGGGCAGCCCCATGTTGTGTTATAAGCGTTGAAGTCACCTAATATATAATTTGCTGGCAACTGTTGCATTAAATTTGTGAGTTCATCGCCAGGAAAGTCCTCACCGGGAGGGAGATATAGGGATACGATGGTTGCTTTAAATTGTTGTAGGTCGACGGTCGCTGCTACAGCCTGTAGGCTTGTTCTCAAGCGGAACGGATGGGCAGGGACGCTAGAATGGCTAGCAGCGCTACTCCTCCATGAGCAATTGTTGTGGAATGAACGTCGTATCGAAATGTTTTATAGTATATTTGCTGGCAATGATGGTCATGTTTTAGCTTGGTCTCCTGTAAGGCAACTGCTACAGGAGTTTTCTGTGCTAACAATGTTTGGAGTTCCGTGTGATTTGCCCTAAAACCTCTCATGTTCCACTGTAAAATAAACGTCATTAAGTAGAGTACGAGTAGGGTGTGTAGAAACTTTCCTAGATTGAAACCTCGGTCGTCTATCATGTTTCCCAACTCCTCCCCGTCGAACATCTCTGGTTCTCTCCAGGCAGCGCGGGAGTTCCAGTTCCTTGCCTCACGTGGAGGGTTATTAGGGCCCCTTGGGGGCGAGCGTTTAGCAAACACTGGCCTCTCTACCATGTATGCATCGCCTGTATACCCCGGCCTCCCGTCATCTTGGGGGATGGGCCTTCGTATGCGCTGTCTGAGGTCTCCCGAGTTCCTTAGATCTGCTTGAGCTGGCCCTAAATTCTCCATGGATTGGGCACGCTGAGTTTGATCGAGTTTGATTGTTGTTTTGGTGTTTTTACAGTGACTCGAGGAATTGATAGTTCGAGGCCTTTGCTGGAGCGGAAAGAGTGCTCCGGACGGTTTTTGTGTTATTTTTATTGTGTCCTCGCTACTTTTGGTATTTGTTGTTGGAGATGTGAGCTTACGTTTCTTGCTTTGTGTTACAGTACTAGAAGCGACTTCGGCTGCCTGTTGTGGGTGGACTCTTTGACGTATTGGTTTGTCACTGGTCGGAGGGGGCATCAGGGCAGACCCATCCACTTCCTCTGGGGCTTGGCCCTCACCCTCATAGGGGTTTGCCTTTGTGCCTGCGGCCTCCTCAGGGGAAGCGTAGGAGTGATGTGTTCCGTCATGGAAGACGGCAAGACTGGGCGTTGGGGAGGTGGTGATAGAGTTGGGGAGGCTTCCCGAGCTCTCTTGCCGGAGGTTTCAGTTTGAGGGGATCACGGCTGACTGTGCAGCCCTGGGAGGCTGACTCGGCACTGAGCGCCCAGGGAAAATGGTTTCATTTCTGTTGATGCAGCATAGAATACCTTCGCATTTTCCAAATCGTAGTAGCCTAGGCACCTCTCCAGGCTCATGTTGCAAGTTTGGAACTGTGATTTATGAGAGGTTTGGAACTATGATTTATGAGAGGTCATCTTGGATTTCTTTAACAGCTAGACCTAAGTCAATAATTTCGCAGGGAATGATGATATTTTATTTTGATACCATTAAATTTGGATAGTTATTGCAAGTTGATTGATATGCATGTTGATTATGCTAGATCAGATGATGACCTTGATCTGGCATTAGGCCACGTCACTTTTATGTTTTGATCTAGTATAGTATAAATACATGGTTCGATTTTCCGTAAAAAAGAGGAGGCGAATGGTGCCTTACAATTGATTCTAACCTAACTCTGTCAGACAATAGGGCCCAGAAAATATCATCTACCCTTTCACCTTCTTTGACCTGTTATGACCTCAATATTGATCTGAGACAAAAAGTAACTGATAAACTTTCGTGATCACTTCTCATAAGCTACTCACTAGTGTTCGCGTTTTTTCCCTATCCTGCAAAGGAGCCGAGTTCGAGGGGAGGTATTTAACCCTCTTCCACACCAGGGAGGAAGGTGGCTCGGAGAACCGCCGGGGCGGGTGTTATATAACACAAATCCGGCACGGTGCCTTTTTAAACCCCACGAAACTCTAATCCACCCGAATACTTATTTCAAGAATGAGCCTGAGAGCCTAATGAGGCTGGAAACATTGTTGTTTGAAGCTATTACTCAGACATATCTAGCCTTGGATCTCTCGTGCCCAGGCGCCTCGGTTACTGGCGGACCGCCTGGGGCGAGGCACCTGCGAGACAGTACTGATCCCTTCGGTTCAAAACACTGTGCCCCCCGCGCACCACACACTACTAACTACGTGTGACCTTGCACCTGTCGTTGTAAACACGTAGTTATCACGTGACCCAGGTATGCGTGCCAGTCGAGCGAAGGGTCGGGGATTATCAGAGGCGGTGGCAAGTCAGCCGAAGAATACCCCGCCAGAATGCAGCAAAATCAGTAATTATGTAATATTTTCTTACTCAGCTGTCAGATTACGAAATAATGGTGACCACTGGAAAGCTCTTGCAAAAATACACAAGATGAACCCGTTTGTAAAGCTAAAGGCGCCATAGGCTGCGAGATATCGATCCTAAACCGGTCGAGCCTAGTCATGGCAATTTCAATTGCGGGGGACTGTACTTGACCATGTGGCGGATGTTGGAGGGTTAGCAGAGGGATAGATGGTAATCCGTCCTGGGGGCGAGGGACCTGTGCAACGCCACCCACGGCGCCTGACTAGCATCCTTTCGAGAACATTCTTCTCTACACCACATACCACCCCAGCCGCCTTCTCCGTCAGACTGTAGGAGCACAAAGGGATGCCGGAACACTCGAAGCCAGGCCCGAATACCCCATTCATAATCATGTCAGACCTCTTCGGCTCCGGTAGGGCGTTGTGAGGCCACCCCAGACGAAAACCCAGGTCTTCTCACTTTGCAGGATGAGGCTACATTATCCCCGAGCTCCCTTTCAAACCTGACCATAGACCCATCCAGGGGGCCGTCGCCACAACCGTCGCCAGCGCCGAACACGGCGGCGCCGCCAGCTGCACCATGCCGGCGAACGGCGCTCTATCGCCATGAAGAATAAAGCCTAGGTCTTCGGGTCCCCAGAGTTCCCCTGGACCTATGACGTCACAATATGGTGCCCTCCCTAAAATTTACACTAACGAACACTAAGTCAGGCGGGAATGAGGATTTACCTTTACCCATGACCTTTAAATTGAATTACCTTAACCCTCGCCCCAGTGGGAGGGGGTTGAACACCCCCTCGGGTTTTTCCGGCGGCACAAAAAAAACAGCGGCGCGAAGCGCCGCCGTACTTGCCACACCTACTTGACCGATTTCGCGACTTTCCCCAGAATTTTAAGGTTGGATCATCTCAGGCAGGCCAGGTCACCAATGCAGGTCAAGTGACCTCACCCCAAAAATGTTTAAGGTGGCATAAGTAAGAAATGGGTGAATCTATCGGATTGAAACTTATGCCACTAATGCGCCCACCGAGTGCTACAAAATATATTCCGGGACTTTTCATATCGATGACCTACCTAAGGTCAAGTACGGACCATGACATTTCCATTGCAAATACATGGGACCACAAATTGGGCTGTATTTGGGTTGATACAGCTGAGAATACTTTCATATTCCCCAAATCGTAGTATCCTGGGCCCCCTTTCCGGGCTCTTGTTGCAATTTTTGACCTGTTACCTCTGAGGTTATCTGGGGCTACTTGAGCAATAATAATAATTTTTGGGGCTTATCGACGCACCAACTGCCAGTCATATGGCGTCGCCAACACTTTCCCTGTTGAAAGGGTTTCTCCGGGATACAGCTTGCTCCTTGTTCAAGGAAGCCGCCGGGCCTTGAATCCGGGTCGGCTGCGTGGTAGTCGGCTGCGCTGACCACTACCGCGACCCATACTTGAGCAGTTTTCAGACAGGTCAATAACCAGGCATGAAATGGTTATGCATCTTTTATTTTGGTATCATTGCGCCTGGATTGCTATTGCAAGTCGATTGATATGCACATTGACTATGCTAGGTTAAAAATTGACGTTGACCTGACCTGAGGTCAGGTCCTTCTTGTGTTTTGACCTATGAAGGCCATATTATATATAATTCAATTTGCAGCGACTAGGAAGCGAATGATGCCTAAAAAATGATTGTAACTTAACTCCGTCAGATGCTAAAGCCAAAAAACTCCTCAAAATGCCACCTTCTTTAACCTGCCATGACCTCAATATTGACCGGAGCCAACCAGTGACTGATAGTTTCATTGAATTTTCACTAACTATCCACCATGATTCACGTTTTTTCACTATCCCGCATAGGGGTAGAGTTTGAAGGGGGTGTTCAAATACCCTCACCATGGCGAAGGTGGCTCGGAGGCCCACCAGGACGCGGGTTAAGTATGACCGATAATATGCGTCAGGCTGGGTAACGCCATTTGACCGGAAGTGCTGGGCCCCATGACCTTGAAAGTGTTGGTACGACCTTGCGAGGTTACCATGGCACACCATCCAGTTCATATGACGTTATGACGTCACCACCCGGTCTCTAATGCAAGCAAACCGGCCCGACCTCGCGATTGACGATCTCAAAACGTAGGGCTGATTTTAAAGCATAGAAGCCAAAATTTTTATCGATTTTCAAAATATTGCACCAATCGACACGCCGTTGAAATCTCCCAAACATGGCCGAGTATCTTGGTTCGGCTACGCCCCGTTCTCCAGCCACCTCGGAAAAGGTGGGAGACCACCAATGCATCCCCTCCAGTGGGCACGTTACTGTGGACTAAATGGTGAATTTTTACAGACCGGCCAATTGAGGGTCCACGAATCTATTTGGGCTCTAGTCAGACTTGTACAGTTCCCGGTCAATAAAAAATTCCCAGCCCAGCCAATTGCTCAGCCTTCGCCCCGGCAATACGGCTCATCGTCCACTTTATTCTCGATTGGATGCAGCCCTTCTTTCCTATTATACTATCGACCAATATCCTGCATGTTCATTTCGTGGCAGAGGAAAAATTTGGGCGGTTGATGGAAGAACTGCATACGTACCCCTCTCCACGCGGCAATCGGTGAGTAAAAGTAAAATCCCATTCCCATTCTTCGGCGCTTGTCAGTAAATGCAAGACCCCACCCCCTTCGGTCACTGGCGTTATATGCAAACAGGCCCTTACTATTCCTTTTGCTGCTTAACGCATCAGCCGACACACGCGATTCTCTATACCCGTTTAAATATGCACACAACCCCCAGATACAAATTTACACCCCGCGCCTTCTAGTGTTTCGAGGTGGATAACAGTTTTCTGAGGCGAGGGGTCTGGTAATTTATGACTCCGACAGAGGGGAGTCAGTCATTTTCTGACAAAGGGGCGGAGCATTCCGGCAACCATCATGGTGTAATGGGTGTGCAGTGGGGCTGGGGAGTTACGCGTCGTGTCTCGGCCACCTTTCTTTGGACTCTCGCATCCCTCATGCCACCTTTCTCCTCAGACGTGGAGACATGAAAATAATTCTTTTTGTGCACATTCATTCAAATATATTGTGAAAATAGGAAGTACGTTCAATTGCATGAACACATGCCACCGATCACAGGCACCGCCCTCTGGTGGCGCCGCTGCTGGTGAAGTGTCGAGAGCGGGGTATCTCCTGCACCCAGTCGAAAATAGCGCCGGACCGAGACTAGCCTGCCGGAAGAGAGCAGAGCCTCGCTACTACGAGTCGACAGCGCCCTCACAGGCGAAGCATAGCTCCAAAGATGGCACGAACTACAGCTTCAAAATAGCGCCGCTGACTAAATCGATTGAAAAGCAACGCGGATTCGAACTAGTCCCAGGACTGGCACGCAATACCAAGAAATGTCGGAAATCTCGAGAGCTAAGAACTTACCTGGAGCGTTGGATGCATTCGGGGACCTGACTCGGTTCATCACCGCGTCTGAGGATAAAAACACGTGTTACACTAGGGAAGTGTGACATCAAAGAATACTAAAGAAAACTATTTCAGATACTAAGTTAGCGTCAAGTTTCGATCAGACGGCAATTCCTATCAGTAAGGTTCATCATAATTCTCCAATGCAACTGTCCCAATGCCGTAGCTATCGTTACCTCCGGGTAGAAGACTATGGACTAGAACTAGCCAGAGGAATAGCACACAACACCAATAAATGAATCTCGGGATCTAAGAACTTACCTGGAGCGTTGGATGCATCCGGGGATCAACTTGGCTCATTACCGCGCCTGAGGATAAAAACGTGTGTTACAATGGGGAAATGCGACTATCAAAGAATACATAAGAAAACGATTTCAGACACTAAGTTAGCGTCAAGTTTCGATCAGACGGCAATTCCTATCAGTAAGGTTCATCATAATTCTCCAATGAACTGTAAACAAGTTCACCAAGCAACTTTCTCAATGCTGCAGCTATGTTTACCTCTGGGTAGAAGACTCTTCTAGTCTATGCTGTCCGAATCTGCCAACAAAACAGCACCGGTGTAAGACGACGCGTCTGAAATCATTCGACCTAGCAGACCCGCAGACAGCAGTATTACAGGGGCAAATGTAGTGTTCCATTTATGAATTTTGAACCAAAATAGCAGATTAGTACGTGTTGAGACTCCTAATAGCATGTTTCATTTCACTCCAAGCTCCCTGTATCGAATTGCCGCACAATTCATCATTCAACATAAAGGGCAATAGACCCCAAATTCAAACCCCGAGGAAATCCCTCTCCACCTGGTTGCAGCAGCCTGGTTAGCCTCGCTACTACGAGTCGACAGCGCCCTCACAGGCGAAGCATAGCTCCAAAGATGGCACGAACTACAGCTTCAAAATAGCGCCGCTGATTAAATCGATTGAAAAGCAACGCGGATTCGAACTAGTCCCAGGACTGGCACGCAATACCAAGAAATGCCGGAAATCTCAAGAGCTAAGAACTTACCTGGGGCGTTGGATGCATTCGGGGACCTGACTCGGTTCATCACCGCGTCTGAGGATAAAAACATGTGTTACACTAGGGAAATGTGACATCAAAGAATACTAAAGAAAACTATTTCAGATACCAAGTTAGCGTCAAGTTTCGATCAGACGGCAATTCCTATCAGTAAGGTTCATCATAATTCTCCAATGCAACTGTCCCAATGCCGTAGCTATCGTTACCTCCGGGTAGAAGACTATGGACTAGAACTAGCCAGAGGAATAGCACACAACACCAATAAATGAATCTCGGGATCTAAGAACTTACCTGGAGCGTTGGATGCATCCGGGGATCTAACTTGGCTCATTACCGCGCCTGAGGATAAAAACGTGTGTTACAATGGGGAAATGCGACTATCAAATAATACATAAGAAAACGATTTCAGACACTAAGGTAGCGTCAAGTTTCGATCAGACGGCAATTCCTATCAGTAAGGTTCATCATAATTCTCCAATGATCTGTTAACAAGTTCACCAAGCAACTTTCTCCATGCTGCAGCTATGTTTACCTCTGGGTAGAAGACACTTCTAGTCTATGCTGTCCGAATCTGCCAACAAAACAGCACCGGTGTAAGACGACGCGTCCGAAATCATCCGACCTAGCAGACCCGCAGATAGCAGTATTACAGGGGCAAATGTAGTGTTCCATTTATGAATTTTGAACCAAAATAGTAGATTAGTACGTGTTGAGACTCCTAATAGCATGTTTCATTTCATTCCAAGCTCCCTGTATCGAATTGCCGCACAATTCATCATTCAACATAAAGGGCAATAGAACCCAAATTCAAACCCCGAGGAAATCCCTCTCCACCTGGTTGCAGCAGCCTGGTTAGACCAGGAGCAAAAATAGGATTGAACATGGAAGGTCAATCATGCACTGCGTTCGGCACGCGAGTCAAGGATATATTTGTGATCTAGATCATTTTGCAAACGACGAAACCTGTTTTTTTAACGTCATAACTTTAAAAGTCATTTTGTTCTTAGTGATTTAAGGTGGGGAAAATTATGTTTCCATTTTTCTGACTTGTCTTTGTAAAAGTTTTTGTAAAATAATTTCGAACAATTGGAACAGACAGGTACAGTTACCAGCCCATCTCAGCAGCCCGCAGAAATTAGGACTTCAGTTTAGTTTAAATGATGCCAAAGAATTTCCCAATCATACTGCACGGCGAGCAGACCGGGGTCCCAATCTGTACCTCATATTAGGCGTATAGCTGCCCTGCGCTTTTGTCGAAATCGAGGGGATGAACCAAATAACAGACAGGACTGCAAGGTTTGGATGAATAAACCCGTTGGATTCACTTCTTTTCTCGACATCCGACCCAGGAGCAGGCCCAATGCAACTGGTCTACCACTGGGGGGGAATTGCTATTCCGAGGCAATCGGACGTTCACGGGGCTGCAGTCCCTGGTTCACCCCGAGACGCATTTCCAGATCCAGGCAATGGAGCGTATAATTAGCCAACTTCGAAGAGATCTCTCAGCGAATGGCTTCAGCACACACCGTAATTACCTCCACGGCTCCGAAGCATTGCGCGGCAGTTTCGCTGTGCAGGCGGTACACTCCAGCCCAAGGAATGGCTTCCAGACCTGCCGACGTAGAAGCTCTCAGCCATAACGCCCACAACGCTGCAACCCAACCGTGTTGTCAATTCGGCGTAAAGGGAATGCGGCAACTCGGTGCAAATCCAGACAGTGGTTTCAGGGGCATTTTTTCATGATTAATTTTTGTTTTCGCTAAAGAATGGCTAATGAAGCCCAGCGTTTCATATTACGTAATGTCTTTTGATATGCGTAGTTCCCACGTCAGCGTGACGTCATTTTCTGGTAACGTTTCGAGCCTCATTGGACTTAATTCACTTGTCTCCAATGAATGCAAATGACGTTTTAGCTTAACGAGGCTACTACTAGGACCCAAAGTGATACCTTGGTATCTGCTAGTTTGCTTGATGTGTTAAAACTTGTTCCAGGACAAATGAAATACCTATGAAGTGGTTTCTCGGCACGATCAATCAAAGGCGATCCCAGTTCAAATCCCATGATGCCGCATTCCCTTCACAGGCGCGCCAACCACAATGTCCTACAGCGCCCCTGCAATACCAGTCGGAAATTCGAATAAGGGCCATGACACAAAGAAGTCAAATGGACATAAAAGGCAAGGAAATCTGAAGTCGTCGTTCTTTGTCGGCACCTTTTGATTTTAAACACGGCGAAGTTGTTCGTTTCACTCCCGACACCGCAACGTGTCAAGTGGTGCTGGTGGAAGTGGAACAATAATGTGGCAGCTTTTTGGAGGACGATAAGTAACAAGCCTATCGTCCAACGAGAACTGCGTTGTTACTCTCGGTCTAAAGCACTGGAGAGCATTTTCTCGGAAGATTATCCTCGTCTCATGTCAGGTTACAGAACGGATCAATTCAAGCTAAACTCCTAGTGCATCTGTACCATGCACCGACTCCTCTCCAAGTATATTGGTACCATGCACTGACTGTTCTCCTGGTGCATAGATACAATGCACTGACTGCTCTCCTGGTGCATTGGTACCATGCACTCGGCTCCTCCCGAGCTTGCGCTCGCAATCCGAATCTTCTGTCATAATGTTCACGTTTTGGCAAGGCCAACTCCTTGCATGTGTCAGAGCTGTAAATACCATTTAATTTATTTTACAGAAGGTTCAACCTTAGATTGACCATTTTTTAGGTGGCCGCAGTTTCTTTACAGTGAATAGTAACCTGATGAGACGCATCAAATTCCGTTATTTTCAAGCAATTGCAATGGTTTCGCTGTTAAGCCGCAGCGCAACTGCTGCACCTGAACATCTCTTTCCGCGAACTACGGCAGCGCTCTGCCCCGTGCACGGGGTCGGCGGAATTGCGTCGCACCTACCCGTGGCGTTGCAGGATGCAGCCGGCAATCGATGGCGGCCGGGCCGGTGACGTCACGGTGTGGCGCAGTAGTCGGGCGTCCTGCCGACCTTCAGCTGCATCCGCCGCCGACTGCCGAGACAGCGGCTGAGTCAGAGCGTGGCGCGGCCGGACGGCGCCGCCGCACCCACTCCAACGCTCAGGTGCTGAGTTGGCGTCAAATATCGGTCAGACGGCAATTCCTATCATAGGCTCATCACTGATCACGGACTTGTATGAATGGTGTCCAACGATAGGCGGCAAACAGTTTCTTATTGCAGAATCGTCGCTTAGTCCTTTCAATGTACAAAGCACCCTGGTAATTGACAAGTTCGTAAGACTGAATTCAGAACTTACTTGTTTTACTTCATTGACTTGGGACTTTAGTGAGATTTAACCTGTTGCTGAATAAGATCAAGACAATACACATTCCGATGGCATTTTCATTGTTTCTATGACTTGCTGACCACGTTAACTCTGTTCATTGTTCACAGCGAGGTTCAGTTACCTGTCAGCGAGATTCAGACGTCGTCTGGAGTCCAAGGTGAAAGATGTCCGGGTATCGCCTCAGAGCACACGGCCTGCGACATCTGTTGATCGTTACCATTTAAAAATAGAAGGCGCGGCACATAGCTCCCAGCCAATGGGCGCACTGATTGGCGCACCCCTAAACCCCAAACAAAGCTCCCACCCGACAGTATGCTAGGGTTGTGGCCAGTCAAAACACCCGCAGGTCATTCACAACACGGATTAAGGCTGGGATGTACAAATACTTCGACTGTAGTTCAGCGAACGACAGGATTCAAATAATCCAACATCTGGTAAACAAAAGCGTTACAAATATGTAGTCACAGCCATGCAAATTTCTTCCCAACAAATTACGGAGAACCAAACAGACAGACCCGAACTCCGTGTTCCACCCCGCTCGTGAGGAGCGCCTCTCACCTTGATCGGTAGTCTTGGCTCAGGCGGTGTCGGGAGCGCTGGCAGGAGCTGGCGCTCTCGGCCCGGTGGGATAGCTCAGGTGGCTGGTGACAACAGGACTGTACTAACGATTGGCGTGAGCTGTAGCGCCTCACCAGGCCCACCCCTCACCACTTGCGCCGCCTCCCCCTCCCCATATCTCGCAACGCAGACGATCCGAGCCAATGTGAACTATTTAACCAACTCAAGCAAGTACGCGCATGAAAACAAGTAAGTTTTACGCAGAGAACATGTTATGAAGCTTGGAACGGCTGAGTCGGCCGGCAAAGTTTTAGGCGCACGCTATATTTTTTTTAATCTGCTTCAGCACTGATAAACCATCGGCTACCAGTACACGAACGCACCACCGCCGTCAGGCCACCGTCGCCACTGGATACTTACCCGCAGGCCACGCTAAGACGACTAAGGAGCCGGATTGAGCCGCGGGTAGAAGACAGCGGTGGCCCGCCAGGGCGCTTCCGGCACGGGAAACAAATTTATCCGGATGCAGGCAGCTAGCGCTCGCTTTTGCGCCAGGGGGCTCGCGGCGCCCATCTTAGTCTTTATATTGGTACTGGAGCAGCAGGAAGCTTCAGTGCCCTGGAAATAAGGTGTGAAATGAAGGATACAGCAAACGCAGCTGCTAGGCCTCCATCCTCACCGCATGGCCAATAAGTACGAGTTTGTTATGGAAGCGCGCGCAAACCGGCCTACAGCTAGGTTTTAATGACGCCCCTGCGCAAACCGACCTACAGCCATGGCCGCGACTAATGACCCAACACGTGCCCAAACAATGTTAACTAAGCAACCGGGCTAAAAAAGTATGAAAACCCAGCGAAAATTAATCACTTTAATTGACCCACCATCCCTCCGTCTCACCAGGTAGTTTCATTCCAGTAACCATACGCGTCGCCACCGGCAAAAAGTGTGTGTGTGTGTGTGTGTGTGTGTGTGTGTGTGTGTGTGTGTGTGTGTGTGTGTGTGTGTGTGTGTGTGTGTGTGTGTGTGTGTGTGTGTGTGTGTGTGTGTGTGTGTGTGTGTGTGTGTGTTGCGCGTGCGCGCGCGCGTGCGGGGGCAGCCAAACTTCAAACTGACGCTGACAAAAAAACCTTCCACGTTAGGACCAAATACTGTTCGAATTTGGGCTCCTCGTTGCTTTCTGCAGCGGCTGGTTATAAGCATGTCCATTTTTCTCCCATTTTGACTGAGATCAGGAAATGTTTTGGCCAAAAAGTGGGGGGGGGGGCGGGGGCCAGGCCCCCTGGTGGCGACCAAAAATTCCACAACCGCTTTCTCCGCTCATGCAACGCATTGCTTTACTTATCTGCGACTGAGGGGTAACAAGTCCGGCTCCAAAGTTTAAGAGAATGTGGCACCCTTACAACGGGATTTCATGAGCCAGCCAGGTGATGCAGCATACTGAAAATAATCCCCGATAAACAATTCATTCACCCTAAACCCCTTCATTTCCTGAGAATGGGATGTGTTGAGAGCAGATTCCGTGCTTGCTGGCCCCGCACCGGCCGCAATTGCCAGACGGCGCCAAGTGCCCCTTACTTTAAACCCTTCAGTGTGCGGAGCTCTCCGGATTTGGGTGAAGCGAACTATTCAAACAGTTTGACACACTAAAAAGCTGCTGTTTCGGTTCATAACCCATTACAAAAGTGGGGACAGGCCGTTAAGCTCGGAAGGGTAAGTGAAGGAGAGGGTGGGAGTAGCGTTAAAGAGAATCACGTTCATGAGGCGCCTTTGCTCCATACAGGCCAAATTTCGAGACGGGGTCAACACGGGGTTTTTCGGTTTGCCCCACGCGCCTAGTTCAGAATCCACGTGGGTGCCATATTCTCTCCATGTTACGAGTTCAAACCCGAACCCTGTTGAGCGCAGGCTTCCTGGCCGCCCATGCGGTATTGCAGATTGTCGCAAATAGCCGCTTGCTCCACTAAGAAATCCCCAGCCAAGGGGAACTGGGTAAATACAAGTCCCCACGTCCACCAAAACCAGAGGCGTAAACCAACTTTGGCTGGGCGCTAATTTGTGTTACGCGCAGCACCAGTATCATAGTTGCATGCAGTGGGGCGCCGCAATATCAGAGATCAGCAACCGTGGATTTAGCGGCATGAACTGATGTCCAATACTTTAGAAAATCTACAACACGAAAAACGTGACCATGCCTAATTACGTCTGCCGAGTTTGCGTTTCAGTGAACTTGACTCACTTCAAGCTTCCGCCCCGGCCCTTCGCATATCGGCCTGCATCTTATCGATACATTTGATAACCAAGCATCGACACCCATCTGTTGCGGTCGAAAAATTCTGACGTCAATCATGCCCCGCAGTATCTCACCCGCACGCCGCTATCTGACCGAATCTGCTCAGACTCGTCCAGTTCGCACGCTGAACGTCTACCAAATTTCGCGCGTGATTTTACGGAGAACCCTTGAAGTGCACGACGAACCAGTATGGGTATGCAATAGTTTCAGCTTTGAGAATCAAAAGTGGACGGATCTTAAGACCGGATAAAATTATCTTCACCACTTTTATTTTACACCTTATCATCGTTTACATGGAACTCTCCCCTCCATCGTTATGTCACATCTCATCACTGTCACAGGTCCGAACACATCGTCGGACAAAGGAAATGCCACACCGTTCCGGTGCTTCAACACATCTCAATACCAGCACCTCTCCTCACAAGATCATGGAACTCGCACCGCCCTCCTTAGCCGCCCCGAGGGCAATTCCGCGAGATGTGGCCTTCCTCTCCACAAGAGTAGCAGGCCCGACTGCCGCCACCGCCTGACGGGCAGTCGCGCGAGATATGACCTTCCTCACCACACCTGTAGCAGCTGCGGCTGCCGCCGTAGCCGCCTCCGCCGCTGGGGCATTCGCGAGATATGTGACCCGGCTCACCACACTTATAGCACGAGCGGGATCCACCGCCTCCGCCGCCGCCACCGCGCGGGCAGTCGCGCGAAATGTGGCCCTCCTCGCCACAGGAATAGCACGCCCGGTTTCCTCCTCCGTATCCGCCTCCGCCGCCTCCGTACCCGCCACCTCCGGACGGGCACTCACGCGAGATGTGACCTTCCTTGCCACACGTGTAGCAGCTCCGACCGCCACCACCACCTCCGCCGTAGAACCGAGACATACTCTTCAACCTACAACGTACATTTCGCACCAGCGTCACTCATACCACCGATCTGCTTTTCGACAACCCTATACAATTTTGAGACTTCCAGGAACTGCGCTCCAAACAGAAACGCGACAACTGCAATTCGCAGTTAATTGTTCGTTTTTGGTCACACTGGGCTTCTGGAAACTACCGACTTTTTGCAGCTCCGGCAAACATTTTGTCAGTCAAATTAAGATTATAACGTCACAACATGCACTCACTGAAAACTGATGCTCTATAAGCACGTGCGGTCTTACACCCTTTCAGGTGTTTCCCAGTTTGCTACGTACAAACGTACAACATACGTGGACCCCACAAAACACGACGACCTAGCATTGTATTTCGAGAACATAACCAGGGGGCCCCTTTCATGACGCATGAAGACTAAGTCAATTGCGAAGTAGGAGCATTATGTAGCGTAAGTGATCAAAACGCCATAATTGTATTTCAAAACAATGCAGGGTAAAATAATACTAAATCTTAATAACGTAGGTGTAAACGACGCTGCGCTCGAATTAGGCGCAGAATTTTACAATCCAGTTTCCAAATTAATACAAAATATACATTAAAAACGTAAACCACACCTGAAACCCCGCGTACCATGGAGAAGCGGTCGATGATTCAAAACATTGAAAAATACGTTTTCACCATACTTTCAAAACTAAGATCAAAACCATTGCAACGGAGAATATAAATTGCAGAACTCCCACTAAAATTGAAGAGAAACTTGCTCACATCAAACGGATACATATTTTGTGTCCTATAGCCATCTTTACGAATGGGTATGGTACCACACGGTGAAAACTATTGATTGTAGACAGGAATGTTGACATTTTCCCCTGCAATCTGCGCGGCAGGGTTCCCTTGATAGGTTGGTACTGACAACGCTATATGATGACTGGTTGGTAAGAATTCACTTTCAGGTCGCCGTTGTAACCTTTAAAATCGAAGGATATTCACCGAGACCTCTTAACAAACTTCTACTAGCATCTATTCCTTGCAGATGTTGGCTCTCTATACCTACTATTCCCATCTGTTCCTCTTTGTCAACGATTTTTCACCAGCGATATGACTGCAGAATAGAAAATGTCTTTCACGGGAAGATAAAGGGTCTTTGCCAAGTTCCTAATAGGTAAAGAATACGGCTTTTTGCTCAAAATAACATGTTCATTCCTGCACATTGTACAGCAGCAGCTTACGAAAGCTCATACAAAAATAAAATAATTTGTGAAATAAGAAGCAAAACACCTGAAGTCTCGTGGAAGTGGAGGGGCCCTAAAAAGCCGACAAAGCAGAAGACTGTAAAAGATAACTTCCTAAGACACACCCTTTACACACCAGTCAAATAAAGCAAAAATAACTGTCGAGAGGCTTTCGAAACATTCAATTGAAAACACGGATAAAGGCGCATGGAATGGCAGCTGACATTTACCCGGACCGGCGTGAGGCCAACGCTTCATTTTATAGATTTTGTTGGATCACTAGCTCTATCTACCTAACACGCACCCCCCTGGGGGACTATCCTCCTTGTTTTCCCCACAACACAACTTATCTCTAATTAATTTCCCGCATCTGACCCAATTTTTCAGGTCAGGTCATGTCTTCTCAAGGAGGTATTCAAGAACGACCCTTCCCGCATCTGACCCAATTTTTTAGCTTAGGTGATGTCTTGTCGAGGATCTATTCAAGAACAACCCGACCTTCAAACCCATTATCACGGGTTAGAAGCGGCGCCAACGATCAGTTTCCGATAGGTTTCAAACTTTCAAAATATAAGGTCATTAGCGATTACAAATCTGCTATCTCTGAATTTACAGACTGCTGACTTCAAGGGAATGTGGCACCTTGGTCGAATCCAGGAATTAGGGGTATCCAGAGTAATTAGGGATATTTTTAGCCAAAAATCATGAAAACATCCATGAATTCTCTGAAAAATGTACAATGAGCTCAATATTTTGATTTTATTGACTTTCAAGACGAATGATATTGGAGTACCGAGTTTTCCGCCATGCTTTACAACTTGGCTGTCAGTTAAAATCACGTTATTAAGGGTCTTCCAACGCTTAACATTCCCTTTAAGCGTTAGAAGAGCCTTTTGAATTGTGTCCGAATTTCAGGCTGGTGCATCGTCTGCAGTGCCCCAAATCCCAGGGTGCTGGGTGGAAAGCGACACCCAGGCAAGCTGAATTTTCCTCCCACTTATGTCTTATTTTCTCTAAATTTTCCACTCACACCTACAGTGGGGCCTTTTAGCACAATTAAACAATCCTGGTGTATATGAACTCTTAAAAAGTAATAGTAAAAATAAATGCTAAGGAAAAAGGCATTGTAAAATATAAATTAAATCGACTCTCACTATGCCATACCGTGAATTTTCCCCTCGTAGACTATATTTTCTAACATGAATTTTACACTCAACACCCTAGCGGAAAACCAGTTTTGGGACACTGATCGTCTGAAAAAGGATTTTCCCGGTAGGTTTCACGTATCCTATCTGTATTCTACTGTATCATCATATTCGGGTCTTAGGTCACTGCCACGAGACGAATTTCATGCGTCAATTTTTCTTCAAACGTAACAGCCGGTAGCTAAATTAACGATTTGCTCAAGAGCTACAGACAGACCCCGGAATTCACACCGGGAGGGACGTCACTTTTGGGCGGGAAATCATATCAAGTGTGCCCCAAATCATATTGCAAGGGCACCTAAGCTTGCATTTCAGGGGGAGACTTCGACTTTTTCCGGGGAAGGGGGGCGTGTGACCTTTTCAGGAGACAATAATGGTGGTATTTTACGCTGCATTTTATTTTACACCGTTTTTAGCTGAAATTTGCGTCTGAGACGTTGTTCTGAATACTGCTAACTATGCACGAGTGGGGAATGCCATTTTTCTGATACTTGTTACGAAAAAAACTAGAAATAAGCTGGGGAAACGGCTTAATTTTGAAATCAGCCTTAGCACAAGTTTTGCTTCCTTCCATTCCACGTGTAAGAAGGTAACTTGGCGTCTAATATCCCAGCCACACTTTCATAAACACAGCAACACCACAGCCGAGAACACAACAGTTACATCGCAGCCTCACCGCATGCTCCAATCTGGGGAATCCATTCACTCTTTAATTTACTTTTATTTCGGCTTCAGAACCCAAATTGGCAGGGTTGGCGCCCACACCCACTGCCCGGTTTTTGGGTTTTAGTGGGTTTTAGTGATAAAACCCACCTGGGTTTTTTCATAAATCATTTCAGATGCCCCGAGTAAAATATGTCTTTTTGCTATTCACATCACTTTAAAGCACTAAGCCTGGTATGGGAATATGCCAAAGTTTAGTAGAACAGACCAAGCCACCCAACAACCCACTGGAAAACTGCATTAAAAAGCATTGGAACTCCTGCCGCTACCAGGAAAATCATTCCCAGAATCCACATGTCGTATAAATTGCACATTGTGCAACACAAATTATATTATTTTTGCAACAGGTAAGTCACTGAAAAGACCAATACTGTCTCTGAATATGACGTTAGTTTTGTCTGTATGATGCAGTTTTCCAGAATTCAATCTGATATTATATATACTTAACATATTTATAAACATTTCTGCAGGTTCAAAATATCCCAAAGTAACAGTGCAGTCTCAGATTGGACTCACTGGCTTGGCCTGAGACACACGAATAGTTTCATTGTCCAGCTCATGGAGCCTCTAAGGGTTATCGTGGTGGAGTCACGTGCTGTACTCAGGCGCGCAGCCAAGGTGGGGCGACCGCCTCCCCCTTGGCTGAACTAAGCCTGTAAAAGCTTCCCGCGCGGCCTCCTGTCGTTTTCGATTTATGCTCCCCAAGTTGATTATAAAAAACGGACACCATCACAATGTTTGTCTCGGAGACTCTCAATAGCATGTCCAGGGCCCAAGCGCTGGTCGGCAGGGCCCACAAAATTTAATTGGGGGCCCCCATATTCAGCTATCGCGATACCAGAGTTTATCTCTGGGCCCCCAGACTGGTCTCGAAGCAGCCCCAAAAGTTTTCCCGGGGTTTCCAGAGTTGGCCTGGAGGACCCCAAGAGCTTGTCACGGGGGGCGCCCAGACCTGGTCCTGAGGGCCACCAGAGTTGGTCTCGGTGGGCCCAAGAGTCTGACTGGGATCCGAAAAGTTTTCTCGGGGAGCCAGGTTGCTCCGGATGGCCTTTAAAATTCGTCCGGTGGCCTCAGAGTTGGTCCCAAGGCCTTCGAGGGTTTGTCGCGTCGGCCCATCGAGTTGGTCTCGAACCGGCTGAAAGTTGGTTTCGGGGTCCCAGATTCGGTCCTTAGGGTCCCCCGAGGTGGTTTCGGGAGACCCAAAGAATTTTCTGGGGCCCCTTGTCTGGTTCGTGGGGCCCCCAGAGCTGGTCTCTGGGATCCCTAGACTCGTTTTCGGGCGACCAAAAGTTTTTTTCTGGCGGGAGGGGAGGTTTTGTCTCAAGGCGCCGGCCAATTTTTATCAGTCTGCCCAAAGAATTCGTGTTGGGGGCACCCAGAGATGGTCGCCGGGTCACAAAATAATAAAAAGGATACCACGCGTTATTCAGCTAGATAAGCAAAGAAGCAAGCAAGGAGGAAAACAGCCAATAAAAGTCACGTGAACCACACCGATTCACTCCACAAACACATCAGCCACCGCTACATTCTTTTATTCATTAGCGATCTTGCACTGGGGCCCCATGCAGTGCCCCCGAGTCTATATTCACGCCCCTTCCCCTGACAAATAATGGATACACCCCGCTCTGCCGAGAATATGATCGACCCTATGATGTACCAGACTAAGATTTACAGCGCTAGCATTTGTCCCTGAGGAATATGAGCGATTTAAAAAGGAAAAAATTCAGTGGGGCGCAGTGGTGCGGTACTTGTCGCACTTGCTTTCTACGGGGTCGTCCGGGTTTATTTCCGGTGGATTTCTTGAGTACGGAGAACCCGGCTCCTAAGAAAAACAGTAATAAGAGTCGACAACGCCGTATAACCATAGCAGTGGATGAGTTGATAAACCCCAAAAATTGTTATCTGCTCAAAAGTCGGTTCACTTTTCTTATCCATGGGTGCCCATAAAACTATGAAGGGTTCTGCACGCAGCCGTCAATCGGGTACTCAGAACAGCTTGGGAAATAGGAGCTTCTCTCCGCCCGCCACGTGAGGCAAAGACGATAAGGAACGATGATATGAAAGCATCACAGTCTTAATGCGTGCTCAAACAATGGCATTAATCTAGAAACGGTGACGAGAATGCTATAAAACAAAAATAAAAACCCAAAAACCCACAAAAACCCACCCGCGGGCTTTTATAAAAACCCGGTTTTCCAACCCGCAAATTGGGCATTTTGTACCTCAATCTCTCCCAGCACACACTAAAATGTTGAATACCTAACAAACCCTCACTTTGACGGACCTGGTGAACTTGTTGACCTGGCCTGCCACAGGTCTATTGCACCTAAAATCAACTGAAGTTTACTGACATGTGGGTTTTAATGTATAACAACTCAGCCTATTCAATAAAAAGATTAATAGATAAACTCTATAAAAAACTTGCATATTTTCCTTCACCACCCCAACCTTTCAGCAAAAATAATCTTGCATTTTTTTAATTCACCTTCCAGAACTTTCGGCGAATTTGTTCTTACGTTTTGGAATTTCCCTGATTCAACATTACTTCCCACGCTAAAGAAGGCATAGAGGTTTTCAGCACAATTTTTGTGGAGGCGAAGCTTGAAGCTTTCCGGATTGCATTCAATTAAACAAAAAGAAAAAGGAAACTAGCTCCTCTTACGTTCCACATAACCTTGTGGAGCCTCCAATGAGGGGCTGGTCCTGCCCACCTTCTCCAAACCAAGCAGAAGGTGTGGGAAGTCCACAGTTCTACCCTCCTTGGCCTTTTTGTTAACTTGGCTGCTCACGGAAAATAATTGCAGGTATCCTACATCCGACAAAATTATTGGCAGGCGACAGAAAAGCTCCGGCAATGATTTTCAAAAACAAAAGCTGCCAGGCCCTCACATTACTATTTCCAGCAAAATTAATATTTTCCTCTAATTTTGATATCACAACCGATCCAGGGTCCTTATTATCAAGAATGTATGGATGGACGGATGTACACTAGGATCCTGAGATCCAAACTAAAGCAGTTTCAGCAGCGAGAAAGCCCACTGCTCTTCCTCACGCCAGCGCATCCACGGGCGGGGATCGCTATGTTCCTCCTCTGGTAATGAAAAGTATTTCACAACCATGCACTGCTCATAAAATTCCAAATTGTCCATTTGGAGTGACACCACATGTCTACCTTACAAAAGAGGCATGGAATCCCATAAGAGTGGGCCATTAACCTGCAGATATCCTAGCACACAAAATCTTATCTGATCTGAATGTAACAAGGTCAAGATTTGCAGGATCCAGATTACAAGAGTTCAGGGGATTAAAAAAAATTGCATACTCCACGACTTGGAAGATAAAATATGTTATGTAACAATATCTGGGTACACCTGCCACTCGCTCATTGTAACACTAAGCACCCTTGAGTTTCCAAATTGAGAGGACATGATAGCCATTTCCTGCCTATTTCATTCCTCTCTGCATCAATAGGTGTTAAGTGGAAAATAATATTTTATACCAATCTTTTCCAGTGAAAAATTTGTTCCCTAAAATCATTTTGCATGGTTTTCCAAACAAACTATGCCCAAGAATCCAAGTTGAGCTAAAAAGATTGTTTCAGTGTGATTTATTCCATCTGATGGACCAAGATTTCAAACAGTATTTAAATGAAAGTTCAAAATTGCATATCTCTATTCAAAGTAGAAATCCCCCAGCATCAAGTGAAGTGTGAACCAACCCTACCAGAGGGCTTTCCGTTATTTCTGGCAGCCTGAGCAGCTTCCTGAAAAGAGGCACAATAATTCCCATTTTAGAGAATTAGTTTCCAATTTCAGATGGAGCATTTCCAATTATGGGTCATTGTTCCCATTATTTAAAATGCAACTATTATTGACTACTCTCACCACAACTTCTCTACAATTATCACTTGGAAAAATGATTGAATAGCCCAATTTGGAGAAGATATTGATCAAAACATGCATTTTACACATGACCCAGGATACATGATTGGAGGCTAGTACCTTGATAATAGAATATGGCCCTCATTTACATAGTTAAAGTAACTCAAACCCTGCCCCAAATTTCAGTTACTTTCTCCACTGAGAAAACCTCACACAGGATTCTTCTTCAGTGAGCACCATTCTCTCTTTAGCAACCTGTGAATGACAGTTTCCGTGGGCAAAATGCGGTCCGGACAGAATCAGATCAGGATAATAACAGTCACAGACCCCTAAAAGTGTTATTTTGCCAGCACTTACACCAAATGCATTCCAGTGCTGGGAGAATAACCTTTAAAGTAGCATGGCAAGCTGATACAAATCATGTTATGGGTGTCTTACGGCCAATACATGTGCATGGATGGAATTAGGCCCCGGAAACTATGTCAATGAATGCAAACTGCAAGAAGTATAAAGCATTTGTGAATTAATTCACATTTTATTGAATAGAAGCTTTACCATCCCAAGTGCTTCAAGAGCTGCAACAGAATTACTTCCACACTGAATAGTCAAAGTATCATGACTAATCAGTGAGGACTGCAGCCTCCTCCACCTCCATGCTCCTGTTGCTGTACCTGAGTGCTAGCCTCAGTTCAATAGTTTGAGAGGGGCAATGGGGCCCAAAATATAAAACCATATGGTTTTAAAAGAAATCAGGAAACATCAATGATATGGTCAGAAAATACTTTTCCCAGTTTCTGACAGCATAATCACTGAAGCCCTGCTACAAACACTTCTAATTAAACTTTTTATACCACTGCACCCACACTACCTACACAATCACCCTCAACAGAACCCAAACAGCATGGAAGTTTCTCACACTAGCAATAATTTTAAACTTCGAGTATGATACAGCAGTAACCCATTGCAATTGGGAAGTAGCAGCTACAGAAAAGAGCAGGTACGTAGTTGGAAATTAAGAATAAAATACGGCAAACTCATATCACCCGATCGACGACGAAGCCGTGCAATCATCACTCAAATGAATACAAAGCTCGATAGCAGAAGCCTCCCGATACGCCGACAGCCACTCTAGTACTAGTGTATACGATTATTTAGTGACCTCACCTGAATATCTGCGAATGGATCAATGGACGTCCACCGCCGCCGGCAGCTGTACATATAAGGGAGAGTGACGCGTTGTTATTTGGCAAATGTTGAACATATTCATATATCTTAAGAAACCCAGTTTCGAGTCAGTGTGCATCGTAAGACACGTATGTTATTGTTAAATTCTTTCTATTTTTGAAAAACATCTCATTGTCGCAAAATATCTCAATTTTACTTAACGGAACCATCTTCATTTTGCTTTTGGAGCATAGATAGTACTACAGGTCACCATAGACCAGCATGTGTTCCAGCTCATACGCAACCTCATCCGAGCCTCTCCCAAAATTTCGTAGAAGACGCAACTGAACTCTACCATCCAATAGGATACGTGCTGAATAATTCTACTCTTCTGGGAGGACATTGGTGGAGGCGCCAGAACAGACATTCGGAGTGTTAGCGTTGAAATCATTCCATTCGTCTGGTCTTGTCTCATTGAGAATTCCTTCACTCTAATACCTTGTTCCTTCCCAGGAAATGCCTCGGAAAATGCGTTCTGTCCCCTTTTCCAGTGGCGCAGCTAAGGGAGGGGGTCTACGGATCCCCGTAGCCTCGTTTTAAGCACTGCAAATTAATGACGGATGCAAGGGGGACTAGTGGGCTCAGCCCCCAGAATGTCTGACTCCATGAGTGTGAGGACTATTCTTAACTAGTAGTTTATGCATACCCGGAGACTTCCAAAGTGGGAGAGATTCGAGACCCCTAGCCCCCGAAGTGCTGGATCCGTCGCTGCTGATGCAGGATTCTCTGATCAGGGGCCCGGAGTGCTAGAGCCTGGCGGCTACGATAGATTAGTCTCAGAGTCATGGGCAGGTCTAGGATTACTGATCGGTGTGGGGCCCGACATCCAGACCAGGGGGCGTCACTTTTGACCGACAAAACGTCTCAGGCGGGTGCAAAATCCAATCGATGGGTGCCGATTTTCGCATCCCTGAGGGGGGTGAAGGTGGGAAGCGATATTTTAAGGGTGGGGGACGATATAAACCTTTCAGGGGGGCGCCGTGACCATTCCAGGGGAGGCCGAGGGTCGATCGGGGGGGACACGTGCCCCCTTTGCCCCTCCTGGATCCACGTAGGGATGGGCTCAGAGGGACCACGAGAGTGAGCACCAGTTTTGGGTGGCCCTGCCAAATTAAATCGCGTGGGCGCCAATATTTGCACACTTGTGGGTGGGCAGCGATATTTCTGGGGGCGCCATCGACCTTTCACGGGCCTACCAAAACCATTTCAGGGGGTCAAAGGTCGATAACGGGGAAGGGAGCATCTCCACTTCCCCTGGATCTGACTGTGCCCCGAGTGCTGTTCCAGCGAGTCCCCTAGTGTCACTCTCATGGGCCGTCTCGAGAGTAATGAGGGATTCTCCCAATTTTTATCTAAGAGGCCCCGTAGCAGTGGCGGTGCTTCCATAGAGGTGCTTCAGGCCCTGACCAACCACTTTTAAATTCCGAGTATGGTCATTGGCGGACGCAGGGGAGGGGCATTCTGGCCATGCCCCCCCCGCCCCCAAAGCGCTGGAGGGGGAGGCCAAAACTATCTTTTGGCCCTCCCCCAAACGCCGGATAAATTTTTGAAAAAAAGTGTTTAGGTCTGTAGAGCAAACAAATATTCGCTCCCACCCCCCCCCCAAGAGGAGAGGCAGACATGGGTTTGCCCCCTCAAAACTCGGGTCTGCGTCCGCCCCTGAGTATGGTTGGTATATGTAATAAATACAATTCGACTCGATATCAAGGATATCAAACATAGTGTTCTTAGATAACGGGGCCAAAGAGTTATTAGTTTGCACCAATTGTAATCAACACCGGCCTCACCTACCGCCAACCGCGCCAGATAACGACACTTCGAGATGGGCCCAGTCCCTCAGCGGATTTTACGTGTTGTTGGTGGTGGTGTCCTTAGACGCTCAGCCTCGTTGTGCTGGACATCTCTAATGCGTCACCCAAACCTGGAGATTGCCAGATAGCTATAAATAGCCAACCGTGTCTACAAATAGCCTCCCCTTCGACTCGAAGCATGGGCTCGTCCGCTGCGTCAGCTGATACTAGTCGTGTGAAAGGTATATTGAGTCGTGTGTACTACCCATCACACGATGGGTAGTAGTCGTGTGTCGTGTGTACAGTGTCTCTACTAACCCTGGTACTACCAGACTTCCAGCATTTCGGAGGCAAATTTATGGGCTGCTCATAAATGGCATCACTTGCCGAGGGGGCGTGGAGACGGTTGGCCGAAAATTATCGTACGCCGACGGGGACATGGGGGAGGGATGTTGGCCGAAAAGTGACGCATTATGAACACCGCGGTGATCATGATCACCGCGGCCAAATACCAACGGTGCACCGGCCGCCGATGTTATTTGGCCGCCGGTGATTTTTTCTCTCTTGCGTCGTTATTTGGTTTGACGGAGTGCGGAACTGCCTAGGAATGAGGCCCAACGAAGTAAATCCGATGTTTGATCTTTGATTCAGCTTTGTTGTGAAAGCGTCAGAACAAGCAGAGAATTGGGAATTAAATGGGAAATTTTCCCTACGTAACAGGGGAAAATCTAGCCGGAAAGTTCAGGGATAACAATTCCGGCACTTATTGTGGAGATAATTTTTACCATTAAAAATAGCGCTCCAGTGTGGAACACGGCACTAGCGGCATCAACATTGGTTGTATTGTGGTGAAAGTGGCGCCCCAACGGGATTCTGGTGCCACTTTCATCTTACCAGTGGAAGGGGCACCGTCATCGGGGGCCTTTTAACCCGCGTTCCATGGGGGTTTGGCGCCACCTTCGCTCCACTGGGGGCATCGATGGCCCTCCTTAACTCCGAAAATATTGGGGTTGGCGCAAATCTGCAAGGTGCATTGGAAAGCTCCTGTTAATTCAGTATGGGTTTACTTTACATATTTTAGCGATCAGGTCAATGGTTCGACCTCCAGAGGTCAGTTTATGTTACTTCGTGCCATTTTCACTACAAATGTAATGCTTACGATAAATGTGCTAGTTTTCATGCCATTATAGCTATTGAAGTCAGGTAAAGTAGATTTTATAGGAAAATGTCAGGGCTTATTATGTGGATGATAGCCAGTGGTTTGACCTAAAGAGGACACCTCTCGAGTTGACATGACCTGAGATTACGGAAGGTCATACAGTGGTCTTGCTATATATTGAATGAAAGCCAGTGACGAGACAAACGCGATGGCATTTTATTCGGCGCCTTAGCTTGATTAGGTCAGAACAGTGGCGGATCCAGGAATTCGTTGGGGGGGCTAGGGGGCTCGAGCCCCACCTGCCAGTACCTCGGGAAGCCCCTCGCCTATGTATTAACTATAGGGGCTCGAACATTTCGGGGGCTTGAGCCCCCTTGCCCCTCCTTGGATCCGTCTTTGGGTCAGAAGTTGCCTCTGGTGATCTGTGATGCCCTTACATAAGTCAAAGGGCAAATATTGCCCCTGTAATCCGTGAAAGGGTAACCAAGAATATTTTTCTGAGATATCTGAGCCTTTGATTTTTTGTGACTGTTACAGAGTAATTCAGATTTTCCCCATATTTTTTCCAATGGGAGAGGTCACCTCGTGAACTAACCCCAGGTCGCGAAATCTAAAAATTCCGGAAATACATTTTGTTCGCCCTAAATTTACTATTGAGTTTAAAATGTTCCAAATCGATTGGCCTGAAACTGGTAAAGCTCAAAATTGAAGTGAGATTACCTTGTTTGACCTCGCCTGGTGACCTGACCTAGTATGACCCGGGGTAAAAAATAATTCATATCGGGGAAAATGATGAGGTGAGACGTAGAGCCCTCAATCGCAGTGCTGCACCGCGCCGTTTTTTGGCTCTCCGGGGAAAACCTTAGGAGTATCGATACCCCCCGTGGGTTGAGGGTTAATCATTCATGTCCTGCTTTGCATTTTCCTTCTAAATCGCGTTCCAATGGGGTTGGTGCCACTTTTGCTTTACCGGGGGCTAGGGAACCGTCACCGCAGGGCCTACGGGATCCACGACTTCCCCCCTTCTTTTAGAAGGTGGTGCTGTGTCCAAACCCCCTTTCTTTTGGCTGGAATTGACATTATATGCCTACTTTAGGTGGACAAACAGGGACGGCGGATTCCGGGGGGCAGGGTGTGCAGTTGCACACCCTGAAAAATGCACATGTCCAAAACCATATTTTTGAACACCCGGTTCGACGTGGTTGGGGGGTTTCTCCCTCCCCCTTCCCCCGATTTGGGTGAAACCTCCCGGATTTGGCTGGCGCCGCCGGCCGGTCAAGAGAAAATCAGACCTAAACACCGCCTACCTGAATAGGTAGTACCCTCTGTGTAAGATAAAATACACTTTGAAATATGAATGGCGCCCCCTGATATCAAACCTGCCCCATGGAGGGCAAATAGGTGCCCTCAGGAGAGAAAGCCCCCAAACCTCTGGATAGCATAGGCGCCCTTGGATGGAAAAGACGCCCCCTACACAGTAGAGGCGCTCCTGGACAGAAAAAGGCACCCCCATTAGAAGAGTAACGGCGCACATGGATAGCATAGGCGCCCTTTGGTTAGCACAGACGCCCCTGTACAGCGAAAGGCGCCCCCCCCTACAGAGTAAAAGTAACCCCTCTGGATAGCATAGGCGCCCCCTGGACAGCAAAAGGCGCTCCCACAGAGCACAGGCGCCCCCTCTTGATAGCATAGGCGCTCTTGGATAACAAAGGCGCATCCTGGACAGCAGTGCCCTCAAAAAAGATGCCCCAGAAGAGCAACGGCGCCCCTGGATATCATAGGCGCCCACTGGTTAGAACAGGAGCCCCCCTGAACAAAAAAGGCGCCCCAAAGAGCAAATGCGCCCCCTTGGATAGCAGCGGTGCCCCTGGATAGTAAAGACACTCCCTGGACAGCAGAGGCACCCCCTGGACAGCAAAAGGCGCCCCCCCCACAGAGCAAAGGCGCCTCCCTCCTGGATAGCATAGGCGCATCTCATCATCATATTTGAGGTTTAAGGTCGCACGGACAACGTGGGTCATACAGCGCCTAAAAGATTATATCAAAAATTAGCTGTACAGATTTCAACACATCAGGTAGTAAAACCAGTCGATTGCGTCCTCAAGAAAAACATAAAACAAAACTCTAAAATATGCGTGGAAACGTCAGATGCTAACAATGGCTCCCTGTAATTGGGCAAGTGTGCCTGTTGGGAGTGGCCCTAATAAAAAATAAAATAAATCACATCAAATGACTAAATCGGTGACTATATGGTATTAAAGTCGATGCTATTTAAGAAAGATATGATTTTGGAGAGCGCTACAACTGGGCACTGTCCTATAAGGGATTCTAGTGAGTGTGATCCCCCAGATGTACTCTTTCCATCTAGTGGCCTCGGCAATCAACGAGAACGTGCCTCACCCTAAGTAGGTAAGGCACCACATCGTGGGCGCTCAGGCGGCTCGCCCCCGCTCAGGCGGAAAGCATGGGTGGCGTAAGTGTGACCGACTCGCAACCGAGAAAGGATTACCTCTTCTCTCCTTGACACCGCACCAGCCGATGTCCACTGCCGTACCTTAGGTTTAAGACCTCCCAGCTTTGATCCACTTCCGTTGTCAGTCGTCTCATCCGTTGCCAGCCATATATAACATGGTTCATAACTGTAGCGTACAATTGAACAAATGGAATGCGAAGGCCAGGCAGAGCAGCACATTCACAAGCAACCATCGCAGCTTTGTCTTTTTTCCTTTTGTTTTCCCTTTTGCCTCAGGTTGTGTAAATTTTACCTTATGAGAGTCAAAAATAAAATGATGACGCATCATAGAAATAAAATGACTTCAATGCCTGTAGACAACACAGCGAATCGGTAAAAATCGCAAACTTGCTCGCCCTCAGCCTAGACACCTGATCCAAACAGCAAAAAAAAACATGGTGTACAGCTCTGAGGTAAAAACGGATCCTTCGTAGGGCAAACTAAAAAGCCTCTCAACATTGTCACTAACAAACTCACACCCTATGCCATTGTCACTTTTGGAGCCGTCTGTAAAGAAACAGACGTGATTTTCGAATGACTCCGAACGCAAGCTCATAAATAACTGGCGCGTCGATTCAGGGGCAAAATTTTGCTTTGATCGGGTAGGTCTGTGTTTGCGTTAACTGTTGAAATGAGCTATGGTTCAATAACAGCTGCTTCATGTGGTTCTACGAGGCCGGTGTCGATACCAGCCTCTGCCAGCCAGGCACGGACTTCTAACTCTCGGGTGACGGGTTGCAACACGCGAGCCACTGTCCATCTGACGGAGGTGGGCGTCGCAAAAAAATGTTTGGTATGTGGGGTGTGTTGGCGTCTGTTTGATTTTAATTGCGTAACGCAGAGCGAGTGTCTTACGGCGCATTTACAACGGCATTTCGTTAATTTCAACTGGCATGCTTATTATGGGTGAAGTTCGGAACGCTCCTGTTACTATTCTGATAGCGAGATCATGGATAATATCGAAAATCTTCCTCGCGTACTAAAGAGCGACCTCATACACAACACAGCCGTACTCAATCTTCGAAAAAATAAGTGACCTGTATAGAATTAGATTCATTTTTCTATCCACACCGTACCTCATCTTCGTCAACACCTTCAGTATACTCAGCCAATCGAAAAATGTTCTGCGGAGTTCCTTGAGGGAGGGGGAGGCTTTCCACGACATTTCAGCACGGGCCTTACACCCTCATATCTCATATCACCCTCATATTTTCCTGGGGGCCCAAAGCTGGAGGGGGCCCGAACAAAGTTGGCCTTCCCCCACTCTTTAGCCCGCGGTGGGACCTCTGGCTAGCACCATCCAGGTACAAGACGGGCAAGCAATATGCAGCACGCTCAGACAATTGTAGCCGCACTGCCATTTATGGGCCGGATTTAATAGGTATTGGTCACCTAAATTTGTAAACTCTTGGTTTGATTAACGCCACCGGGCGCGCCACCTTCCCCACCGGGGGACATCGATGGCCCCCACTCTACCCGAAAATATGGGCGTTAGCGCAAATCTGCAAAGTGCAATAGAAAGCTCGCGTGAATTCAGTAAGAAATTACTCGCATGTTTTAATGCTCAGGCCAATGTTTTGACCTCCAGAGGTCAAATTAGGTCAAGATCGGCTATTTTCACTCAAATGTGCAATGATTAAGCAAACTGGGCATAACTCTTATGTCATTAGAGCTATTGAGGCCTGGTAAAGTACATTTGATAGCAAATTGCCAGTACTTTTCCTCTATGTGGAACGTAAAGACCTCCCGCCAGTGGTTTGACCTCCAGAGGTCACCTCGTGACCTAATATGACCTGAGGTCACGAAAGGTCAAAAGTGACCTTGCCGTATATCAAATGAAAGCCAGTGACAAGACAAACACGATGGTGTTTGTTTCACTGCTCTAGCTCAATTAGGTCAAAAGTTATTGTCAAAATACTGTTTTTGACCTCGACCTTGGATGACCTTGGAAAAGTCAAGGGCAAATATGACCCCTGGGATCCGTGAAAGGGTGTCCAAAAACGTTGTTCTGAGCAGTCTGAGCATTTACAATCATTTTTGTGGCTTTTATATCATGAAACAACTTTTCCCCATGCTTTTCCAATGGGAGAGGTCGCCTCGTGACCTGACCTCAGGCACGAAATCAAAAAATCTCGGATATACACCTTGTAGACCCTGGAGGGGTTATAAAGTGTAGGAAGTTTCAAATCGATCGACTTTGAAATGTAGCTCTACAGAGCTCTAAAGGTGAAGTGAGGTGACCTTGGTTGACCTCGTCTGGTGACCTGACCTTGGGTGACCCGGGGTAAAAAATTTCAGGGATGATGGGAAAATGATGCAGTGAGAGGTAGAGCCCTCAACCGCGGTGCTGCACTTCGTCTGCTATCCCGGAAAAACCTTAGGGGGATCGATGGCCCCGGTGGGGGAGGGTTAATCAATTCCAAACTCCACACAAAATGAGAACAAGCAGACTCCAAGTGAGCCACATTCTGTTCTGATAAAAATTTAAATTTTAAGAAAAATACTTAAGGTTTTTTTGTTCTGGACGATTGAAAGTGGAAACAAAATGCGGTTTCTGGATTTCCAGACTTACCGTGTCCACATTGGTAGACCCAGGAAAGAGGGTGGGGTGGGGGGTGGGGGGCACGGGGTCAGGGACGCCATCAGAACCACAAGGGGCCTTTTTGGGTGTCAAAGCTTTAAGGTGGGCGTCAAATCGTATAGCGGGGGCGCCGGTAATTGTATTGTGAGGGAAAGGGTGGAGGTCAGGGGTGAAATTTCGGAACTTATGAAACAATCGGAATAGTCCAGATCTCGAGACACATACGCAATGATGAGAGCGGAGCGGCCAGAAATTGGCACCACTGTATCTTTTTCTCCTATTTTACCCGAAATTCTCTGAAACAAGAAAAATATAAGAATAGGTATACATAAAATACATGAGCAAGTTAGCCACAAAGAAATATCTAACCCTATGTTTTTGTATGTACAAGTGCAGCTGTAAGCAACAGCTTATTTTTACCATTCACCGTCCTTTGGAGGAGAGAAAAACATATGATGACCCCCTTCCGGTGTTTTGAAGGGCTTTGCCAGAATGCCTCTCCTCCTGCGTCCGCCAATGCCGTGCCAAACCTCCTCTACCCCTGTCAGGAAGCATTGGTGACTACATATAGAAGGTTTTGAGGTCAAGGCACTTGCCCCCCCAAGCCTGAGGCTGCGACCGCTCCTGATTGAGCACCTCAGACCAGTCGTTTTCAGAGAAAACATAACGCTTTCTACGCGCATTTGCGCTATTCCATGTAGGGCACAGTAGGACATGCTGGCAGGACTGTGCGGCACAGTATGAATGTAGGAATGGCGAGGCGGCACAGTAGGAATGCAGGCAGGACCGTGCGGCACGGTAAGAATACAGGTAGGACCGTGCGGCACGGTAGGAATGTAGGATGGACCGTGCGGCACAGTAGGAATGCGCGAAGGGCCGTGCAGCACAGTAGGAATGGAGGGAGGACCTTGCGGCACAGTAGGAATGCAGGTAGGACCGTGCGGCACAGTATGAATGTAGGCAGCACCGTGTGGCAGAGTAGGAACGCAGGAAGGACCGTGCGGCACAGTAGGAATGCAGGCAGGGCCGTGTGGCACAGTAGGAATGCCGGAAGGACCATGCGGCACAGTAGCGGGGCTCTTTTGGCAACTTTTTCTTTAATGTTTTGGGACCAATCGGTTTCTGATGTTCTCGGACTCGCTGATTTCGAATTTGACTTTGAAGTTTTGAATTTCGAATTTTTCAGCCCGCCACTGCCCCTTCAAGTTTTCGAAAAACAGAGAAAAAGCAGTTTTTTGCAGCCCCAAACAACAATCACTGAGAATAGAAAAATAAAATTTAATTCATCATTTAGAACAGTTTCTTACCTACAGTTCTGCGCAAACTGCTTGTTCATGGGGTTTCTTATACCTAATTTGTTGCGCCTCAAATATTGCAATTTTTTGCCTAACGGTGGTATACTGTGCCGCACGGCACGTTACGGCGCGTTGCTCTCCGGGCAGCCTAGGAAGCATGCTGACTTAAAATGTGGTACTTTTACATTATTTTTGCATGAATTCAATCAGTAATGCCAGTTTACATGGTTTTCCAGCTCAAGAGGTGACAGGGGCGGATGTGAGCAATTATTTTTCTGGAGAAAATTTAGCGAAAATAGTGAAAAACTTTATTTAGAGAGAAAATGAGGTAAATCGGCAAAGCTTGGCGACCGGCAGGTTTCGGTAGGTGGTGCCACTCTTGATTAGGGGATACCACGATATCAGAAGATTGGGCATTATGACGAGAACTGCAATAAAAGGCATAAAAACAAGACGTTGCCGAGTACCTTTACTCGATGAATAAAGTCGACAACCTTCCACTGTCATGAGCTACAGGGACAAGGGCTGAACCGAAAGCAGAATCGACTTCGGGCACCATTGGTGTCTATTTTCCCTGACGACAGCGAAACGTCATCTTGTTGAGCGTCTTGCCGTCTTCGCGGTCAGCGCCGTACACGCTGGCAACTGACTCGCTTGTCAGTTTCAAGGCCTTCTGTTGACTGAGTGTGGCACGGAATGCTTGTCCGTGTGGGGGGGGTCCGACGAAAGCCCTGAGTTGGGTCTGTGTAATACCGTTCAGGAAGGGTGGCTCCACATTGGGCAGACCCTTTTTACGTTGCTGTGCAGCTCCATGTAGCTGGTCGCAAACCGCTTGAGCTGCCCCGGCAGCAGCTGGTAGCTCCGGACACAGTCACCATGCGCTCGGCCCTTCAACGTTGGGCCTGTGCGCCGACCAGAGGAGCTGTCCGCCGGCTGCTGGGAGGTGCTGGGAGAGCACTGCCCGCTCTCAGAAGCGACGTGCTGCTCGCTGCAGGAGGCGTTGGGTGTACGCGCCAGATAGGAACTGACTTAGCCAGATAAGGACTTGAGTCGCACTTGACTCTGGGAAAGTTGGCGATTGGCAGCATGCACTGCCCCAGAGATTTCTCGCCCTATTCAGCTGGGACCTGAAGCTAGTGCACCTCTGTGCAAAGGCGGGGGACGGGGATGCTAGTGCTGTCGCCCATAAGGCACACTGCAAACTGTACCCGGCGCGGTGGTACACGGCGCAGAGTCGCCTGCTGCGTCTGGACATGTCCAGGGCTGAGCCATCCATCGCCTGAGCTACAGGTACTGGCGCAGCACTTGGTCTGTGTCTACGTGCTATGACAGTCCGCATCAAGCACGAGTGGGGCCCTGTCCACGCTGCCCGCCACCTGGCAGAAGAGCTGCGGCTGCAGCGAAAGTACATGACCGGTGACGCACTGACAGTTGTGCAAGATAGCGTTGCGAGGAACGCTCTCATGGCGCATCTGGAAAGCATCATTCTGGCGATGCTGAGTGACGACGACCAGAAAATCAGAGCTGCAGCTGTCAGTAAGATCGTCGTGTCCCAGCAGCTCGAGGCTAACACCAGCGCGATGAAGCCGGTCCCTATCTGGCGCATACACCCAACGCCTCCTGCAGCGAGCAGCACGTCGCTTCTGAGAGCGGGCAGTGCTCTCCCAGCAAGCTGGCGGACAGTTCTTCTGGTCGGCGCACAGGCCCAACGTTGAAGGGCCGTGCGCATGGTGACTGTGTCCAGAGCTACCAGCTGCTGCCGGGGCAGCTCAAGCGGTTTGCGACCAGCAACATGGAGCTGCACAGCAACGTAAAAAGAGTCTGCCATGCACCCAATGTGGAGCCACCCTTCCTGAACGGCTTTACACAGACCCAACTCAGGGCTTTAGTCAGACCCCCCCCCCACGGACAGGCATTCCGTGCCACACTCAGTCAACAGAAGGCCTTAAAACTGACAAGCGAGTCAGTTGCCAGCGTGTACGGCGCTGACCGCGAAGACGGCAAGACGCTCAACAAGATGACGTTTCGCTGCCGTCAGGGAAAATAGACGCCAGTGGTGCCCAAAGTCGATTCTGCTTTCGGTTCAGCCCTTGTCCCTGTAGCTCATGACAGTGGAAGGCTGTCGACTTTATTCATCGAGTAAAGGTACTCGGCAACGTTTTGTTTTTATGCCTTTTATTGCAGTTCTTGTCATAATGCCCAATCTTCTGATATCGTGGTATCCCCTAATCAAGAGTGGCACCACCTACCGAAACTTGCCGGTCGCCAAGCTTTGCTGATTTGCCTCATTTTCTCTCTAAATAAAGTTTTTCACTATTTTCGCTAATTTTCTCCAGAAAAATAATTGCTCACATCCGCCCCTGTCACCTCTTGAGCTGGAAAACCATGTAAACTGGCATTCCTGATTGAATTCATGCAAAAAATGATGTAAAAGTACCACATTTTAAGTCAGCATGCTTCCTGGACTGCCCGGAGAGCAACGCGCCGTAACGTGCCGTGCGGCACAGTATACCACCGTTAGGCAAAAAATTGCAATATTTGAGGCCCAATAAATTAGGTATAAGAAACCCCATGAACAAGCAGTTTGCGAAGAACTGTAGGTAAGAAACTGTTCTAAGTGATTAATTTAATTTTATTCTGATATTCTCAGTGATTGACGTTTGGGGCTGCAAAAACCTGCATTTTCTCTGTTTTTTGAAAACTTGAAGGCGCAGGGGCGGGCTGAAAAAATTGAAATTAAACATTTTAAGGTCAAATTCGAAATCAGTGGGTCCGAGAACATCAGAAACCGACTGGTCCCGAAACATTAAAGAAAAAGTTGCCAAAAGGGCCCCCCTACGGCACAGTAGGAATGTAGGTACGAAGGGCCGTGCGGCACAGTAGGAATGCAGGCAGGACCATGCAGTACAGTATGAATGCAGGCAGGACCGTGCGGCACAGTAGGAATGCAGGTAGGACCGTGCGGCACAGTAGGAATGCAGGTAGGACCGTGCGGCACAGTATGAATGTAGGCAGGACCGTGTGGCAGAGTAGGAACGCAGGAAGGACCGTGCAAGGCAAGGAAGTAGGTACCAGGAAGTAAAGAACGACAAGAATGAAAGCCGTAGGGCTTTACGACACATCAACTGCAGAGGTCAAGTGGCGTCATCAACTCTCACCCTATTGGAAGGGCATATTGGGAATCAGATGGTCATTGGTATAAGGATGGCATAATTACCTATGGCTGACTTAAGCGATATACTATTATCGGCTGAAGATCATCGGAGATCACTGAGGTTTCACAGAGCCTGGTCAAACATATCGACCTTTCAAACTTAAACGGGAGGCAAATTCTCGAATACTGTCCAGTCGCCCCTCCAAGTGGGGCGACAGGTCCAAGTCCACCAGCAACACCAGCCTCGCGAAGTCTACGCCACACACAAGACCGCACTGGCTGCCTACGATCCAATGGGCCCTCCAACTGCAACACATTACACAAAGGGCAAGGAATTGGTAAGGAATGGCAAGAATACCTCCATCCTCCCAGAAACGCATTGGTGTGTCTGGCGGTGGTGATTATTCAGCGCAGGATGTCCGGCCAGGTTTGCGCTGCATTTCCAAACACTGCGGAACATCAGCAGTCCGAACTCAACCAACCCGTGTTCAGCAGAAGGCAGTGACGCAAACTGGTGGATCCAGGAGGGGGGAGGCAAAAGGGTATCCGCCTCCAAATCCCCAATTTTTTTCGATTTAAAATAAAGACGCTCATGAAGCACCGTTGCTCCGTTAGTGTGGATTCGGACAGAAACAAAATATGAATTGACCAATACGTTCCTGGCTAAGAACAACCACATTTATTTTGTGGAGTGGCCTGATGTAGTGAAATAAATAAATAATGAGACGCATTTTTCTCGGTATGCTCTACGCGATTGATAGCTGAGTTCAAATTCTATGACGGTGCCACATTTCCTTTATATGCACTCAAAGAGCGTTTAGCACCCGGAGACCACAGGGAAGGGGCGAGGGCAGACCCTACGGACATAAGAGGGACCATCCCATCCGCCCCCACCTTGGATCCGTCCCTGGCAGGCAGACTTGTTGAGTCGCGACTCAGAGTCAGAGTCGACTCTGAGTCGACTCAAGATTTCCTTGAGTCAGAGTTGAGTCGACTCACTTCCAGATTTGGGTTGAGTCTGAGTCGACTCATGTGTTCGACCGGTTGAGTCGAGTCAGAATCAGAGTCAGCCTCTAAGCTGTGAGTCGGGAGTTGAGTCGACTCAGCACTCTATTTTCTTAACATATGTGATCACATGGCTGACATTTTAGAAATTCTCACAACTAATTTTGAAAGATTTCATATTGCAATTTGCTAATTATAGGTAATTCATTCTTTTCATATCCACACTACACCCATTCTGGGATCAGTCATTAACAAAAATAAAACAAGTTCTGTAAAATATATAGTTTCAAAAGCACACACATTTGCAAATTATTTTCCATTTAATCTGAGCAATAGCATGCAAAATCATACAAAAATGTGATTTGGAGTCCTAAGCCGATAATCATGCAATAATTCACCATTAGGAAGCCACATCCTTATTTTTTATTTTCTTCCCTCGGTTGACTGAAAACACAAAAAACTAAGTAATATAAGCGCCAGATAGAGGATACAAAAATATTGTTTTGCACATAAGCCTTGAAATGGGTCAAAACGGAAACTAAAACCCATCAATTAGCTGCTTTTTCAAAGCACTTTCTTGATTGGTCATGTTTTGAGGACATCCCTGGTAGATAATACAAACACTGACGACAAACACTGTACCTACTGTCCTCTGTATACGGAAAGTAAATCTCAGTCCTATCTCTGGCATTCCCTACACATCAAGTCTCTCACAAGCCACCACTCTTTAAATTATGTTGATTGCTATTTAGTTATTTACCACCCACTGCACAAAATACCACTGCTGCACCCCTTGCACCCTACGCGCGCCACGCCAGTCACAAAACCATCATTGTGCGCCACAATATATTATCTTTGCTTCGTAGCTTGAGGGCAAGATTACTTTTCTTAGGTCTGCAGATTTTTTTTAGGTTTAAGTCACAAGACTTTAAAAGTGTTATTTATCGTCAACTTTTGTGTCATCGGAGGTTAGGTTCGCGTAATATCTTCAGTGCGCCATCTGTACTATTCACTTAAAGGGACATTGTCGCAAAATTTGTATTGGCTAGATCAAAAGGTTGCAAAAAGTTTTTTCAGAAGTCATATTCTCATTTTTGCAAATTCAGGCTCAAAATGCCTCAAAATCGGCCTCAAAGTCAACATCTATAGACGACTTTACCTAGTCCTTATGGTATCGATAAAATGACGTAGTCCGGGCTATGGCCTTCAATTTTTATATCAAAGAATGTAAAAAATTTCAATTCAAAGCAGTTCGGTAGCTAAACCTGAGATATAAAAAAATCATTTTATAGAAATAACTTTTCAAAACGCTTCTGAATAAGAAATATAGGACTCTAAAGATATACCATCATCCAATCAAAAGCCCAGTCCTTATAGGATCTAGTCACGTGGGCTTATCTTACATCAATGTGATGTCATTACGGCTTTCGCTGAGTTATCGATATATACCATTTCAAAAGCCGCGGCAAACACGGAGATATAAATACAAATTCTATAAGACTTATTAGCGCTGCGGCCAGGCCCGATCACCCTAAAGATCATAATTAAAAATTGTTCGTTATTGCATGACTGCATTGCAGCGACAATGATACAATAAAAAGATACGGGTAGCGCGATCCAGAAGAGCCTCTTTTGAGGCATGACGAAAGTTTTTGGTGGTTTTATGGACGAGGAGATTGTCGCCGCTCCGGTCTCGTGATCAACATATCAATATCGTCGGTTATCTGTACCTAAAATATTTAGAGCTGTACCTAAAATATTTAAAATATAATGTGGTCAATTGAGATTTTCTTCGAGGTAAACAAATGTATGGGTGAGAAGTTAATGAAACAATTTTATTTTTTGCCATCCATCGTTGCTGGCCACCAATGCTTATTGATAATTGTGGCGCACCAATGCTTATTGAGGTTTTGTATAGTGAGTGTAGTGAGTTAAGTAGTCAGGCACTAATCCTATCAAATATGGGCAATTCATTTAATGTTTCTGTTCTGCATTAATTAGGTTCACGAAGTTGCCAGAAATCAAATTGTATGCTTAATTGATAACTATTCATTTTGGCCCACTATTATAGCTCTGGTCTCATTCCGTCTGTCAACACCAATCAGCGAGCAGCATTGAGTCTATGTCACATGACTATAGCCTCTCCCTGAGAACAAATCTTAAAACCAATCTTAGATTTACAGGCTGAAAACCTGCTGTGGTGCTGCTGGAAAAAAACAGTAACAGCACAACAGTGGTAGCATACTATTTTGTGATAGGTAGATAAGTATTCTAGTTTATTTTTGTTTGATAATAATTATAATTTTGGGGCTATCGAGCACCAATGCAGGGCATATGGCGTCAACTCTTTCCCTGTTGGAAGGGTTTCTTGGGAGCCAGCTTGCTCCTTATTCAGGAAGCCGCCGGGCCTGAACCGGGTCGGCTGCGTGGAAGCACACGCGACCACCCACACCGCGCCCTTATTTTGTTTGATAAGCAGTAGCACGTACTAGAGGCAGTTGTAGCGCTGATATTTCTTTTCTAGAGGAGAGGCTCGAAGGGCTAGTGGACAAGACTGTGCTGACATATGAAACAAGGCTTAAGAGTAGTGTCAATGCAAAAAATCCTCATTTTATTGTTGCACAGGTCAACTTGTGTACCAAAATGGGTGAAAACGATTGGTGATGGAAATTTTCCAATGGTTCTTTGGTCATATTATTTTTGAATGTCCCATATTCCCTCTCTTTTTGGTCTAACTTTCTATTTACAATATCTGTGCACTCTAGCAAAAGTCTATATCAAGCCTGTAACTTGAATTACAAATTTCTACCTGTTACAAATACTAGCTCTGCACAATGTGTGCATGCTAGTGCATTTGCTGCTTAGTTTACCTTCTTTAAAGTATGAAAATGTTTTTGATAATTTCACAGATTGAAACAGATTTTTCCATTTATTTTGGTACCATGCAGTACATAATAGTTGGTGTACTCGTATCCACTTCTCGGATCAAGTTACTCATATTTCAAGTGCTACTGTTTGTTTCCAGACATGAAAGTGGCTTTGGCATGAATTCATACATCTGCCCTCTGAAAATGCCCATCTGCATGCTTTTTATAATTGATATTAAAAATAAACTGAAGGAAAACTAGGATAAGATGTATTATGATTTGAAACACTAGGAGTGTACCCAATACAACAATATAATTGTGAACAAAGAGTATGAATAGACATATAGGAATGACAGGAGGGCAGTCTTGGGTAATGCAATTTTTGTGTTTTCCTGGAGGAATATGTGAAAGATTAGGCTGGTCACTTCAAAGAGAAAATTTGTTTACTAGAAAACCTGTCTTGTAGCTGCTGTGTATCATCAAACTATCATCCCAATCAATGGACCAGCTTGTGTATGATCATTTTGTTTGTTACTTTGAATAGGGATGAACCCAATCAGACCGATTCTCCCAAAGACCTGAAATTCGAAATATTTGTTTTCTATTGTGGGCCAGTTTGGAAATAATGTATTTTAATTTATTAAGAAAATTATGATTTTGCATGGTTCCACCCGACCCCTCCACAAACCCATGATCTAGATTAAAGATCGTCTTTGGGGACGTCTTTCTTCTTGAATATATATATATATATATATATATATATATTTTGTATATGTTTAAAAAAAGATGCAATGATATCTTGTTTGCTTTCATTGTGGGCTTGTGATATTTTATTTGTACCCTTTATTTGGTCCAATCTGTTCCTGCTGTGAAAATGTATTCTAATTTAAAGAGCCTACCTGAGAAATCTGAACGCAAATCAGAAATAATCTGGTGCTGCCCCTCGACAGTGACTTTCACCAATTACGCCTGCTGCTGGAAGACAAGTTTCAGAGGACGAGCAATGGAATCCTAGAGTTGGCAGAGTACCACAGCCAGCAGTTTTCTGCATTGAACACGAACCTGTCTGAGTGCACCTCGGTCGTCTGCCTGTGTGCCCGCAGTATACGTTCATGTGTGTGCGTAAGTGGTATTTATCGCCGTATATCAAGGCACATCCTCTGAGGACCTCAGTAAAACATGCCATTAGAAGTACTTTTTAGCTTGAAGGTAAAAAAACTAGTAATGCAAAAGGTCTTTATAGTGAAAAATCGTGGTGATATTTTGTTGGTGGTCGTACGTGTGAAAGTAGGCGAAAATAATAAGTGACACCTTTGGGCTCAGACTATTGCGGTGTACATTTTATCAAATCGTGTAGCAATTATTGTGGACAGATGCACAATCTGTTATGCTTTTGATGTACGCTCAGTATTTGGTTCGCTCCCACCCTTCTTAGAGTGCACTTCAAGGACTGGAAGCTAGAAGCCGCATACCCACTGGTGGGTTCAGGGAAAAATGTACTTTCCTCCCAAACTCTGCGATTTTCGCCGATCTTTAAAAATGTTTATTCACGATTTTGGACCCTGCCCTCCCCCCCAAAAAATCGGCATGGATTCGTCACTGGCGTACTGAGTTACATCCTCTAGTTCACGTTGCACTCGTAAGATTGCTCTTTGGGGACTCGCAGACCTGATTGTTGCACGCGTTTCTCACCTGCTGAGGGTTATCACTCGCTTGTAAATTCCTGGTAGGTTATATTATCTCATATATAAGCCTCATTGATCAACTGATATCTGTTGGTTTTTAAAGGAAGATGAATTTTGCATTGCGTAGCCGAGGAACATGATTTGGTAAGATGTTTCATGGCTTTGTCTCTCGAATTCTTGATGCATAATGGAGCCTGTGATCACATATTCGGACACAGCCCCTCGTCAGAATCCTCATAATACAATAAGCGGAAACTTGTGGTCATAGTGTGACCAAGGCTTGAAATTTAGATCTGATATGGAACTCGAATGCTGGAATAATGTAGTTCAGTACTGGAATATTCGAATATTGGAACTCGATTCGAGGTTATCCTAGCATTCTGACTAAACATTTATGTTACCTATTATATTATGAGAATTGTGGTGAAGGGACGTACCTGAATATTTATCAGTGTGTTAGCCCCATTTTGCAACCATGATTCGAGGAGGCTGGTCATGAAACATCTTATCAACGTAGATAATCTAATAAACAATCTAATAAAAATAACGGTTAATATACTATTTATATAATAATCTGTTTTTATATGAAGTGCTTCTGCGATTGTTTGTTCTATTATGAGAAAGGACCGTTTCTGAACTCCGAAGTATTAAAAATACAGGCTTATCATTTTCATAAACAACTGTCATTCATGAGGCCAGCAGCTTGCTTGTCTTAAAGCCGCAGTGCGTCTTCTTAGGTTTAGACTCCGTCACTACCAATGTTTAGATTAATTGTACAATCCTTTTTATTTAATACGAACTGTTCCAGGCTAGAATTTTGAGGTATATTTTCGTGATGCGCCCGGATCAGGAACTAACTCCAATTGAAGTAAAAAACAATGTATTCTTAAAACTTGTATATCTATATACAAAAAAATTGGAAAGAGCTACCACCACGGACAGAGAATTAAGGTGGCCAGTCCATCTCCAACCTACAACATACAATAAACGTTCCCCCTGAAACAAAAAGTGATCAGGTTTGGGTTCGTGGTGCGTTCCACACTTCGTGGCTGCACATATTTTTGTTAGTTCATCCAAGGATCGTGGTGGCTGCTCTTTGGTTCCCCAGTTCTGACGCATATCAAGAGTTATTCTTTCTTATCACATTCAGCTATTCTCCGGTTCTCTAGACTACGTGTTTTTCTATTCTCCGGGGCCCAAAGGATTAAAATTATATCAAAGATTTAGATGTCGACGGACACATTTAATCTGATTGATTGATTGGGTGTTCAGGCCATACGGGGGGGAGCGCCCCTGCAGGCGCCCCAACCGCCGCAGGAACATCGCCAGCCGTCGCGGGTCCGCCAGCGCCTCCCGGATGGGCGGGTCGTCCCGTCCAAATATGTCCCAGCGCAGGTCAGTGCAGGCAGGGCACTGAGTCAGAAGGTGGTGGAGGGCCTCGTCCTCTCCGTCGTCGCATTCCCGGTACGTGATCTCCGGGTCCAGGCCGATCCTCTTTCAGTAGCTGCACAGAAGAAGGAAGTGGCCAGTGCGCAGGCCTCCACACTCTCCTGCCGTGAAAGGTCCAGACGGTCTTTCAGGGTGGTCCGTCCTGGGACACCGCCACATTTAATCTCGAACACGTTTTATCTCGTACGGATTAAAGTTTTATCTCGTTGTTTTACCAGATTAACACGCGCATTGACGGGGCTCTGAGCCACCTTCGCTTTGACGGGGGGGGCGGGTTCCCTCCCTCCCCTAAAATCTCGAGAACCACGGTAGGTAGTGAAAAATGGTAAACGGCGTTGGGTAGCCCATACGCTTCTCCATCGAAATATTTTAACCATTTTGTCAGGTCACTTCAATCGGATGAGTTCGCTTTGTTCCGAGTTATGTTATCTTAAACTTTTTTGGAGTCGGGTCACTTGACCTGTACTGGTGACCTGACCTGAGATGACCTAACCTTAAAATTTTGACAAAAGTTGTAAAAATGATAAGAGAATGTATGCCATATTCTATCCAAAAACCAGACGGTGGAGGGGTGGGTACCCTCCTCCCGTCAATGCGCGTGTTAAAACGATTAATTAATCTCGGGATTAACACATTTAATCTCAAAGAGCCACCCTTGTTTTTTTATTGGGTCGGTTTCTGGTTCCTGGTTTGCACCAAAACCGGTCAGGCTTCAAGAATGGCCTTCAGCAAAGGACACAAAAGACATTTTCGAATGGCAAACAGCGTGTCCCGGTGGTAAAAAAACAGAGGAAATGGTCTCCAACAGAGGTAAACTCCTCCAATGGACTGAGAACCATTGGAGGGAGCTGGAGACAAGCCGGTCCCAATTTGGTACGCCTGTCAGATTAGAAAAATATTTGGGGCTAATATTCCCCTTCCCTCAACTACCCGGACGGAGGGATAACCAGAAGAAATTGTCCTTATTATAGCTTCTTCATCCCATAGGAGGATCCAGGAGGGCAAAGGGGACACGTCTCCCCCCACCTCTCTGATCGACTCTCGGTGAACCCTAAAATGTCGCGTCCCATCCCCTCCCCCAGGATGCAAAAATCGGCGCACACCGATAGGATTTAGCATCCATCGGATAGGTTTTGCCGGTCAAAAGTGGCGCCCCCTCTGGTCCGGATGGTGTCCTCCCGGAATTTACCCCCCCGATCGGCAATCATGGATCTGACTATGCTTCATCCATTAGTACGCATGAACAATCAAGAAGAAAATCAGAAAAATTGTTTTTACAGTAAAAACTTACACTAGCTAGATTCGAACCCGTATTACATGTGTGAGAGTCGGGAATGGAGGCCACTATACCAAACCCGCTGTACAACACCTGGGCGAGTTTAAAACTTCCCTGATTAGTTTTCTCAAGCCGTATGTTTTGGACAAACTAATGCAATTTTCGTATTTTTGAGGAATAATAAAAATAAATTGAATACATATACAACACAAAAACATTTTCTACGGCAAAAATATCATTTCTAGAACTTAAAACTTTGGTTGATAGAATAGAGGTGAAGAGCAGGTTACAGCCTATTATTGGTATTGTTAACAAATTTGAATAACTGTTGAGTGGCCTCCCAAAATTTAGCAGAATATAAAGAAAGGATTGACGGTACCAGAATCAGGATTTTTCAAATATTAAGAAACTACAATAAAATTTTTGCGACAATGTCCCTTTAAGCTTTTTCGGTACCAGAATAGGATTTTCAAATATTAAGAAACTACAATAAAATTTTGCGACAATGTCCCTTTAAGCCTTTTCGGAAGGACGACGCGAGCGTTCATTGTTTTGTTTTTGATTGAGGTGGTGCACATGGCCGGTTCGACGCGGCGTAGTATTTATTTCTAAGCTTAATTTTTCACAGGATTGTTCAGCATGCACTGGGGCAGGAATTACCACTCAAAATGTCAAATTTTCAAACATTGAGTCCTGTTCCTTGTGTTTAAAACCTTGCTTATTGCCTCAATTATGACTTTACTCATGAAGGACATACCTTCAAAATGAAAAGCCCTCAGGCCCTTCATCTCACTCACATGTTCGCATTTAGCACCTTTCCTCAGTCCTATGCAGACATAATTTATGTCATGAAGTAATGCATTGCACTTGACATTTTATGGAAAGAAATGTGCAGTTATTAAATAGTTAAGCCCATAAATAAATGTACTGGAATGTGTGTATTATTAATGGAAATGTGCAATTTTTTGTGTACATACTTGTCCACTATTTTGAGTTGGAGTCGACTCTGACTCAACACTTATTTGAGTCGGAGTTGAGTCGACTCACTTCTAAATTCGGGCTGAGTCGAGTCGGCTCACCATTTTCAACACAGCAAGTCAAGTCAGAGTCAGAGTCAGAGTCGGCCTTTAAGCTGTGAGTCAGAGTTGAGTCGACTCGAAATATTTTGAGTCATCAGCAAGTCTGCTGGCAGGGCGGATGCATCTATTGCTGGCAGTGAAAGGAGATCAGTTTGGAGGCGGTTGGACGATATAAAAGCTTTGATTTTCCGGACCAGCGTAAGAAATGATGGACCTGCATAACTGACGTGTTTTCTGGTGGTTATGACCACAGCGAGGAACATTTTTTAATAGTACTTGATATTGTTAGGTGTGTGCAGCGATGGGTACTTTGATAATTCGACAACCATCGAATTCGTTATCAACGATAGCGTTTTTATCATTTGCAACGATCGATTATTTATCGAAGCGATCGAAGCCGCGTTATTGAAGTCGCCGTTTTATGGCGAATCGATGGCGATAGCTTTTGAATGACTTTCTCAGATCCTTTCTCTGAAAAACTTTATGTTTACCTCGTATTTAAAACGCGCAGATGAAGATAATCTGACGCGTTTTTAACGAGTACTGGAGGTAAAAGCGTTCAGCACACACGCTCTGCTTCAGTTAGCCTCAAGCAGTCGTCGCGAGAGGAGCGCGAATGTGTTTCACTCTTTTCTATTCACAAGCGTTTTTGAGGAGATAATCAGTTTGTTCAAAGACAACCTAACACGCGCCCCGCTTGGGGGAGGAATCGCCTCCTCCCTCCCGGTTTTCTCTACAAACGCAGAAACGAAGAACAACGGAACTTACAATACCTTATTCCTGACCAATTTCACGCATTTTATCAAAATTTTATGTGAGGTCGGTATCCGGTCAAGGAGCTTTTCAAGGCCAAGTAACCCAACTTCAAACAAACAAACCCCGGAATCATGAGTTTGAAGCGGCGCCAAAGGAACAACTGGAAATCGATTAGTTTCAAACTTTCACAATAAGATAGTGATTAAGGTCTACAAATCTGCTATCTCAGAATTTTCATATTTTTGACCTACGATGGGGTCAATTTGTCACACAATTATAAATATATTGTGAAAAAGGAGCTCATTTTCAGTAAATACGTGCTAGACCAGCTTCAAAGTCCTCATACCGTGTATTCTTACCACGATCTTGGCCATACAGTTGAGTTTTTGAACATCCGATCTCTCAAAGGTCGTATGAGATCACACAGGCGTACAGTGATTATTTTGCCCTTAACTTTGCACTGAATTGAGATAAAGCCTCCATTTTACTCGCACTGTGCTTATTTTGTCATGAGGAGTCGATTAATATGCAACATGACCATAACAGGTCACCATGTGACCCTGACCTAGCTTGATGTCAGGTCATGTTCACCATTTAACCTAGCAAGGTCATGTTGTACATCATTAGATTTACCACGAGTGAAGGACTCAAATGATGCCCAAATATTTTTTTCTAGCTCCGCTGAGTAAAAATTTATAGGGGAAAATGTACACTGCCCAGTTGTAAGCCTATGTAACTTTCCTTGATTTCTGCTAACCTTACTATTGATCTGCCATAAAAATAGTACTTATAATTCCTCTTTGTCTCGTGAAGAGCTTTCGAACGCCGTCAGTAATTTTCATTTTACCTTTTCTGTGAAATGACATACGGTGGGGGGGGCAAAATATACCCCCCACGGGACGCGTCATGCCACGGACCCCAGCGGGACGCGTGACAACTTTAAACACATTTTTGAAACCCGCACCGACAATTTTGTGGACATTCTGCTGGACAGTGTCGGGTGCAACACCGATTCCGAGGTCAGGTGTGGCGGCTCCTTCCAGGGAGAGGGCCTCCTGACGGCCATGGCCTGCGCTCGGGCTTCAGGATGCCCACCGTGAGGACCGTGAGTCCCACCGAGTCTGAAAGCACGAGGGGCCCTACTGGCTCTTTCCATAGCCTTGATCGCTTCATATCCATCGACACTTGAAATTCACCTCATTTATGTGGAAATAATCAGAACAAATACAAATATAAGGTGACGGAGAAGTTAGATGACGCCGATCAATATGAAAATGGTGGGAATGAGCCAAGCAATGAGAGGCCAGAGAAGTACTCCAGACAGTTGGTAACCCTGCCCGAGCTCAGTCCCTCATGTCTCACCGGCTAGTCACAGCCATCAAAGACCTCAATGCAAGCGTATATCCGGTAAATTGTCGTGGGGGGGGGGTGGACAAGAGCTTCTTCCCCGCGCGCAGCAGTGAAGTGTTCGCGACCTTGTTTACGCGTTCTAACACGAACATCCCTAGCACCCACCCACGGTAAAGAGGATGTTCTCATTGGGCTTATAAATTGCAGGCCATGAGAAGCACACTCACATCCCTGGTCCCCCTGGTGCTAAAGGGAGACTTGCACCTGCTCCAGTTCGAGACCGTACAGGAGGAAAAAGGAATCATTGCCTGAAAGGAACCATGCAAAGAGAGCCAGGAGAAATTCTTAACAAATTGACCGGCTTTTTCCAGCTGAGCGACTACCTAGACACCACATCATAGATTCGTAGATATTTGGCCACATGTGGATGGCCACGCACAAGAGCATCTTCCTGATGCTAGATGGATATGTTTGCTTAGTTTGGGCACAGCTTTCTTTATTTTGTATGGAATGATGCAGCTGACACGAGAAAAGCACAATGTAGCAATTTAAGATAAGGGGCATTCCAGGACAAAACGGCCAAAAATATTTCAATTTGACACCACCATGTCTAGAAAAATCGAAACTTTGTCTCCGGGGTAGTTTTGGGCCAGAAACACGCCTGTGAGAATCTTAGCCCCCTCGACCAACGGTGACCGAGTTATAGCCCGAGGCACTTTCGGGAGGTCACGTTGTAGACTCATCTTTGATGCTTCATAACTCAACAACGCATCACCTGATTAACAAGTTTGTATATCATTGAACTCGTCTTGAATTATAGTTTATTTTGAAAAAGAAAATTTCAAAATTTGAAAATTTTTACTTTTAATTTGTTTGACCTTTTCCTTTGACCTAGCTTGACCTTTTCCCAGTTGAAATTGCCCTTTAGACACCCAAAAATGTTTCTTCATAAAATATCTTTCGATAGCAAAAATAAAAAAATGCGTTCTTGCTATAAGTTCCGAATATTTAGCACCTAAGGTAGGTATGTACACGGTTTTGACCATTGCGGTAGTACAGCCTTATGTTTAATGCCGCAAATATAGCGATTGCTTTGTAATCGGTCGCTGGAAATCATACCCATTGTCTTTACGAAATTTTAATCGTACAAGTATCCGAATTTATCACAATTAACACGCGCCCACCCAGGGGGTGGGCAACCGGCCTCCTCAGGTCTCTACAGGTAGTAAAAAAATACCTTCGCGCAGCACCGTACTCCATCTACCTCTAACACAACATTTTGCAACTTCTGGAAAGATAACTTAGGTCAACTGGGAGGTGGTAGGTACCGTAAAGCTGAAGGCCAGCAGGCAACTCAGTGGTGAGGGGACCTGAGGTAGACGGTCGTCGTTATGCCTGTGGGACTTTCAACTTGTTTCCTTGATTAACACTTTATCGTGGGAGTTGCTCGTTTGGGTGGTGGGGTCAGGGTCTCCGTAAAAGTCCCTTGATGACTCTAGTGAGACACCTACTCCTAAAACCGCCTCCGCCGCCCCGGTAGCTCAGTTGGTAGAGCGTTGGGCTCCGGCCCGCGGCTCAGAAGCATGCAGTGGCAGTGCATGTCCAGGCTTGGGATCGGTTCCGCTGAGACGCTCCGGCGCTCAATAGCTTACCCGACGTACAGGTCGGCTGGCAACTGACTGGTGAGAGGGTGACCTGAGCGGGGCGGCCGTCCCTGTGCTGTGGGGACGTTAAACGTTGGCTTCAAAATCAACCCTTCATTGTGGGAGTTGCTCGTTCGGATGGTGGGGTCGGAGTCTCCGTGACGAGTCCATTGATGACTTTAGTGAGACCCCGACTCCAACAATCGAACTGAGAACAACTTGTACAAAATGTATAAAAAAACTGAACTGGCAACAACTTGGGCAATATTTATAAACAGAAAAACTGCAGCCATTAAAAGTGATAAAAGGGATTCCTTGTTTCGAGGGAGACGAGGGCAAATGAACTTATTAATAATGAACCTTTCAGCCTTAAACGAAAATTTACAAAAATGTCGCGACCTTATCAATAATTGAAACAAGTATAACTTATCCTAGAGCACCACGAACTCACACAATTACATCGTTCCCGGAGATAAAAATAGTATCGATGCAAGCTGATCCAGTGCAGCACAGCATATGTTTGAGAGGATTCATGCAATGTAAACAAACGTGTCTGAAAGGCTTTCATTCCCAAAAAGTAATTTGAATCTGCTCATATATTCGACAAAATGTCCTGAAATTGTAACGCATTCGACTTGGTCGCTTGAACAGGTTGCCTCATGATATTTTTACAAGGTGATCATTTCATAGCTGACACGGATCCGAGAATCCCAGATAAATAATGACACAGTGCACTGGGAGTGATGCCGCTAAATAGCCAGTTTTAATCATTACCGAATATGTTACATACAATCGTTTGGTCGTGTCGTCTTTGAGGTTGCTCAAGGTCACAGTATTTCTTACGGGAACTAAGTGGAAACCTAAATTTTGTGGCATAATAGGTGACAGAGAAGAGCCATAGAAAGAAAAGTTCAGCACCATTGGAACACTCTTGTTGAGCCCAAACGGATTATGTATCTTATAATATTGCCTAGTCAAATGTCAAAATTAACCTGCTATGACCTAGAGCCAGGCTTAGGTCTGTATGGTAAAAAGAATATTAATCAAACTGCAGTGGCAAGTCAGACACGACAATGTAAAAATACAACCTCCATCGCAATTCTCGACAATTCTCAATTCTCGCAAGTTATCAAAATTTACCAATCGCCCCATGCATTTATAATGGAAAGATCATGACCCTCGCCCTGCTCCCGGTTATCGATATAGAAATCCTGCTACGAAAAATTATCTTGCTAGGCGATCTTACTATGTAATGCGATTCTAACCACGATAGGCTAAATTTGATATGATTTACGCACCTCCCAAAGTTTGAGGTTAGGTCTCTTGACCTAGGTTGGCGGTCTGACCTGGTATGACCCAGACCTAAAATTTTGCCAGAAGCTGCAAAAATTTCGAGTTAGAGGTACATGAAGTACGGTGGCGCTGCGCGAAGGTGTTTTTACTACCTGTGGAAACCTGAGGAGGCCGGTTGCCCACCCCTCGGGTGGGCGCGTGTTAATTGTGATAAATTCGGATACTTGTACGATTAAAATTTCGTAAAGACAATGGAGTATGATTTCCAGCGACCGATTACAAAAGCAATCGCTATATTTGCGGCGTTAAACATAAGGCTGTACTACCGCAATGGTCAAAAACCGTGTACATACCTACCTTAGGTGCTAAATATTCGGAACTTATAGCAAGAACGCATTTTTTTTTATTTTGCTATCGAAAGATATTTTATGAAGAAACATTTTGGGGTGTCTAAAAGGGCAATTTCAACTGGGAAAAGGTCAAGCTAGGTCAAAAAGGAAAAGGTCAAACAAATTAAAAGTCAAAAATTTTCAAATTTTGAAATTTTCTTTTTCAAAATAAACTATAATTCAAGACGAGTTCAATGATATACAAAACTTGTTAATCAGGTGATGCGTTGTTGAGTTATGAAGCATCAAAGATGAGTCTACAACGTGACCTCCCGAAAGTGCCTCGGGCTATAACTCGGTCACCGTTGGTCGGAGGGGCTGAGATTCTCACAGGCGTGTTTCTGGCCCAAAACTACCCCGGAGACAAAGTTTCAGATTTTTCTAGACATGGTGGTGTCAAGCCTTGGTCGATCTGTCCTGGAATGCCCCATAAGTCACTGGGTAATAGTTATTGGCATGTAAAGAAAACAATATCGTAAAATTATCCAGAAGCTTATTTAGCAGCACTGCAGCGAAGTGCGTGCTCTTCAACCTATTTCCATAAATGCCGAAGTCTGCCCTTTCATAGTTTTTTTCTGCAGCAGTGGAAGTTGGTATTGATAAAAATAACGTGAAAACCGAACATATTACAATTTAGCTCCAAAGGAAGCGTGTTTTACACTCGTCCCCCTCCATGAGCAAGGGTAGGTCAGCGGCGTGACATCACACGCCCGCCTCCAAGGCTGCATCAAGGGTGTACCTACCTATACTATCTGGAATATTCCAAAGACAAGCATATTCAAAAACAGAATGCTGTATTTCCGCATCTGGAACACAATTGAATAAATTGTGTTCTGTCGCATTTGCAAGCGAGCGTTACCAAATTCGGAAAACTCTCAGTACTCTGCGGTGAAAAAATCCCTTCACGCCTGCGTGACGCCACCCAGGTGTGACGGAATTCCCCTTGCACGTACCTGCAAATAAATGTATCTTGGCACACCCGGGTCAATAATAACAAAACCAGAAGAACAGCAGAAAACACATCAATGAGCTGATTAGGACCATTGGACGCTGTCTCCGTTGACCTGCCACGGGTGACAGCAAACTTTGTGAAGCACGACATGCATTTTTACCTTCCCTGAGTCATCAGTACTGGAGGTTGTCTCCTCTAAAAGAGTATTGACGCGAACACTTTAAGCACAAAACTGATGTGTGCTATCCCCCACTGCAACCGACCTTGTGGTATATGCCATCCTCGTTGGTGCCACAGTGTCACAGAATAACAATTCCAGCACAACACGTATTTTCACAGCTCATCTCTTTCGTTCAACTGTCGCAACACCCTGTCATAGAACTGGTCGCGGGACAGCGCCTGACCAGCTAGTACACTCTGCCTTAATACAGCAGCCTCAGTAGCTGCGTGGTCCCATTGCTCAGCCCACCACGACGCTTCTGACTCCGCTCCCAGCAAAGCCACGGGCCTCGGACATCCATAGTGCGTGCTATTGGCCCAGCGCGGGGTCGCCTTACCTTCACGGATGTCCCACAATCGCTCGCAAACGCCGCACTGGAAGGCTTCTACGTAGTTGTGTCCACTCATCCCATCGTGGACGACCCAAGCACGCTCGTTCAGCGTTTCAGCCAGTCTTTGGTTAGTGATGACATCGCGTTTGTGGCGTCTATACGCTTCATATAAGCTCTCGTTCTTTCTCAGCCTATGCATGTACTCTGCCAGCTTTTGCGGGGTGGAGAAGTTCGAGACGAGGATGGCCGAGTCAGGGTTGGGTAGCCAGACCTGAACATCAGGAGCTCCAGCATACACAGGCACCACACCCAGTCTCAGCGGTCGCCACAGCTTCTCTGTGATGTACTGTGGACACGCAGCGTTCTCAAGGGCCAAGTAGAAGAGATACCGCGAGAGCAGAGTGTCCAGTTCAGGTGGATCCTGGCCTTCGAATGCGTCGACGCCGGAGGGAAGATCCCGGTTGTGCAGACACGCACCGTACGAGTCCACGGCGATGAAGCGCTGCAGCTGGCGCACATATCTGTCCCGTTCTAGAGGATTGTCGCACCCTGACGCTAGGTACACGACAGGCGCGAGACTGTCCGCCGCCAGCTTGTCGCCGAATGAAACAACATTCCTCGATGATGTCAACTGGCTCAAAGACTCCAGGTACTGTAGCGTCAGAGGAAAGTCACTGCCACTGCGGAACGTGGAGGTGAGGTTGAACAAGGAGATGGCGTCGTCGTGGCAAAAGACGGGTGCGTTTTTCGGTGACTCCTCGTGAAGAAGAGCCCAGAGGACATTACGAGAGCGTGGCACTGGCAAGTCCCACTTCTCAAAGTTACTGCCGTAGAACAGAATAGCGCCCAGCTGCGGGTCCGTCCACTTGGCCCTGCTGTCGGTCACCAGGCACCGCCTGACTCCACACTCGATCACGGCGCCGGCCTCGTCTGAGAACGGTGTCCACCATAGAAGCACAGGCAGCGATTCCACCAGCTCTCCTTCCGCCGCCAGCCAGCCGCCACCGGTCCACAAGAGAAAGGCCAGCACCACACCAGGCTGCTGCATCACATCCCTGATGAGGCACGGACACAAACCTCCCATCACCACATCTGGGGTATTTGGATGTAGCGACCGCTTTGGTCATATATCGCCCATACGGGGGCAACCCGAAACTTCCGCTACAGCTCAGATCCACACACTGCGAGAGTCAGTGCGGTATGCCTGTGAAGCATCCAACAAGGCTGTACATCCACTGTCTGCAACCAAGGCGAAACTTTTCCTCAACAGCGTCCAGGAATCACCTCAACGTGGGGTGTCATGGTGTCAAGAGGTAATTATCCCATCCCATTCGAGAGGCAGAAACTGTCAGTACCGGACCTGGGAGAAGAGGCATTCGAGGGGAAGTCAAAGACGTTTCAGGGGGCACCGAGGCCATATCAGGCGGCGCCGAGGCTCGATCCCGGGGGGAAGTGTATTCGACCCATGGACAGGAGCAATATCTCCTTTAAACACAGGCGGATCTCGAGGGGGAAGAGGGAGAAGATTATCGCGTTTATCCACCAAGCCCCGGCGCTCGTCACTATGATGCCAAATTGATTGCTGCATCTTGTCCCGTCCACGAGTATAGCCAACAAGAGCTTCTAAAACGGTAACCTTTGCTGACCTTTGGGGACCCTTGGTGGCTTCGTTATGGACTTGACCTCAAAATAGATGGCGTATTCCAAATTGCCTTTTCAGGAGCCTTCGAATCCTGTTTAGAAACCTGATCTAGCTCTTCTAGAAGCCGAGTAACGCCCGGTTTTTCAGATGTATTTTTAGGACCAAAATTGCCTTACATGGGCATAGAAATGACGTCATAACTCGGTGACCCGACACGACATTTACTTAAGATTTGGTCAAGATGTGTCAAAGTAATTTTGTTATACAATTTCCACGCAGTATTGGGCTAAACGAAACATTTTGTGTCATCGCGAAAAATAACGAGGGGCGTCGAATCGGCCCCCCGAAGGACGAGGGTTAAGCGATATGAGCCAAAATATAGCTATTTTACAGTTTTTACCATGTCTTTCCATTGAAGAGGTCGCCCGTAAATGAAACTAGGTATATCACCGATTTCATAAACCCGAAACATATGTTGCAGCACCCAGTAGGCCCATAATGGTTTTTAAGTGTCCGATTGCTTGGTTAAACGTGTTCTTACTTATAAGTTACTTAACTTTACTTTACTTATTGCATAAATGCAATCCTATTTTTTTGGATGAAGTCAATTGCCTTGGCCTGATGACCTGACCTAACATGACCAAACTTGATTTTTTAAAGATGCGGAATTGATCAAGGAAGAGATATGAAAGATACGGTGTCGCAGCGCCGCCGTTTATCCGCTATCCTTAAAAAGCCTTATGGAGACCATCGATGCTCCTCTCGGACGGGCGAGGGTTAAGCACAAGCTACGTTTCCCAGATATTGGCCCTGATTTCCCTCCCTTTCTAAACAAGCTCCAATAGATCACAGCCACCACATGCTGCTTTTTTACCCTCCTTTGGTACGTATATCAGCTCCGGACAGGTCTGATCTACATACAGTCTAAATAAATTCCGAAATAAATTGCAGCATGCACCATGGCATTTTGGAAAAGAAGTCCAGCAGTGAACTTTGTTTTTTCTGTCTGGAAGACATGATCAAGGAAACGACGAGTGCACTCGATGGTACTGATTCTGAGACAACGGCGACACGGCAATTAACATTTTGGAAAACGCGCTCTTTCGGGTTTGGTCGCAAGTGGCAGCTACCTAATTTCCATTGTTACTCCCGCGGCTCACCGTCTAAATATGACCTCATGCGGTTATATGAAATCTTCAGATCACTTAAGTAATCTTTTAAGCTCGACATTATCTCCAGATGAATAGTTACAAGAGAGCTCCGAATCTCTGATACTTATTATTTAATTGCTACATAATCCTGACATCATGTCCTATTAGAACGTCGCAGAGTAGTTTTAGGGGTGCTTTTGGAAGTTTAGGGGTGCTTTCAAAAGTTTTAGGGGTGCCCGCGCACCCTTAAAAGTATACAAAGTTACACGCCTGTCACAAGGGCACCATCGACCTTTCAGAGGGGCACCATAAGCTCTTCAGGGGGCACCGTGACCATTCCAGGAGGCACCAAGCGTCGATTAGGGGAAGCGCCCCCTTTGCCGCCTCCCCTGGATCCGGCTATGTCACCCGGCATGTAGAAGTCCAGGATTCTGCAATGTGATCACGTCCACAACATCAGCATACTATAGGTCAGGGCATTTTTAAGGAAATGTCAGTGGGGGCATTTCTTCTGCTGGCCATTATGTGTCTTCAGGGGATCAACACACCATTTGGGGGAGGGAGGGGGGCGTTAATAATACCTAGAAGCGCTGGTGTTAAAAACTATTTCCAATGTTTGTGTCTACATATTTTAAAGATTGTAGATGCTGCCCAGGGCTGCCACGTTTTTTTTCAGCAGAAAAGGGCCAAACCCAGTTAGAAGCAGGTCCAAAAAGGGTCCAAACACTATTTTTACTAAAACAGCCAAATAAATATCATAGAAGTCACATTTGAGGCTAAAACGACCCCTCAAAGTAATCATTAACTCAGAAAAACAACTTGTATAGCTGTTTAAAACTAATTTTTGACATTTTGATCTTGATATGACGCTAAAACTTCGTCCCACCGGGGGAACAACGATGGCCCCCTAAGTTTTTTTCAGAATTACAGAAATACGACGAGGTGCAGCACAGTGGTTGAGGGGTCTACTTCTCAGTCCATCATTTTCCCACTCTCGCTAACAATTTTTACCCCGGGCCACAATAGGTCAGGTCACCAGGCAAGGTCAACCAAGGTAACCTCACTCTGAGCTACATTTACATCTTAGCTACATCTTAGCTACATCTTAGCTACAGCTTCTTAGCTACAGCTACATCTTAGCTACATTTCTAATCGAACCAATTTTTTGTATTTTTGTATCATTGTTTTTACTAGGGCCACTGATTTGAAAATATATACACTTGATGACCCTTCCAGGCTTTGCAAAATGCATATCCGGAATTATTTTATTTGGTGACTTGAGGTTAGGTCACAAGGTAACCTCTCCCATTGAAAAAGCATGGAAAAAGCTGTCCTATGGTCTTAAGGTCACAAAAACAATTGCAAATGCTCCAATTTCTCAGAAAACCTTCTTGGCCACCCTCTCACGGATCCCAGGGGTGATATTTTTCCTTTGACCTACCTGAGGTCATCACAGGTCACCAGAGATGAAAAACAGTATTTTGACGCACATTTTAACCTCATCAAGCTAGAGCTCTGAATTAAACGTCATCGTGTATGTCTCATCAATGGCTTCCATTTTCTATACGACAAAGTCACTTTCTGACCTTTCGTGACCTCAAGTCATGTTAAGTCAAGAGGTGCCCTCTGGAGGTCAAACCATTGGTGGGAGGTCATTATGTTCCACATAGCAATGAAAGTCCTGGCATTTTCCTATCAAGCGTTCTATAATAAATTTCAATGGCTCTAATGGCATGAGAGCCATGCCCAGGTTTCTTAAGCATTTTAGTAGAAATAGCCAATCGTGGTCCAACTTGACGTCTGGAGATCAAACCATTCACCTGAACGCCTAAACATGTGAAGTAAAATCATAATGAAGTCACACGACCTTTCTAATGCACTTTGCAGATTTGCGCAAATGCCCATATTTTCGGAGTTAGAAAGGGGCTCATCAATGCCCTTGGTGGGGCGAAGGTGGCGCCGGACCCTTAGTGGGGCGCGGGGTAATAGGAAGCCAGGAGTGCCCCTCCAATCCCGCGGAGCTACCAAATGATTTTATCCACATAAGCAGAAAATTTGTTAGCATCATCGATTATCTTGGCCGCACCAATCCCCGCTAACAGTTGATATATTTCCTGCTTTTCCAACTGTGAATTTTTTGTTCTTCAACAGTGGTGCATCTAGAATTTTGGTTAGCGGGAGGGGGAGGGTGGAGCCTCAGAGGGCGCACTTTGCCATCGACTTTCCACCCAAAGAGTGCCTAAAGTATTGCATCCTTCGCGTCCGGTTTTCGGTGGTTGTCATTTTCTATCGTGTTTTTCATAGCGCTTTGTCCCTCCCTCCCACTGGCATAGCAGCTTTTTCTGCTGCTCTGTTCCTTTATTGGTGTCAGAACATCTTATTCAAGCCCGGAAAAGGCCAAGAGAAGCCATATTTATACAAGCGACAAACCAAAAAGAGCATAGGTGCCAGCTGCTAGAAAAAGGGCCACAGAAGGTCAGATCCCAAGAGAGGGCCAACCGAAAAAAATCGCACGGCCGAATACGACAAAAAACCAAAATTCGAAATATTTAGCCACAAAATGGCCAGCCTGGTAGCCCTGATTCTGCCGCAATGTATTTGAAATGAATAAACTATTTTATTTTTCTTTAAGAGTATAGCAAGGTAAGCGAATTCCTGAAGTATCGAACACATGTGGTTTATAGTCTAAATCGAGATAAGTTTTATGTACATACACACCTACTATGATGTGTGGCTGTTGCTGTCCAAATCATCCAGGAAATGTAGTGCAAAAACCAGTTACTAATTTTTGCGGCGTATCGACGCACCAACTGTCCGGATCATATGGCGTCTCCAACTCTTTCCCAGTTAGAAGGGTTTCTCGGGAGCCAGCTCAATGATTCTGACGAAGGGGTGGCCGAATATATAATCTTTCCCAATTTACAACATCAAGGAATCGATGAGAAAGGCCAACTGACAACTTATCAACTTACGGAAACAAACATGCAGCGATCTCACTGTAACTTTTGCCTATGCTACCACCACAATAATACATAAATAGGCTAAGCATCTCGCAACACCACGCCAGCAACCAGTCTGACGCGCTATGACAACATCAAGTTCCGCCTAATCCACAAACGAGCTCTGAGCGCTGACAACTGACCGCGTTTGAAATGAGAGCATTGTGCAATCCCCGTACCAGCTGGGCTTCCGGTCGGTTAGAACACGATGTTTGATTGGTTGTAGGCTATCTCCAGCGTTGTGATTAGTTGGTGCTGATAATGCTTTGCCGGGATTTCCCGTAACTACGCGCTTTGTTTCTTTTTTGCACGATGGAGTAGACCGTCACTAGTGGAAAGTTCTAATACAATATGATATTATAATATTGGGATGAGCAATAGAACAAAATTGTTACTGTCAGGTGGTGTTCTGTCTCATTTTCTTCAGGTTGAGTTATTTCAATTTTAGGTCATTTGTCTATTTCACTGGGGGGCCAATTTCCGGGCACGGGGGGGGGTATTTCGGCCGACTGGGGGGGGGGCAAATGGCCCCCCAGTTAACATGTTAAAAAATGGCCTGCTATAGGTACCATCTGAGTGCAATATCTGCCCATGCTACCTTTATCTTTAGACAGCTTCTGTACATTAGGGCTCAGTGAAAAATTAAAGTTATTATTTTTGTCCAGGACACATGTTTTCTGATGTAAAACTGAATTTTATTGTTGGTTTACCCTTTTGCATTTTTCTGATCTGGACACTCTTTCCTTTGCAACACTGAACTTGAAGAAAGCAATTTTCTCGATTTCCGGGTCATTTTGGTGAGACATTTGAATTTTGTGGCTGTGGATCCCACAGCCACAAAATTCAATAAGATAGTTGGCATGGGATAATATTGCCGCCCTGGTGGCTCAGTTGGTAGAGCGTTGGGCTCCAGCCCGCTGCTCAGGAACATGCAGCGGCAGTGCATGTGAAGGCTTCGGATCGGTTCCCCTGAGACGCCCCAGCACTCAATATTTGCCTGACGTAGGTCGGCTGGCATTTCACTGGCGATAGGGTGACCTGAGTGGGGCCGCCGTCCCTGTGTTCTTTGGGACGTTACACTTTTACATCTTAGTCAAGCCCTTCATTGTGGGAGTTGCTCGGGTGGTCGGATCGGGGTCTCCGTGACAAGTCCCTTGATGACGGGGGACGAGAGAAGCACACCAGAGCTATAAAACCGGATATCTTTGGTAAGCTGGAGATGGGGATGATTACTGAGAAACACTATGCATTGACAGATGGTCCAAGTGCTAGATATTTGACGCTTTTTGTGTCTGAGACGTAAGTCCATCGTGAGAAGCCTGCTTTGAATGTTGCCCAGGCCCTGCACGACATCCTGGACCAACACGAGTCCACCGAGTCCCTTCAGATCTTTATTTTGGACTCCACTAACATGAGCACCAGATGGAAGGGAGGCAGCCACGCTTTCTGGAAAAAGTTATAGGGAGGAGGCTCTTCTGGGCCTATATCCAAACGAATGAGCTGCCTCTAAGGCACTTAATTGCTGACATTGTTGGCCCTACTAGCTCAGCCATGGACTTCACAGGCCCAGTGTCCTCCTTCCTCTCAGAGGTCAATGACATGGCCTACAATCCCGGTTTTAGGGGGGTGTGTGGAGGTGAGGACCTCATCTGCGTACCGGATAGTGTAGTGGATACCATGAGCACAGACATCAATACTTCTTATACGCTGGTCCAGGCAGTAAAGGATGGCGGGCTCTCCCTGCGCTGCAGGAGATGCACTGCGGCTCACTTTGCCCTGCCAGGTGGCTGACCACTGCGCAGAAACTGGTCTACATGTGGACTGAGCAGCACAGTCTAACTGGCCAGCTCCTCAGGATGCTAGAGATCCTCGGTAAGGTTCTGCCTCCAGTACTACTTCAAGTTTTACTTCAAAATGAAGGTCCAGCACTACATTGTAGATGCACTTTATCATATCCTGACCATTTTCAGGGTTCTAAAAACTCAGCCAATCAATGTGAAGGACACCAGCACCTTTACGTGAAGATGGGGTCATGGTACTCGTACCCTGAGTGCCTCTTGGTCTCCCTGCCAGCCAGTTTAAACGCTGAGGACAAGCAGTTTGCCATCAGCCAGCTTCTGGACGTGCAGGGAGGAGCTGAGTATGGGAACAACAGCCTGAGGCCAACGATTACTCCTAAGTTGAAGCTTTTGGCCAAATTCTTGATCAACGTGATCAGCTGGAAGCCTGGAGAGTTGCAGGAGCAGGACACCTGTTCCATCTCCACGACTAATAAGAATTTCCTTGACGTGCCTTTGTTCCTCCAAAGTTTTCCTGCCCCACCCAATCGACAGAAAGGTTCGTGAAGTTGGTGACAGAGGCGGTGGCTGCCGTGTCTAGACGCCAGGCTAGGGATGGCTACATCAGCACAAGGCTGCACCACAGGGAGGAGATGCCAGAGCTCACCACCAAGAAGTACATCCTGGCATCATTCTATGTCTGAATGCTCCAGCGAGGCATTGATGGTGGTGCGCCATGAGCGGGAGCGACGACGACTCCGGTGGTCTGGTCGGGGGTCGACTGAGGTGATCTCTAGATATTATATCCCGCCACTCCGCCTGCAACGAACCGGTGCCGCTCCAAAACCAGCATGGACGACGGGATCTTTACTGCGGGCTAGAACTGACAGGCTTGAACTGTATGTTCGGAGGCTGCCAGTTGTGGTGGAGGACTGTGGGGATCGTCCCTGTGGTGCATCGGGTCGGTGGCTCTGGCGTGGGGGGTTGTTTGCCCATGCAGAGGCCGCTGCTAGCTCGGTGGGCTGGGTTCTGCGGCGTGCATCATGGGCAGTGACGGCGGCTCTGAGCGCCCAGTCTGGGCGGTGAGCGTGATGGTGTTGTGTCGCGCACCCGTAATCATGAGTGCTCGATGGAGGCCTAGCTGAAGCAGACTATCACGAACTTGGATGATGTGGACAACAATTGACTTATCATAAAGTGCATCAATTTCTTCAGTTGGTATGGCTGTATTGATCTCGCTGTGGTGCACCCAAAAATTCGTTTGTGACGTCACATGGTGCTGCCCTATGTGGCGGGTCAGGCGGCCCAGGAGGCTTCAGGACACCTATTCAGCTCTGGTAGAGGACCCATGGGTCACCATAGCAAACAACCTTCAGAGTAACATCACAAATCCGCGCCCATGCGACGCCCGGCTCGAGCCCTGGATGGAATTTGTGGCGAATTTGCTAAGCTGGTATATGACTGTTCAGTGCTCAGCCTAGCCACCTACACCTACAGTGCATTGGCCTGCTGCTACCGGACGCATCTCTTGGGGCAGGATATGTGACTTGGACGTGAGCTGGGGCTGTGTGTCTCTTCTAAATTCATTGACAAAACTGTACTCCGGAATATATGTTGGTGGATTAACTGCATATGTCCCTGATGTTCTTCATAATTTGTAAACTGCGTTGGCATTGATGAAAATTGTTTAGACAGCCCGAATTTTGCGAAGGAAGGAGTGCTCAAAAACGAAAACGCAAAAGAGTAAAACCATCTTAAAATTGAATTTTACATAGGAAAATATGTGTCCTAAGACGAAAATATCAATTTTCGTATTTCCGCTAGGTTCTCACTGAGCCCTACTGTACATGTACTTGTCAAATGCCACTATCAGGTCCTCATGGTGCACAAAATCAATACCAACAATGGTTTCAATACTTAAAGGGAGATACGCGAAAAAAATATTGGCTAGATTAAAAGGTCCCAAAAACTTGTTTCAGAAGTCATATTCTCATTTTTGTGAATTCGACCTACAAATGCCTTAACACGCGCATTGACGGGGCGGGTACCCGCCCCCCTCGGGTTTTTCGGATATAGCAGAAAAACAGCGGCGCGTAGCGCCGCCGTTTTTACTTGGCATACCTTTTCCCTCATCATTTTTACAACTTCTGTGAAAATTTTAAGGTTAGGTCATCCAAGGTCAGGTCACCAGTACAGGTCAAGTGACCCGACCTAAAAAAAGTTTAAGATAGCATAAGTCGGAGCAGGGTGAACTTATCTGATTGAAACTCATATCACATAATGGCCCCACCGAGTTCTCTAAAATATGTTCCGGTATTTTTCCTGTTCAATGCAGAAAACTGCTGGCTGTGGTTCTCGGCCAACTCTAGGATTACATTGCTCGTCCTCTGAAGCTTGTCTTCCAGCAGCAGGCGTATTGGCGATAGTCACTGCCGACGGGGAGCACCTGATTATTTCTGTTTTGCGCCCAGCTTGCTGGAGTAGGCATACGTTATTATACATTATTTCAAAACGATTATTATTATTAACACATTATTTCAAAACTGGCCCACAATGGGAAACAAATATTCCAAATTTTAGGTCTATGGGAGAATCGGTCTGATTGGGTTCATCCCACTCAAACTAACAACCAACATGATCTCACACAAGCTGGTCCATTGGGATGATAGCTTGATGATACACAGCAGCTAAAAAGGACAGGTTTTCTAGAAACAAATTTTCTCTTTGAAGTGACCAGCTTAATCTTTCACATATTCTTCCAGAAAAACGCAAAAAATTGCATCAACCAAGATTGCCCTCCTGTCATTCCTATATGTCTATCTATACTCTTTCACAATTATATTGTTGTATTGACTGAATGGGTGCGCGTTACCAGTGGCGTCCCACAGAGCTCAGTGTTAGGCCCTGTGTTGTTTCTTGTACACATCAACGACCTGCCTGACACCATCACCTCAGGGATCAAAATCTTTGCAGATGACACCAAGCTATACGCCAGAGCAGACTCCTCCATTTGTGTTGCATCCCTCCAATCGGACCTGGAAAGGGCACTGGATTGGTCCTCCACTTGGCAGATGCCCTTTAATCGAAGCAAGTGCGGTGTGCTTCACTTAGAAAAAACAAGAGCACAGCTACTTAATGGAGGGCACGAAAGTCCAGGCACTGGAGTTGAGAAGGACCTGGGAGGTTTTGTGGATCAGGATTTGAAATTTCGACGCCAGGCAGCCACTGCAGGTTCTAAAGCATCCAGAGTACTGGCGATTATGAGGAGGTCTTTTGCTAACACGTTCACGTTCCCACTACTATACAAAACTATGGTTGACCCGCTGCTCGAATAGGCAAATTCTGTCTGGGCACCTTTTAACAGGGCAGATCAAAGGCTTATCGAAAGGATCCAACGTCGAGCTACCCGCATGGTACCATCCCTGAAAGGACACTCGTACGAGGATAGAATGCGCGCACTCAATCTTCCCTCTCTCTACCATCGTCTACTCCGAGGAGTTATGATAAGAGTTTTCCAACACTTACATGGCGCCCTCGACCAGGATTATACCCAGTTCTTTCATCTCGATGGCCGATCTCGCACTCCTGGGCATTCTATGAAGCTGATGAAGCCGAAAGCCGTCTCGCGCGTGAGTAGGGTGTCCCTCAGTGTCTGGATCGTGAACCACTGGAATGCATTGCCAGCCCATGTGATAGCTGCTCCTTCATTAAATACGTTCAAATCTCGGTTGGACAATCACTGGGCCCAGCAGATGTTCCACGTATCCGACGAAGATCATTAATCGACCCGAACTCGGAAGGTCCGTGGGCCTCTCGGTATTCCAGAGCCATATATCTCCACAGGAACTCATTAGATCCATACACACTCCAGAAACACTTTTCGGCAGGTCGCTTGGTAAACGAGGGCCTCCATTTCTCTCAGACGCTTCAATATGAGAAAGACTGACTAAAGACTCAGCTTGGAACGAGCTCGTCAGAGACCAGAGCCAACAGGCTGGGACGGCCTAACAATCTTCTGTAATTTTTAGGTATATGTATTGGGTACACTCATAGTGTTTTGAATCATAATACATATTGTCCTAGTTTTCCTTCAGTTCATTTTTAATCTCAATTATAAAAAGCATGCAGATGGGCATGTTCAGAGGGCAGACGGATGAATTCATGCTACAGCCACTTTCACGTCTGGAAACAAACAGTAGCACTCAGGGGCTGCGCTCCGCTTTTAGCATAGGCCAAAAATGGCAACCGCAAATCTGGCATTCGGCACGGCGATGACGTCAGCAATCGCCTAGAAATGCTTAGCAACACATTGCCGCTGTGTATGGAAGAAGACGGGGCTCAGCAGATAGTTTGCGTGTTAGGGGCAATAATACTGCTTTTTTGTGAACGTGGGGTAATGAATCCTGGGTCTGCCCCTCGCCAGATGCATGTTGAAACCGTTCAAACATCCCACGATCCATAGCCGATTTTCATCCAATGAATGGGCGGCTCCACCTCGAGAGCAATCGCTGACGTCACAAACGTAAAAGTCTCTAAAAAAGAGGTTGCCATTTTTTTAGAGTGGAATGTTCTACCTTTACAATTAAAGGCCTTGGTAGCACTTGAAATGGGAGTCACTTGATCCAAGAAGTGTATAAGAGTGCACGGACTATTATGTACTGTATGGTACAAAAACAAATGGAAAAATCTGGTTCAATCTGTGAAATTAATCAAAAACATTTTCATACTTTAAAGAAGGTAAACTAAGGAGCAAATGCACTACCATGCACACATTGTGCAGAGCTCGTATTTGTAACAGGTATAAATTTTTAATTCAAATTACAAGCTTGATTAGTGGCGGCGCTGCCATAGACACATTAGGCACTGCCTAGCCACTTTAAAATGTCAAAGTAGGTATTTATTTTAGGTGGAATAGATATAATCTGACCCGATGTTTAAGTTACAGAGAATATTCCTTTTTCGGATCACTGGGTCAAAGAGCCGATAATTTGCACCTCCGAGAATCCACGTTCGCAGCTCTTACCGTCAACAAATGTGATATTAGGCACTTCGTGATTTCGCTGAATCTGCCTAACACCGTGGCAAACCTAACGTGTGCTTTTTTATTGACATCTCTAATACCTCATTCATTCGGACGCGAGTATTGGTTTGTGAAATCAGTAACCCAGGGTTGCCTTAGGAGCTAGCACGTGCGATGCCGCGCCTTAGGACCTTGATTACAGCGGATTCATTTATTGACATTCTTGTATTCGCAGATGCCTAGCCTTCTCTAGTGCGGGACAGTTGTTTGGAAATTATTAGCGAGATATTTAATTTGAGAAACTCTTGTGAAGAACGTGAGTTATGGCACAAAATCTGGCGGATGAAAATTAAAAAAATTGTTCACAAATCGATCGTACAGCGAGAAATTGGACGTCATGAACAATGATGTGCCGAAGCTGTCCTTGAAATGTGAAGCTCTCGAGAGTACCTTGTCCTTCCCAGGGGTGACATGAGATACTTCTCTAGAATTCTGGGGGTTTTGAAGGTTTCATTTCTGATCCTGACAGTTTTTTGGCAGTAAAATTTAACATGCAATTCCAATGGGACTGTTTGCAGGGGTTTGGGGCACGGGCCAGTGGGAAAATTTAAGTGGTGCTTAAGGGTATGTTTTTTATTTTTGGTATGTAAAATTGGTCAGGCTATCTTCTGGGTGCAGTTTTTAGTCCCTGCATGCTTTTATAACAAGGAAAAGCCTCCATGAATTTCATGCTAATTCCTTCAGAATTCTGTTTCGAACGTTTGAATCCATACATATATTTGCGAAGATGTACACCATAAATAGATGGGGTACGACGAAGGAAACTCTAAAACGATCACAGGATAAGCTCGTAGGCACTAAAACTAACGTGGTTAAGAATCGAGCGAGACTCCAGGAACCGCAAGAAAAAACAATCTCAGATGCCAGCGCCCCGCCAGCCAGGCCGGGTCACGTAGCCACATGGTGGCGCCACCACTCCACGGGGAGGCACCCCCAAGCCGACGCAGGACGCGCCCACGCAGCCACACAGTGGCGCCACCACTCCACTGTGGGGGCGCCACCAGCATGTAAATGCAAGATCCGTCCCCCAGAGAGCCGCGCCCGGCTGGAGCAAGCGGCCGCCCCGCAGGTGGCAAAGTCGAGAGGTCCCGGGAACCAATCGCCAGTGCCACCACATGGACGGCCGCCGCTCGAGCCGGGCGCAGAAGGAACCGGATCCCGAACATGTCAAACAGAATGATGAACCCAACCTGGTAATCTCGCGCGACAAAAACCCAGCCCGGCACACCGATCCCCACTCAAAGGCCGCAGCACCCACCACGGCAGGCCCCGGCCGCGACACGACAACGGCAATACAAGGCAGCATCAGTCAGCTCGGACCCCCGGTCGGTCCCCGCAGGTAGCAACTAACATTTAGATAGAGGTAACCCATCATAAGCCAAATCAGAAGTTATACAGGCGGTCTCACAACATAGTTATACATATGAAGTTTTTAGCCTGGCTTGGGCGCCAACGATGAGGTTAAACATCGATACAGTGAGATACAAACCATCTCAACTCATCAAGTGACTTGAGCAAAGCAAGCCACCACACAGAGGTGCAGAAAGTATGCTGGCTGTCACAAACTCAATGCGACGTATGCCTCCTCTGTCACACATAGCTGGAAATCATAACTGTATACTTGAATACTATTTCCAATATGCTGAATGTCATCTACCTGTATCTTACTTTTTGCAGCAGACAAGGTTCAAGCACCAAGCCATTACACCATGAAAGTAGTAAACTGTGTTTTAATTTTTAGATCATGTTTTTGTTTTTGGAATGAAAATTTCCCATTATGGATCATTGTTTCCAGTATTGGGATCATAACTATTATTGGCAACTCCAACTGCAGTTTCCCCCAATGACATGCATTTCCCTTTTGAAGAAGTTTCCATTTTTGGAAGGAGTATTTCCAATTATGGTACATTTCCTCATGATTAAATGTGGCAATTATCATGAAAATAATTATTATTGGGAATTAATCTATAAATGGGAGCATACACCTACACACAATTGGGAAACCTGATCACAGCTTCCCCCCCCACCACCACTGAACTTCTATCTCACATATCAACAAAAGGGACAAAAATGTCAATGTCAACACAGGATTTGGATCTACCTAAAATGTGTTGGCAAAGTGGACCTTAGGTAGCATTTTTATAGACAGATCAAATGCTTAAAATTTGCCTCCCACCCCCAATTATCACCTGCCTGGTCATTGCTTCTTCCAATAAAAGCTCTGAGGCAACTACCCTGCATAGATGTAAAATTACGTCTATTGGCCTAATAGGTACAGAGGTATTGGAAGTCTCATACCAAAGAAAGATCCAGTGTAGTCAAAATCATGCTTTAACTCTATGCAGTTCAGGTCCTGTGTGTTGCTTACTACCACTGGTAGTAAGGAACACACCCCCAACCAGCGTTTTTCAAGTCTCTTTTTTCAAGATTTTCTGAGATGAGAAGGGGTTCTACTAGGCCCCCTCCACTGCACGTTAGTGCCGGGCCCCTCTTCAGTGTGTGTTTTAACACTTTGTGGACTGCATTGGCACACATTTGCTATCTGTACAGTATTGACATGACAATTTGATCATGAAATCTCACCTGAATTACTGTTTTTGCCAGTCTGTTGCTGGCGCCAACTCTCCCAACTTCCTCCAGCTCCAAATCTACCTAACCAATCTTGATCTAGGGCACAAATAAGGTAAGGCACAAGCAAGCTAAGGAATGAAAAACCAAGTTTGATATGTGAAAGTGCATCAGTCTCAAAGAAGTCTACATTCATCTTAGATTAGCCATGGGCAGCACTATTTATTCCGGCTAGTTTTAGCCTGCACTTATTTCAGATATATGTAATAAATATGCCCTCAAAAGCAGTGGCTTCCCACCTGTTTACATTTTTGGCAGGCTCTACATCTGGCTCTACATCACATAAACACTTCGAACTTTTCTTGTCGCTGCTGCGTAGCCTAAGTAGAATTGCTGCCCAGCTATGTTTATTTTTTCACTCATTTAGTACTTTTCTTAGTAGCTTTTAGGCGTACTTAATACTAAATTCAAAAAAATAGGGACCACTAAATCGAAGAGACTCAAACTTAAAATAGAATTTACCCTGATAAAATGGACAGAGAAGTACTTGAAAACGCATCTGCGTTATCGTTAATGCCTTAAATATTCCCACAATCGTCTATTTCTCGAAAAAATTGACTGTCACATTTCGGGCATCTAGGCGGCAACTTTCTGGCCACTACTAACAATCGGCACCATTGGGCTGCATGTTAAAATCTGGCAACTGTGACAGCGGTTTCCGGGTTTTCTGCAGCGGGGGTCCCTCGTTTTAGTAGAAACTGAACACAGTACCAATATTGTATCACTGATGGTACGCTGTGCAAATGAAGAACAGACTTGCTAAATTAAAATATTCCCTTCACGTTTGATTCTGTATTTGGAAAATATGTGGTTTGATATTGAAAAATAGAGTCAGGATCCCTATTTTGTCACATTTATGCACCTCAATTTTCGTAGATGTGTCACAAACTCCAGTAGCCGAGTTGGCAAGTTTCTGCACCTCTGCCACCACACTCGGTACCCGTCACAGCGCCATCCTCTTCTACAGCACCGCGCTGCGTGTGCAGTAGAGTTATCTGGTACCTCCATGTGGAGGGGTCACTCAGAACGCGCGTAGGAGTACTGAGGGATGTAGCGCACGATCGCCAACAGCAGGAGCATCCGCACATCCCCCCGGCGGAGGACGAGGCCGAGGAAAGCCGGCGCCCACCCGGCCAGGGCCGAGGTCGGAGCGGGCGCAACACCTCGCAGTCCAGCGCGGTCGCACGGTAAGTTAACAGCAGCCCGGCGACGCCGGACAGGCGGGCGATTACCAGGCCGCCATCGAATTGGTGCCAGGACAAGATGTCGTTTTGTAGATCACCCGTAGCAGATGAAGGCGCGGGACCCATCGGTCGCGGCCGACACCGCACCGCCGCCGCCGCTGTCCCCCGGTACGCCGGTCAGGCAGCCCACCGCGCCACCAGACGATGACGGGAGGGTCACCGCCTCCACGCAGCGGCGACGAGATCAGGCATTTCTTTCTCCAAACTGGACCTACGGCAGATCGGCAGATCCGGGAGTCGCTGACTGAGCGGTCAGGCACCACGCCCAGCCGCTTCAACGCCGCCTTTGATCCTCCGCACTGCTGTGCGGGAGTCGATGTCTGGTACTCTCAGGCGGCCGGGTCACTCCCCGGGTCGTACCCAGTCCATCCACATGCTGCGCCAGGGGCCGGTGCCGAGGCAGCCGGCAGAGAACAGAGGCGGTCAGGCCGGCGCCCCGCCGCAGCACCCCGGACACCTCCAGAAGCTACAAGGCATTCTGAAAGCGCGGTAGGGACGAATTAAAGAGAGCAGGGAGGGAGCCGGGGAGAAGGTAACCTGGAAGAGCAGATGAGTTATTGGGAAGTAAGCTAAGTCGTTTCAAGGTGGAGAGGCCAGATTGGACCAGGAGCGGGGCTCGGCGGCGGCCTCGACTGCCCTCCGCGCTCGAGTTTCGTATTAATAATTTTTGAACACTTAGGTTGAGCTCGCCCAGGTATCCCCAAAAAACCCCAAACTCGCCCGCGGCCCAACAGTGGTCGGTGAATATCGGACAGTTTGGGTTGGGTGGGAAGGTGACTAAACAAGAAAAAAAGGCCAGACAATTGTTGCGAGGTCGCTATTCAATGCAACTACAAATTTTAAAGCACTTACACAAAAAAGGTTACCGAATTTGTTACTATATGCGCCTATTATGCTGCCATTTACATCAAGTATAACTGTCACAATCAGTACTGGTCGGTGAATATCTTTTTGGAAACTGTTTTCATAGCGGCTTTTGACCGCGGCACATCCTCGATATGACGGATTTTTGACGCGATATTTAAGTTCCAGATTCTGGGAGCTGATAAGAAAAGAGAGAATTGTCGATATAACGTGGGAGCGAATGGTTCTGAAAAGTGTTTTACTGCCCTAGAGTTTCTACTATTAATATTTTCTGCTTGAGTTTGAAATTTTTCCGCCAGGGGTCGAGGAAGAGTATTATTTAGATAACTATGGAGTACAAATATTTGAGAAACTTTGACTAAATCATGGAATTTCAGGATTTTGTATTTTTTAAATATTGGTCCTGTGTGCTCAAGAAATTGGGCATGGTCCACAACTCTCACCGCACGTTTTTGGAGTGTTGTCAATCTAATGAGTTTTGATGGGAAAGTTAGGGGCCCAATTTTCAGAGTTGTATTTCAAGTGGGGAAGCACAAGAGAATTATAGAGTAAGAGCAGATGCTCGGAGTCCAATACAGCTTTTGCCCTATGCATTATTCCAATATTCCTCGATATAGTATTTTCAATGCCCTTGATGTGGGACTCCCATTTCAGGTTTTCATCAATTTGAACCCCTAGGTATTTGGTGGTTCTTGCCCTGCTTAATTTGTGGTTGTTCAGAACAATATCAAGGCCAGAGGAAGAGTGGGTTGGACAAAATAGCTGATATGTTGATTTTGATACGTTAAGAGTAAGTCGGTTAGCGACAAGCCATGCATTGATATTTGGGAGACTCAAGTTGATAGATGACTGGAGATCAGAAAAATTGTTTGCAGTAAAGACTAGAGCTGTATCGTCAGCAAATAGTAGAAATGATGGTGATTGAGAACTACGAAATAAATCATTAATATACAGTAGAAATAGTAATGGGCCGAGCACAGAACCTTGTGGTACGCCAAGCGACACACTTTCAGGATTTTCAGACAAAATATTTTTAAATTTGACTTTTTGAGTTCTGTTACTAAGATAGGAATCAAAGAATTTAAGTGAGACATCTCTAACACCATATTTTTCAAGTTTTTTTCAGCAAAATTTTGTGGTTAACGGTATCGAACGCTTTCGCCAAGTTGAGATAAATGGTAGCACATACTTTTTTGTCTTTGATGGCGGAGGTTAATATATCATAAAGAAGAGCAATGGGCATGTATGTGCTTTTGTTCTTCTGAAAGCCAAATTGTTGTGGAAATAGAATGTTTTCATCAGTGATGAATTGAGATAATTGTTGAAATATTATTTTTTCAAAAACTTTGGAAATCACAGGTAATATTGAAATGGGTCTATAACATGTGAATTGGCAACGACATCCTGATTTGAAGATTGGAGTTATGAGAGCTTGTTTAAGAGCAGATGGAAAGATCCCTTGAGAGATACACTTATTGAAAGTATAGCTAAGAAATGGTGCAATGGTATCTACAATAAGTTTCAGTACTTTTGAGCTTATTCCATCCAGACCAGCTCCGCTGTTCGCAGTACTTTTTATGACATTAGCAACCAAGCAAGGCGGAATCTGGGCGAATTCAAAGTTGTTGTTAATTAGCATGTTGAGATCAAAATATGACATGGGATCAGTGGATGAACTAGGGAGCCTGCTGTCGAGTGTCATTCCAATGGTGGCAAAGTAATTGTTAAATTTATTTGCAATTTTTGTGGGTCTGTGATTGTTGTGCCATTGTGTTCAAACATTGGGGGTGGGGATGTGTTAGGCTGGTGTTTTCCTGTGACATCAAGCAAGATTTCCCAAAGTTTTTTGGGGTTTGTCTTGTTTTCTGCAAGTTTTCTTTGAATGTAAAGTTTTTTAGCAGTTCTTATGACTGAGACTAAGTTATTTCTATAGGTTTTGTACAAGAGGTGATTTTGAGATGTAGGCGACCGAGTGTATTTCCTATAAAGATTATTTTTGTTGTTGATACATTTAAGCAGACTGTAAGAGATCCAAGGGTTAATGGGAACTTTCTTCCTGTGGGGTTTACAGATTGTAATTTTACGAATTTCTTCAGTAATGATATTGAGCAAAAATGAAGTTGCTTGTTCAGCATCATGTATATTATACAAAGGTATCAATTTTTGGGCAATGTTCGTTTTCAAGGACTCGATTTTACGGTAGTCAATTGCTGTATAAGGCAATTCATGTGATCCCGAGTGTTGTTTTATATTAAGAGTGATAGTTATTGGGAGATGGTCGCTAATATCTGATATAACAATATTGTTTTTGTAGACTAGAGAAAGATCGTTGCTAAGAAAATTGTCGATAAGAGTTTGTGATGTACTCGTTACTCGAGTTGGCAAGGAGATACAAGGGAAGAAGCCAGCTGAAAGGAGATTTTCAAAGAAAAGGCTGCTGTCAGTGGAAGACTCCAGCTTGAGAAGGTCAATGTTAAAGTCCCCTCCAATTGTACTTAATTTGAATTCGTTTCCTATTGCCGCAAGCAAACGGTCCATTTCCTCTAAGAAGGGAGCTGGTGCAAAGGATGGAGAACGATACACTGTGCCAATTATGAGATTTCTAGATTTTTTATTTTTTATTTCTAAACATACAGACTGGTACTGAGGTAAGCAAAATTCAAGATCAGATCGCCTGCTGTAGGGTACAGAATTCTGAATGTAGATGGCAGATCCTCGACCCCTAGTTTCATCCTGAGTGGATAGCTCCAAATGGTAGTTATTAAGATGAAAAGAATCTGCAAATGTTGAGTTAGTCCATGTTTCGGATAACATTATAATTTGAGGTTTGGTTTTGAGTTGATCTAATAGCAAAGTGAGGGCGTCAAAATTTTTGGATAGGCTACGTATATTTATGTGCAGAAGTGACAAAGCATTAGGCTGAAGCGCATCAAGTGAATGTATGTATTTGCACTGATCCAAAATGGCATGAAAATCTGAGTTTAAGGCAGCACAGTCATCATCTGTTGATGAAAAATTTGGGGAGAATCTGGGATTAATCTTTAAAATAAACTAAATCTGAGAATAAGTACAAAAGGAAAACTGAGCAAGAACACACAACAACTTCAAAAGCAAAGCAAAATGCACAAGAATGCTACACTGAACTTTAAGCTGCAAACAATAGTTAAACAAAACAAAAGAAAACTGAGAGTCTATAAGGATATGCAGGGCCGACCGGGCAAAATACCAAAATAGAAAAAAACAACAACAACAGCAGGTAAGTCTAGAACCAGAAGCTGGAGACAAAAGATCCAACCACTGCTACTCAAAAGTGTTCGCTGAATTTGTGCGGGGGGACCTTCAGGGTGCGCCCACTCCTACTTCTAGTATGGTTCTGTGAGTGACATTGAGGATCTACCGGACTAGACGAGCCCAAGCAGACAGAATCGGCAGCCGCAGCCGGCGCCACCTGCCCCAATGTGGTCTGCGGCCGGCTGAGGTCAGCCGCGGGGACCCAGTTACCATTCCATCTGAAGGAGCTGTGCGGTCTGAGGTCAAGGCCGAATCACCCTGTGATTGAAATCGCAACCCTGTGGCCTCCCGGTTGGCGGGCGAGGCAGGGACAGCGGCCCCCAGCAGATCACAGCCCAACTCCATAGGCCCCCGGCCATCAGCCGAGAGCACAGTGGGGTGGGGAGGATCATCCTCCCTGGGAGGGTCATCATGGGGGCAATCCAACCCAGGGGACAGCTGAGTGAAGGCAACACCCACCTCCCCCTCAGCAACCCGCTCAGCCACAACACATGCCCCACCGCCAGAACGGCCATCCGACCCGACAGCTGCATGATCAGGGACCAGACTCATAGCCTCACTCCCCTGAGCAGGAGCCGGCCGCGGTGGGCCGTTTCTAGTCTCGTCCGTCTGGCAAACCCTCGGAGTGGGTATACCACTGGGAGGAGAACAGACAGACTTGACGATGGTGTTGATCAGTGGAAGCGTGGGCATCCGCTCCCGATGAGGGGCAGCAGCGGGTGGAGATGGAGGAGCCTCACGAATCCCACAGAGGCTCAGGATGTCAGCCCTGCTGGAGCCAACAGGAACCTCAACTGCTCGCTGAGCTCCCTTTGGCTTAATGTAAATCCTCCCCTGGTTGGTATAATGTGACTGGAGTGGAGAGGCCTCTTTAGGGTGATGGATGCTCTTGAGCAGCTTCACCACAGAAAGTCTTTCTGCAGTAAGACTTTCATGAACCAAGAGACCCATTTTTACTGGTTTGGTCCTCCGCCGATAGACTGCCTCACGCTCCGCCTTGTTCACAAACCTGAGGAGGACAAAATTCTTGTTCCTCAGCCTGTGACAGGCAGACACTGCCAGTGGATGAATAGTTATCCCCAGGTGCTCCCTGATGATTGCCAAGATCAACATTCGAGTGTCCTCACGGGAATCATAATCAGGTATAGCCCTACCAGAGAGGAGCAAAGTTGAAAGGCGGCTATATTGAGCCTGGATTTCAAGAGCTGACTGGAGCCTCCCCTGGTCGTGAACAACAGACGCACAGGTCTCACTCACTGAGGAGAGCCCAGATTCCACATCTGTCAGCTTTGAGTTCACAGAAACGAGGTCAGTTTCAACAGCCTCTCGTCTCACAATGTTTTCTGAAACCAGGAATTGGAGATTAACTAGCTCTGAATTCATCTCCTCCATTCTGTCCCTCAGCTTATCCAGCTCACTTCTCAACAGGGCATTCTCTTCTGAAAGACAATCAAACCTCGAGTCGATATACCTTGCGTTGGTAGGTGCCTTCGCATTGTTTGGTGCCTTTGTATTGGTAGGTGCCATTGCCAGTGATTTGTGGTGCCGCACCTTCAGGGAGTCTATAGCAGCGAAGTTGGAAGCTGTGACCTACTCCATGAATTAACATAAGACTTGGGCCGCTCCCTGGGACAGCAATGCAGGAGTGAATAAATGTAACGTAAATGGCAATGTTCGCAACGAACGGAGGCCCAATGTCTAATTAACCCACAAGTACCCGTGTCGGCCCAGCATCATCCCCGACATATTAAGCCATCATTTCGCACGTATCTACCCAGGGAAAGCACCAGGTAGGACAAAGCTCTTCACCACCAATAGTGCACTACAAATTTTGCCCGTAGGTAAGGAAAGGTAAGTTAAGTTGAAGCTAAGTCAAAGCTGCTATAGTAGCTAACGAGGATGAGAATAGGGGAGGCGATGCTCAACCTTATGGGGAGCCAGCCGTTTGCCAAAAGGGCAACAAGTTTTTGAATAAATAGAGATTCCTGTGGAACAGGTACAGTTGAACAGTATCAATCAGAGGAAAGCACACTGAAGCGAACACACTCAAGTATTAGATTTAGGTAACTGTAAAGACAGCTAATATTTTAAACATCAAGTATTACCCGATCTAGCAGCTCAAAGAATTATAAGTACCTAGGTATCATAAGGTCAGCACCAAAAATTAGCTCTTTTACACAGCTCTTCCAAACGATAAGGAGCGCAATTGTTTTGCACTCAATTCAACTATTGCTATGAAAATGGCCGCACGGGAATAATGGCCTCTGGTCAACTGATAGTGCTGGGTATTGATCAACTCTCAAAGAAAACTGTGGCATCAAGAAAAACAATAAGGCTGATGATTTTGAGAGCCCTATTTCCTAGAAAAATATAAGCTATATACTGCAAACTTAGTGTTATGATTATCAAAAAGCAGTCTCTTCCACCTCTAAATTGAATTAGTACCAAATATGGCGCAATACGACAACACTGATAACAAAAACTACGAAAGTAATCTAAACTAACAGTTCTGGAAAATAAGTAGTGCTTTAAACAAATCACCTAATTTTTAGCAACAGAGAACGGAATAATTGATCTAAGGTCCCTAACGGTATTCAAAACCTATCACCTTCCAGTATCACCGCACCTAGTCCAAGAGAGACCGCGGAGCTCAGCCACACACGTCCGGCACCCAGGAGCGGAGGGAGAGGAAAGTTTCGTTGAACTAATCAAAATGCAGTATTTTACCTTTTGCTACGAGCATCAAAGGTATCTTGAACAGAACCCTCCAAAATACTACCATATCCTCAACATGCTGCCAAATCAGGCAGTCAGCTGGCTGTCATGTCCGAACCGTATCTATACAACATACATCTATAGGAACCGTGGGCCTTCCCAGCTTACTTACCTACCTACCTACCTATCCTTGAATTTTGCCTTGTACCTTCATATACTGCCACATAACCGTTTCCACAATCCATCGACGTTTTTATTTTTTTAATTTTTACAATATTAAATATTTAAACATAATATTATTTTTGCTCATCGACTTGAGCTTGCCCCTTTTTCCAGCCGGCCTGCTGGAATCGCCCGTCCATTATCAGGTAAAAAGCCTGGGCGACGTCCTTACCTCTAAGCCAATTGTGCCTAGGCTGTCATAATGTTCAAGCGCCGCCACTTAGCTTGATACAAATTTTTACTAGAGTGCATAAATATTGTAAATGTAGCCTTAAAAATAACTCATAAATCTTTTGATTTCAGAAAAATTGAGGCTCTTAAAACAAACTTATCACTCAAATTAAATGCAATTTATGAGATAAGTGACCCAACTGAAGCAGCAAATCTCCTCCATTCCACCCTCACCGAAGAAATCAAGAATTTGTCCATAATAAAAACAGGCAGGCAGCATTGCCCAAACAGCCTTGGATTGCATTCAATTTACTGCAGTCTATTAATAAGAAAAACATGCTTTACCATAAATATATCCATTCAAAAACCATAGAAGATAAAGGGTTTATAAAGCTTACCGCAATATCTTGACCAGTACTATTTGCACAGCAAAAAAATTATACTATCAAAGGAAGCTGGAGGAAAATAAAATGGACTCTAAAAAACTCTGGACCACTTGGCTGGAGCTATCCAAAAAAAAAAAAAATCAAAGAATGATCTGCCTGAACAATTTAAACACAATAATGAACTGCTATCCGACCCTAAAAATATCACCAACTACTTGAATGCATATTTTGCCACTATTGCCAGTTCTTTGGATGATGCATTACCCGTGTCCACCTCTGATCCTCTCAACTTCATCGAGCAGTACCAGGGTAACCCATTTCAATTCAACTTAATCAGTGTAGAAACAACGCAATCAATCATCTCTTCCCTAAAAAAACACAGGGGTTGGACCTGATGGAATTTCTTCCAAAATTCTTAAACTTGTTTCTTCCACCATATCCCCACACTTGACCTACCTGTTTAACTTGTGCCTGCTCTCGGGGGTGTTCCCTGACCAGTTCAAAGAAGGGCTTGTAGTCCTGGTCTTTAAAGGTGGCGATCCTGCAAATTTCTCTAATTATAGGCCAATCTCTCTGCTCCCAGTCCTTTCAAAAGTACTTGAAAAAGTTGTATATAGCCAAATTGCTGAATTCTTGACTGAAAACAACATATTATTTGATAATTTGGCTTTCGTAAAAATCACAGCACATACATGCCCGTTGCCCTTCTGTACAAACAAATTACCTCAGCCCTAGCTTTTAAGAAAATTTGTGCTACTATCTACCTCGACTTCAGTAAGGCCTTTGGTACTGTCAATCATGATATTATTCTTAAAAAAAAACTTGAAAGGTACGGCATTGGCAACATCCCCCTAAAATTTTTCAAGTCATACCTGTCAAATCGTAGCCAAAATGTTAAACTCAACTCTGTCAGGTCTTCAATTTCAAAATCAATCACTCTGGGCGTTCCTCAAGGTTCTGTCCTGGGCCCGCTACTGTTTCTCCTATATATCAATGATATTCATAGAAGCTCTAAAATTCCCGTATTCTACTTGTTTGCAGACCACACGGTCCTTCTATACACTTCTGACTCAATAGAGGCTCTACAACGTACCATAAATCTAAGCATCTCTGAAATCTCTGATTGGCTAAACTGCAATCGGCTAACTCTGAATGCCAAGAAATCTACGTTTCAGCTGATTGCTTATAACAAAACCCTTGATCTCCAAATTAACATTGATAACGTCCCCCTTAAAAGAAACTGCTGTACCAAATATCTCGGCATATTGATTGACGAGGATCTGAGGTGGACAACTCATATTAGGAGCCTCGAAAACTCTATATCCAGGGGAATTGGTATCATTCAAAGAAGTAGGCATATTGTAAACTCAACTCATCTCCTCCTTTTGTATAATGCTCTTATTTTGCCCTTCTACATGTATGGAATTCAGCTCTGGGGCGCAACCTTTGAATATAAGCTTCGCAAACTCTCAACACTGCAAAAAATAATTGTTCGAATAGTTGATGGAGCTGACCGGCTCTCCCACACCAGTCCAATCTTCAAAAAACATGCTATGTTAAAACTTGCCCACCTTGTTGAATTCACAGAAATCAACTTCATGCACAAATATCTCAATGAATTGCCACAACCTCTCTCTACGCGTCTCTCCTTCTTTGAGCATGCCCGAACTCAACGACATGTCTGACACATGCAACACTTTAACGTCCCTTTCGCTCCCACAATGTACAGAAAATTCTCCCTTTTCATAACCGCCCCAAGAGTCTGGAACAAAACTGTGGCATCAAAGATTCGGAACCTTAACGATGTACCTCGATTCAAGCCGTTCTTTAAAAAAAGTTGTTAAGAAAATATTCACTGACACCTACGATGAGTAATTAAGATGTAAATAGGTGAGCAAACTGTGCGCTTCCCCAATATCTAGCTAATTAAGGTTACCAAATTTTCCAACATCATGCTGCAGATAAGAGCTCGATAGATGACAAAAACTGCGTGTCACTGTATCACGAAGTTGTTTGAGATGTTTTGACCTGCACTCCTATGCTGGCAAAATTTTTAAACCATTAAGCGCGGTCATGATCTAACATAGCACTGCGGGAGTCGAACAGGCCCGCCTCTGGCACCCTACTGCTAGTCCCTAAATCCCATGCTGATATGGTACCGTGCGCCTACAAATTCCCATAGCCCCCCCTCTCTGCACATGCTCACGCTGCACGCACAGCTCCTCAGCTATAACCTAACCTATCCTTCTCTCACATCTAACTAAAATGTTTCCGGCAGCTGCCCAGAGTCTCTTGTGATCTTGGGAGGTGTGATGCTGTTGCTGCGGCCCCTGCGGCCTCCCTGCGCCTGGTGCGGCGACTGCTGGATTGACGGTGGTGCTGCGTGTCTCGCCGGCCAGGCGTAGCCTGGGGGCTCCAGTGGCTGCGCGGCGCGGTACTGCGGTGGCGGCGTCGCTGTGACCGCTGGGCGGCGCTTCGACGGCTGTTGGGTGGCGCCAAGGCCCTAAAAGGGTGGCGCTGCGGTGGCCGCTACGCAGCGTTGGTGCCTGGCCGCTGGCTAGCACGGCTTAACGTTGCATTGCTGCGCATCATCATTATTAACCCATGAATTTATTTTCCTTTTTTCCAGTGTCCCTTTTTTTTCTTTTTTCGGAACAGTTCTAACACTTCCTCACGATACTGCTGATGCACTACTGCTCCAATATTGTTCGAGCTGTCATCTCAAGAATTGTGTGTTCAGCAATCACAGAATCAGGAATTCAAGAATCGCCAGAATCGCGTGCGTGTTGATACTCGTTTTACCCTAAGTCCATGTTGTAATGTAAGTCGCCCCTGTATAGGTGTGGAAATATATGTATGGATATAAATAGAAAGTTAGACCAAAAAGAGAGGGAATATGGGAAATTCAAAAATAATATGCCTAAATAATCATTGGAAAATTGTCATCACCAATTATGTTTCACCCATTTTGGTACAAAAGTTGAACTGTGTAACAATAAAATGAGGATTATTTTTTGGCATTGACACTACTCATAAGTCTTGTTCTGTCTATTCGCACAGTCTTGACAGCAGGCCCTCGAGCCTCTCCTCCAGAAAAGAAGTATCAGTGCCACAACTGCTTGGGGCAGACTCCTCCAACGGGGGGGGCTAATTTTTTACTGATAAAATTTTATGTACTCCATTTTAAACAAAGCACACAGAAATAGAATAAAACCGTGCATCCGTCCCAGTGATGACAAGGTATTCACGACCCTCCACGTACCACAGCAGTAGAAACTCACGCACAGCAGCTATTTTGCATTCATGATGCACAATTTCAAAGATACCTTTATTCAAAGGTATATTTACGGACGAAGTCTTTCCCCTAGTTACGCCATTTGCCCATGACTTCAAGCCGTACCAATCAATATTAAAAAAATATATATATATATATATATATATATATATATATATATATATTTTAATTGACAACTATATTCAAATATAATATTTTTCCACAGCTAAAGCATTTTGTTTGGTTTCGTTTCAAATTTGCATGAAAGTATCGCAAAATTTAGAATATTTTCGCAAGATCCCTTAGGCTCCTGTGACATCACATCACTGACCGGCATTCGTTCTTGGGAGGGGGGCTGGTATGATTTGCCGGCCTTTGGCAATAAAAACATAGCGAAAGACATGCAAAAAACTACATACAGGGAAATTTTATTTCGAGTTCTTAACTTCTTAGATGGTTTTATGTGGCTGAAATTAAGTTTAGATTAAAATTGAGAAAATAATAGTGAATTTAGCTTTTGAAAGGCGCCCATTGCCTAATTTTCTTATTCACTTCCAGGAACTTTACATCGATGATAGATTTCCTTTGTTTGGTATCTTTTAAACAATACTTTGCTTGATGACAAATATGACGCTTTTGAGACAATACAGCTTTTCCAGCACAAATTTAATTAATGCTTGTCATTTCTTTTAATTATTTTTTATTCTTCTCTCGGTGATTACCCGGACTAACTGCCGCCCAAGTACTACTTACTGCCCCAAGCGCCCTCCTCTGCCCCAAGCTCGACCAAGAGCTGCCCCAAATCGGCTGGTCTGCCCCGAGGCTGCCCCAACGAGATCTCGTCGAAATCTGACACATTCTGCAGACTGGCAACTGCCTCTAGTATGTGCTAAGGCTAATCAAACAAAAATGAACCAGAATACTTACCTAACGATCATAAAATAGTATGCTACCACTGTGTGACTGTAGTGTTATTACTGTTTTTCCAGCAGCACCACACCAGGCTGCCAGCCTGTAAATCTAAGATTGGTTCTAAGATTGGTTCTCGGGGAGAGGCTACAGTCATGTGACATGGACTCAATGCTGCTCGCTGATTGGTGTTGACAGACTGAACAATACCATAGCTATAATAGTGAGCCAAAATGAAATAGGTATCAATTAAGCATACAATTCTCTTTCTGGCAACTTCATGAACCTTACTAATGCAGAACAGAAACATTAAATGAATTGCCCATATTTGATAGGATATTTAGTGCCTGACTAACTCACTACACTCACTACACAAAACCTCAATAAGCATTTGTGGCCAGCAACGATGGAAAGCAAAAGAATTCAAATTGTTTCATCAACTTCTCACGCATACATTTTTGACCACAAAGAAAATTTCAATTTAATACATCAAAGGCTCAAAATATTTTACTTACAGATAACCGACGATATTGATATGTTGATCGATCGAAACCGGAACGGTCTACCAACATCGATCAGTTTCTTAACAAGCGTGAGGACCTCTGTATGGCCATTGCAGGCCAGGAGCCAGACATTATAATTCTCACTGAGGTAATACCAAAGGCACAACGTTTCCCAATAGATCAGGCCCTTTTGAATATTGCAAACTACTCCTTGTTCACAAGTTTTGATCCCACCAATGAGAATCTTGGCCCATCTGGTCAACGAGGCATCTCCATGTACACACGCAATAACCTACATGCAACAGCCATCTCATTGTCTGCCACAACTCTGGAACATCTCTGGGTGAAGGTCAGGCTCCATCGACAGGACTGGCTGATTATTGGATGCATCTACCCCAGCCCTTCCAGAGACAGCCACCAAAGCATGCATGACTTCTGGAACCTAATGAGCCATGTCTCAGCAATGTCTGCCTCTCATCTGCTTATCACAGGTGATTTCAATTTTCCACAAATCGACTGGGTAGGCGAGTTTTCAGTAGCTGGCGAGAGTCACGCATCGCACAAGCTGATTGACATCATGCACGAGTTTTTTCTCTTCCAGCATGTTCAAAAGCCCACCAGATTTCGGCAGGGAGAAGCGTCCAGCATATTGGATCTCATCTTCACAGATGAGGAGGGATTGGTGCGCAACTTGCAATTTCTCTCCAGCATAGGGAAGAGCGAGCATCTCACCCTTCAGTTTTCACTCAACTGCTACGCGAGAAGGAGGGAGTATCTTGCCTCACGTCAAAATTTTAGGCGTGCCAATTTTGAGGCCCTAAATCAGCACTTAGCGGCAATAAATTGGGACATCATGGACGACCTGGAAGTTGGAGAAGCCTATTCATTCTTTACGAATGTTCTGGACGCGGCAATGGATAGCCACATACCCAAATCTCGGGTCAGGTCAAACCGAAAAAAACATATATATGACTAGCTCTGCCATGCACCTCAAACAGAAAAAGCGAAGACTGGCACTAGTCTACCACCAGACCGAGGACATAATGGACTTGGCACGTCTAAGAAACTGTGAGCAGGAGCTGGGGGCGCGGTAGTGGAGTGGTCAGCGTAGCTGGCTTCCACGCAGCCGACCCGGGTTCAAGGCCCGGCGGCTTCCCTGAACAAGGAGCAAGCTGGCTCCCGAGAAACCCTTCCAACAGGGAAAGAGTTGGCGACGCCATATGACCCTGGCAGTTGGTGCGTCGATAAGCCCCAAAAATAATTATTATGAGCAGGAGCTGAGGTCTATGACCCGTAAGTTGCAAAGAGACCACGAGCGTGCCCTAGCGCACAACATAAAGATCAACCCAAAGTCTTTCTGGATGTATACAGGTCGAGGCTGAAGACCAGATCAGGAGTCGACGATCTATTAAACGAACAAGGTCAGTTGGAGTCTGATGACTTTGCGAAGGCTTCAATTCTAAACAGGTTTTTTACACTGATTTTCACACACGAGGATGTCCGTTCCATACCTGACTTCCCAACTCGCTGCCCGCAGCCCTTCCTCAGGGACATCACCATCTCGCCACTCATTGTATATGGGAAGCTAAGGTCTCTCAAAACATGCAGCTCCCCGGGGCCAGACTGCCTTCACCCCAGTTTTGCATGAGGCATCTTCTTCTCTTAGCGCACCCCCATCCAAACTGTTCAGGAAATCACTAGACACTGGTTGCTTACCTAAGAAATGGTGTTTGGGATCCATCACGCCAATTTTCAAAAAGGGAAATAAACAGGACCCAGGCAATTACAGACCTGTGAGCTTGACAGCCATACCCTGCAAAGTCCTGGAGTCAATACTCAGAGACGAGCTTCTGGACCATCTGAAGACCCGTAATCTCCTTTCTAAGGACCAACATGGATTCCGCCCAAAACGTTCATGTGAAACACAGCTGCTGGAGGTCTTGGAAGAATGGAGCCTGATGATGGAGAACAAAAACCCTGTTGATGCAGTGTACTTAGATTTTCGGAAGGCGTTCGACTCCGTTCCTCACTGCCGGCTGATGACCAAACTAGCTGCATATGGTGTTCGTGGCAAAGTCTTAAAATGGATTAAAGCCTTTCTATCAAACCGTCTCCAGCGGGTAGTTGTTGGTTCCTCTGCTTCTGATTGGGCTCCTGTCATCAGCGGTGTGCCTCAGGGATCAGTGCTTGGTCCAATCTTGTTTCTGATTTATATCAATGATCTCCCAGACGCTGTAAATTCCGCAGTAAAAATATTTGCCGACGACACGAAATTATACTCTAGCGCCAATGACATTCGATCCGCCATCAGCTTGCAACTCGATATCGACCGCATGCTGAGGTGGTCGGAGCTGTGGCAAATACCCTTCAACTTGGGAAAGTGCTCGATCTTACACATTGGTGAGTCAAACAGAAGCTTCGACTTTGCAAATGAACGGTGTGACGCTGCAAAAGTCGTTTCTGGAAAAGGACCTCGGAATTGTCATCAACAAGGACCTTAAATTTAAGCAACAGGCTGCCTCTGCGGTTTCCAGGGCATCGAGGGTCCTAGCCGTGGTCAGAAAATTGTTTGCCAACATCGATACGTTTACACTTCCGCTTCTCTACAAGACACTGGTCCGTCCCCACTTGGAATATGGGAATGTTGTTTGGGGTCCGTTTAATAGAGGAGACCAGAAGTTAGTCGAGAGGGTCCAGCGACGTGCGACACACATGGTTCGAGTACTGGCCCATCTCCCTTACACCGAACGTTTGCGTGAGCTTGGCTTGCCTTCTCTCTACTTTCGGAGACGTCGTGGTGACATGATCAAGGTTTTTTTACTTCTTCATGGCGACATGGACCAAGATCCATCACAGTTCCTGGAGCTTGACAGTCGAGGACGTACGCGCAGTCACGCCCTGAAGCTGATGAAACCAAATGCTGTCTCAAGAGTCCGTCGCTTTTCCTTTGGTGTTAGGGTTGTTAATGATTGGAATGCTCTCCCTTACCATGTCATCAACGCCACCGCTCTCTCACAGTTCAAAGCCAAATTAGACGCCCATTGGGCAAATCAGAGGTACTATGTACCTCTGCAAGACTGAGCTGAGACATATTCTGACAGGAGCTCGTTGATGACCGAATCCAACAGGCTCTTGTAAGCCTTCAAATTTCGACAAACTTATCGTATCGTATCGTATCGTAATCTCCTCGTCCGTAAAACCACCAAAAACTTTCTTCATGCCTCAAAGAGGCTCTTCTGGATCGCGCTACCCGTGTCTTATTATTGTATCATTTTCGCTGCAATACAATCACGCAATAATGAACAATGATTAATTATAATCTTTAGGGTAATCGGGGTAATCAAACCGCCAGGCCGCAGCGCTAATTAGCTATTGCTCCTATTGCTTTGCTAATTAGTGTTATAGAATTTGTATTCATATCTCCGCGTTTGCCGCGGCTTTTCAAATGGTGCATATTGATAAATCATTGAAGGCCGTGATGACATCACATTGATGTAAGATAAGCCTACGTGACCAAATCCCATAAGGACATGGCTTCTGATTGGTTAATAGTATTTCTGTAAAAGCCTATATTTCCTATTCAAAAGCGTTTTGGAAAACTATTTTTATAAAATATTTTTTATGTCCCAGGTTTTAGCTACCAAACTGCTTCAAAGGAAAAGTTTCACACTCTTTTATATAGAAATTAATAGCTATAGCCCGCACTACGTCATTTCACGGATACCATTAGGACTCAGTAAAGTCGTCTAGAAATGTTGAATTTGAGGCCGATTTTGAGGCATTTTGAGCCTGAATTTGCAAAAATGAGAATATGGCTTCTGAAACAACTTTTTGTAACCTTTTGATCTAGCCAATAAAAATGTTTGCGACAATGTCCCTTAAATCAAATTCGATTAGTTTCTTAGCTTTGCTACGCCCGCCATGTTGACGCGGATCAGGCACAATCAGCTGATATCTGCTCCCATATCGTTCCAACGGACACAGGTTTTTGCAAGGCCCTAAAATATAGGTTTTTGGTTTTTGCACCTGCTCTGACTTCCTCTAAGCTACTCTCTCTTCCTCTTCTCTCATCTTTTTTCGGTTATGGTCCCATTACTAGGGGTTATTTAGAGGTTTTACCGTACAGTTACAGGGAGTTTTGTAGCTGTTTTCTGGCAGCTCTAGGCTTACATTTTATTCATTCAGTTTCCGCATCACGAAGGGAAAGGAGGCAGGGCCAGTGTCTATTGCTTTGGGCAGGGCTGAGAAAGGTCCGACGCAGCAGGACAGGGGATTTCGCCTGTCAATAGAACTGTGTTTCTGTTTCATGTCTTCGTGTTCTGGGTTCGACCCCAGAGAAAAAGTGATGGTTCATCTTATGATGCTGTGGTGACCCGTTCATGAGTGTTGCGTATTCCGATGTCAGCCAGGTAGTAGTGCATACAGAGGCCAGGAACTTGCCAAGGTAAGTTCCATGCTGATGTCATTCGATGGTAATGGCTTAGCCAGACCGTGAAACGTTCCAGGGAATCGTCGATGTGGTAAGGTAGCTCAATCCCTGCTACAATTCAAACTGGTGCAGACATCAACAGCCGAGTCTATGGCCGAAATGTGATCAGATCGTACTACCAATAGAGTCCATCAAGTGCTTTTCCCCCAGCACTATGGCACAGTCTGTGCTAAAGTGCCAGGAAAATGACACTTAAACTTACTGACTGCTATGTAGGTATACTGATCGGTCATCCAACCTGGGTTGTATTTTGACCAATGGAAACTAAGTCATTCCATAGACAACTAAGTCATTCAAGCCATCACATATATTTCACACAGAAAGCAGACAAAAACACACATGGGTACATTCATCAACAACAGTTGACAACAGACAGGACTGCCAGGTGTAGCATGATCTCCTATTGAAATTAAGCACTCACTCAGCATAGCCCAGCTTGACACAACTGGATGAGATGGGCATGTAGGTAAGTGGTTTGTATCATAAATTCCATTTTGTATTTTCATTCCATTTTGTATTGCTTGGAGGTTGGTGGTATAGTAATTGGTATTTCTTTTTCACATGACCGACATTGGTTCAAGGCCAGGCAGATTCTCTGAGCATGGCACAAGTTTTGCAAGATTTATTAATCAGCAATGCTCAGGTATAGCTGGTAGATAGATACAGTCACCCTGAAGCTGACTGTGTGCACATTGGTTGGACAGTTTGTGGCTCTTTGCCAACTAATTATGGCTCGGCAGAGTTGTGTGACTTCGCAAGTAAGAGTCAGAGTTTAACTCAAATTCCAACTCATTCGATTCTGGGTTAAGTTGAGTTGAGTCGACAAAATTTGACAAGTGAGTTGAGTTTAGTTGAGTCAGTTCTCAAAATTTCAATGAGTTGAGTTGAGTTGAGTTGTGAAGGCAGCGAGTCAAATAAGTTGACGAAAAAGTTGGTTCCACAGGTAAACATGATGTCAAGTAAAAGTGTCTGAATTTGCCTTCCTTTTGCAAACCTCCTTTAACCTCCTTTAAATACCTTTGCCCTCCATAATTTCAATTGTTTAAATCAAATTTTCAATTTTTTCAATATTTCAATAGTTATATGGTTCAATCACTATTTTAAAGGCCCATCCGGTCTGAAGAAATCCTGGTAATCATCTGGTAAACGTCTCCGCTCTCTGGCTTTTTTCCAACATATCCCAAGATCCAGAAATAGCAGAAAATAACCCAAGTTTTGTTCCAAACAACCCAATATTGCAATAAATCTGATTCTGGGGGCAGTGATGTGCCCAGGACAGTGTCATGAAATTCACAATTTTAAGTGGAAAACATGTATTTTTCAGATTTATTTAGGGCTAACCAGGGACTTGTTTTGGCCTCACTTGGCAGAGAAATCCTGGGCATTAAAACCGGTAAAATACTTATCTAAACTATCAAAGTGAATACCCAAACCATATTAGTATAATCCCCAACCGCCATTGATGTAATATTTTGCCTGATTACGTCTTCTCGCCAATCTCAAACAAACGCCGATACTATTCCCACATACACAACCACAACAATGATGGCAACATGATAACACAGCACAAAACAAAACAATCCAGGCCTGCCACAAACTAAAATATAGAACCCGCAGAAAAAAACACCAATGGTGACATGGGAAAAGTGAGGCAACAAAGGTATTTTGGAGGTATAACAAACTTTGTCATGTCACAGGCGTTTCTGGCCTATTCAAAAATAAAAGATGGCGCATACTTTTGCCTAAACTGGCTTGGGATTGGCTGCTGCCAGATTTTCAGGCAAAGGAAAGACTTCACGTGGGTAGTTGCTCAGTGAGGCCGATTGGATCGAGGCGCATTCGTTTTCGTCCACTTTTAATTTTCGGAGATTATTCGCATTAGAATAGGATACAATTCACATTTGACGGATCAAAATGAAACGTAGATTTCTATCAAGACCACCAATAATGTGAAAGTAATCTTATAATTTCAAGAGAGGCTGCCAAAATCAACCCTGATTTTTTTCGCTATTTTTTAATGTTGGTGACATTGATGAATAAATTAGGATATATATTATTTTACCGAAAAAGATTTGAACAGGAATACATTTTTTCTTCAAGAAAAATAAATAGGCAAGTTCTAGGTATTTTTACTTTGTGGTGTAAGAGCTTCTTTGAAATTTGCAAGCGCTCGGAACTACATCGTGATTTTGGCCTTGCTGCTGCCCCCCGGCGTCATCTAGGGGCCCCGCGCCGGGGGTGCATACGATTTGGTTAGAAAACTGGATCAAGCGCTTGTGTGTTTTAGCTAGGCGTGTATGCTCTGTGTATGTGTTGGGTGTAAATATATGTATGGATGGAAACATGCTTTAGAAACATTTGTAACATTCGATTGCTCTCAACTGTGCGTTCATCAATGAGAAATAGGATTCCAAAGACATCCAAGTACCGAATTGGCCTCGGTGAAAAGGCCTCAGCTGGATTTCGTCCATTGAGAACAATGACGTCATTTTGTCGTATTTGGGGAGCCGAAATTATCTCGGATGTCATGAATGGGTGCGCAAGTGCAGGCGGTGAGTTTTTTAGTTACTTCGGTAACCTTGGCGAGCCCTGTCTTGAGACGGGAAGAATATCACCAATGCGGAGAATACAGAATTTTGAGGTCAGTAGGGTTAATATTGGAAAGGAGACTGGAAATTGGGTGAGTGCGTGGAAGGAATTTGAGTTTGCTTTTGGTTGAAAGGGATATTGTGGATGAGGGCTCATTTCTTATCCGTGATACTGCAGCTTACCTTTCAGGAAATTCATGATTGATCCAAGCATTTCTCCCATCTTAAATATCTACAGGAGATAGGTGGGTACCTACCTACTCAGTACAGTGCTGGGCAGTGTCCTGAAATTGCTGAGATTGCAAGCTTTTTACACGTGTTCCCTATGGACTAGTCGAAAATGCCAGCCGTTTAGTAGGAAAAACTTTGAGCCCCCCCCGAGCTGCGAGCGTGGATCGTCAGAGATGCAAATCATCAGCTCTTTGACCCAGTGCACTGTGGTAGGAAACGCTGTCGTGGGTGGCCACGGGGCCGTTTTTTTGGATTTTGGAATTTAGGGGGTTTATGGCTGCCGATGTGAAGAAAATTGTTCAGAGTATTCTGAATGACCACTATTATCAAGTTAGTTTGGTTGAAAGATGCACTTATTACTCGTCAAAGTGAGGCAATGATGAAATCCAGAAGTAAGGCACTCGATGCGCCGGCTAGATCCGATTTTTTAACTTTGAATAATAAACGTCAAAACTGAGTCAGACTAGAAATAATTGATATCAAAATGTTCCTCATAATGTCAGCTTTAAGATAATTAGCGTTAGGTGTATATTTGAATTTTAATAAAGGTATATAATCTGAGTTTTAATTACCCCTTTCACAAATCCACCTTACAAACTAGTTGCTGACTTTGAATAGGCAAACAAAAAAGTTACGTTTCTGCCAATTTTCGTGGCAGGTCAACTTCTCCGTCATGCCTGAAGCTAAGTGCGAAATGTACAAAACAGTGTAAATTGTACCGGGCCGCCCGCCCCGGCCCCGCCACGGCCCCCCGGGGCGCTAGGGCTTCTCATGTCGATGCGCTTTCATCACAATCTGCATGTAAGCTCATAGGTTTTCTTGACCCTACCCAGAATCACCCTTGGTCTAGGTCACCCGTGCATAAACCATGCTCATATTGCACATGATTCGACATGCTATGATGAGAGGACCTAAACTACTTCTGATCTCCGCCCAACATAAAAAAAAACCAATTATCGTGCGAACATTCAACGTACCTTTTACTTCGGAACATAATTACGAGAGACAAATGGTAAGCAGTTCACAAACTCATTACTCAGGGATTCCGAATGACAATATGTATTTTGTTTTAGTCCGATTAAACGATTAGTCTGAGAAGAGGCTGGGTATGCCCTTTTGCATGCGGAGCCAGCATACCTGACCAGGTCATTAGGGGTCGGGTTAGGTCAATTTATTTGCTTAACACGCTTACTAGAGGGGGACCTCGGAGGCTCCCTCACCTGTTTCCGAGGTGGCGTAAGAACAGCTCGTAGAGCCGAAAAACGATATTTGGCTACATTTGGGAGAATTTAACAGCGCATCGATTGGTGAAGATATCTAAAAAAATCGGCCGAAAATTTTGTGACGTATAGGCTTTCAAAGTCAGACCTGCATTTTGAGATTGCCACAATCGCGCGGTAGAACCAGTTCGCTTGCAATGGGTACCGAGTAGTGACGTCATAACGTCATAAAACCGGAATAATATGCCAAGGTCACCTCACAAGAAGGTATAGGTTAAGGTCGAAGGTCACAGGTTAAGGTCATATAAGAATTTTCAAGGTCATTGACCCCAGCGCTTCCGGTCAAATAGGGTTACCCGGTTGGAGGTGTATTATTCTATGAAGTCATAGTTAAGGTACCTGAATATAAAGATCAAGGTGAAAGGTCAAATTTAAAGGTCATTTTTTAAAGGTCAATCCTCATTTGCCACCAAACACTGGCAAAAGTGTTAGTCAAAGTGTACATTATCGGTACATCATCATATGACCTCATGTGACCTCATAGGTCAGTGACCTTGGATTATCTTGACCCCAAAATTGTAGCAAAGCTTTTTTGCGACCTTCCCTCTATGACCCTGGTCTGCCTTTTGATTATTCCCGTCATTTTCCCGCTTAATAACGGTATTTCCCAATAGGTCCCCAGCATGGCCAATATTTGACGTTTATGACATCGTTTGACCTTGAAGATATTGATCTAGGTCAATGAAAATTGGTCATGATGTAGATCACCATAGCCCCCACCCACCATCCAAGCAGAGTTTTTCTGTGTCTTTTATTTTCCGAGATCTTAGAGGGGCCTACCACGCCCCCTACAGTGCGCGTTAGTGTCAGACCCCTCTCCAGTGCGGGTGTTAGTTGAATCAACTTAAGTATACATCTCCCATTGCAATTGATGTAGCATGATCTGCTGAAAATTTGGGGTGAATCGGTTCGGCCGTTTCAGCGCTATAGCAAAATGAACACGAACAAAAACCTCGGTGGCCATCCGTGAGGCCGTTTCCGACCACCGTGCAGTGCTCCGGAAAAAGGAATATTCTCTGTAACTTTAACATCGAGGCAAAGAAGATTTATTCCTCATAGCATACCTATTTCGACATTTAGAAGTGGCTAGGCAGTGCCTAATGTGCCTCTATGGAAGCACCGCCACTGATTAACGCGGTGCCAACCCACGGGTCCCACGTCCAGGCATCAGACACTGCCCGGAACAGCACTCCGCGTATTAACTACTCTGTGGACTGCCCGAGGCGAGGCCACCTGTTCATTTGCGCTGATCCTCGTTAAAAAAACTGCCCATCAGGCGGATTCTGGATTGCCGAAGGAGAGAGGGGGGTGTACATGGTCGTGGGGTGCCATCCAGACTGGGGGTCGCCATGTCTGTGCAGCAAATGCTATCAGTTAGGCACCAAATCCTATCGTATTCTAACGGGGGGGTGGTGGTGGTGGTGGAAAGCGGCATGTCAGGGGGCGCCGTGACCATTTCAGAGGCGCCGAGGTTCGATCTGGTGTCCCCATTTTCCCCTTTCTCTGGATCCGCCTATGACTGTGTCCTCCCCCATGAAACCCGCACAGCTTACCACGCGCTGGCCAATTATAGATTCATAGTAATCGCGTTTTGTGCGTACCAGAGAGACGAAATTCTCGGGAGATTTCAAGTGCTGGGTTGAGGACCCAAGTAATTTCAATTGTTTGGGATTGTACTATTCTTGAGGAACGGAACGGTCGGTCTCGAGTCTCGATTCAACAGCTAAAGGTTAACTTAGTTCGTGCAGGAAAATGTGTACAATGCACCGACAGGTGCTTCTCCCTACCGCATGGTTGCTAGACGCTAAGGAGGGAGCAGGACTCAGTGTGTGATGCGTTTTTATTTCTGTTTTTTTCTGACGCTCGAACTGCGAGGCTATCATATCAAAGAAAGAGGAGCGTAATGAACTAGGCCTTGGTTAGGACAGTGTGCCAATGCCTTCCTCTGGATGGGCCGTAACCGCGATCTCTTGCCCCCTGCATAGGGTCACGTGAGTGAGCTGAATGTGCGCGCCAACCGACTGCACCACCGATACCTCGACTTTTCCTTTTATGAACGAAGCCAAGTTGTGGCTGAGAAGCCGATTTTCATGGTTACCTACTTTGCTCGAGGACTGTACGTTTCATCAGGATTCGTCTCGAATAAAAATATGCGTCGTGCCAACTTAGTAGAAAATAATTTACAAAAACAGATCCCTAGCCACTTTTTGCAGGCTTAAAGGGGATGAATCAGTTTGTCAGGATTCCAACAAAGACTATTTATGAACATCAGAAGTCTGAAAATATGGAAACCGCCTTTTGTTTCCACCGTCAACCGCTAACAACAAAATATTGCCTTTTTTACTGTCCTGAGCTGAACTTAGCATCGTGTGTAATCACGGGACTGGCCTGAAGGATGCGGCTCGAGGGGTCATTTAACGTTGTTATTTTCAACGTTTATCACGTAACCTACGTGACAGTGGGATTTATAGACCAATCAAAGTGTTGCAACTAGATGGAAAAGGATTCCTTCCTGGTTTGAATTAAGAAAGTGTGTTTGAATCCTCCAAAACTGAATGGCATTGGTATGGATTGTAGGTCCTGAGGATCCTGCCAAACGAATGCAATCATATTTAGAATAGAATAGTCATGCAGAACTGATCTTGCATAATAATCGACAGGGGCTTTGGTCTCTGTATAGTGTCTGGTTTAAAACCTTTATCAGTTTGTTTTCTGAGCTGACAGTCCTTGCTAGTCTTGAATTCTGTGCAGCGTCTGCGGCAGAGACCAAGGGCCCATTGTGCTGATAGCTTCGTTAGGCTTTAACTGTGCGGTGCTTCCGGCAGAGGCCAGCGGCGGCTTGTGCTGATAGCTCCGCTAGGCTTTAACTCTGTGCGGTGCTTCCGGCAGAGGCCAGCGGCGTCGCGCGATGACGCCTCTCGGGATGCTGCTGTTGACGGCGCTGACGGCGGCGGCGACATCAGCAGACTCGGCGGCGGCCGAATGTGATGCTGCCAAGCGGCTGTCTGACGGTGGTGGGGGAGACCAGTGCGGGCCGCGGCTCCGGCTGGGTCCGCTGGCCGGCGCACAGGAGGTTACTGTGCTGCCGCCAGCCGGCTGCCGCTGCAGCCTCAGTCTGGCTGTGCTGAATCGGCGCTACCGTGTCGTGGCGCCAGAGCAGACGTGTACTGGAAGCGGGGGCTGGTTAAAGCTCGAGAAAGGCACCACCGCTGATAACTCGGCCAGCTTCTCGGTGGAGTACGCCGGCTGGTACCAGCCGAGCGCGCGTAACTGCACCTGCGACGCGCCCACCTGCCGTGGCGGCTGGAACGGCGCCCAGTGGCGGTACGAGCGCGGCCTACGCCCTGATGCCTGGAACGTGACTCTGGCGCCGGTAGTGCTGGCCGGCTGTAGCAAAGACGCCCCTAACTGCCGACTCAACGTCTCCGTCGACCGGCAACTGCAAGCCGGCGCCGAAACCGACGACGTCTACTTCCCCCGGCTGAAAATCAAACTGGAGCGCCTAGGAGACAGCAACTTATTTATCCGGCAGGTTAAGAAGCTTCGGTGGTCTCCGAATAAACATCCTCCAGTTCAGTTTAGTAATCTCCGCGCGGGTGATTATGAGCTAGAGGTCAAGCCGGAGGCCTTCAACTGCCAGGGCGCGCAGGACGGATGCCCGCGGCGGTTCATCAGCGTTTCGATAATGCCGTCGTATGACCAGGAGCCGGTGAAGCTGGCGCCATCCGACCCGCTAGGCAAGGCAGTCTACATCGCCGTGGGGGTGCTGGTGGGACTGGCAGTGGCCGTGCTGGTCCTGTGCCTTGTCTGGAAGGCGCGCCACCGCGACTGGCGGCTCTCGGGCGCCGACTCAGCGCTGCCAGTCATGGAGAAGCCCTGTCCGCCGCAGGCGGTGCCGGTGATTGTGTTTCAGCGCGGCAGCTGCGGCGAGGCGGCGCGCGCCAGCCGGCACTGGCTGACGGCAGCGCTGAGGGAAGCCGGACTGTGGCCGCTGGACGCGCAGGAAGGCAAGATGCAGCGCTGGATACAGATGTATGGGTCGGTGGCTGACCTGCTGGCACGTCCAGAGTTCAGCAATGCCAAACTACTCTTTATCGACGACGGCCCCGGCCAGGCCGAACCGGGCGCTGCCTCGCCGCACGGCGATGCCTTCTTCGAGCACGCGCTCTGTCACGTGCGCAACACGCGGCTGGGACAGGACTATCACCGTGTGTACCTGTGCACGCTGGGGCCAGGTCCCAGCGGCGAGTTTTTGGGTCTCACCGAGGGCCGGGTGTTCCGGTTAGCTGAGGAGAATGACCTGAGTCTGCTGGTGTCGCACCTGCGCGCGCCGGCGCCTCCTGCCGGTGCGGCTCACACTGTCTCCTGGGGAGATACAGCCAGCTCACAACTGCTGCTGGCATCGTCTTCGTCCTCGGAGGAGACCGTCTGAAGCGGCGGCGCCGTTTCGCGCTTATTAAAGTCAGTGATGTGCTATACTATCTGCTCAGAGAATGTTGGCAGAGCAGAGGTAGTCTGTACTATCGCCACTCAAATCTCGGTGAGTGTTTGGCGTGGATCTGGAATGCTGTTCTCGGCTGCGCCAATAAGTGTTGTTGCGATGCCCCATCAGTGGCGACCGTTTGTTTGTGTTGAGGCGGATGGTGTTGTTCGTTTCTAACCTTGTCTGGAGACATCCGGTCCTATGGCTGATGCAGATACGAACGCCGGTTTGTATTATATTGTTAGTGTGGGAATAGGCGTTCGCCGCGATCTCAAAATGTATTCTGCCGTGAAATTGGATGCTGCAATGGCATGGTGTGCTGTCAGTGAGTTTGCAAACAATCCACTCAATGGTGCTGTTCAGGAAGACGCCAAGGCTGGTGTTCGGGGGAGAGGTTTAACTGTAGAGGAGGGATTTTCATATGCAATTTTGACAGGGCGTTGCGCAGTTGGCGTTGCTGGGGCGCGATCCTGAGCCACGCTGCCGGTGACGCTTGCCTGGATAGAAGCGAGGCGCTAACACGCCGCGCCACGCGTACACATTGCACTTGCTCGCGCGTGATAGGAAAAAGACGGCTTGATCGTCGGCGGATTGCTGGCATTTACAGTCTGAACTGAGAGCCGGCCGTTCGCCGTCTCATAGCTGCAGCGTGAAGCTGCTGTCTGTCCGGTCGGGGCCGGCGTTGCTGGCGATGTTGGCCCCGACCTGCCCAGAATGGGCAGCGTGAGATCGGAATGAGCCCGGCACCGGCCGGCTGATCCAACCATTCCCGTTTTGTTGTAGGCCTCAGTAAGTCCTTGGACTTGCTCTCGTGCATCCGCCGCCATACCGATCACTGTCATATGCACTTATGTACGCTTTGGTGGCCGTAATACTCGTCTGCTCCGCCTTGTGTTGGGTCTCTTCGTGTTTCAATGTTAACCCATTCATTCATGCATGGTTGCCTGAGAGAGGGCACTCTTCCAAGGTTGGAGGTAATGACCGGCGCTGGCATTGGCGTTAACTGTGATGTTAGCTGCAACGAAGAGTGCCCATTTATTTTCGGGCCATAATCGGCTGTCTCGGTATCGGTAGTGGATCCCGGGAAATGGGGGATCCCGGTCAGCAGCCTTGGGCGTGGGCCGCCCTCCCTGGCGCGGGCCAGAGACCCCCAGGAGTGCTGGGCATACACCCGGAAGCCACCACTACCCACGCTCGCCCACTCGTGAACGCACTCTATGCAACATTGCATGTGGCTTAATTCGACACGGTGTCACATTCCTGAGTTGTATTGCTCTATTGAACGGTTACGAACCTTGTGTGAAGCTATTTTCACTCAATTATCTAGGATCGGGATCCACACAAAGCAATTGTCGCAAAAGATCAAAACTATTAGTGATTCGGTTCCAAAGCGATCTGAAAGTTACATGGTCCTCTCCACACTCAATTTTTCATTCGCAGCATGTTTTTCCTTTTCCAAATCATACTTTTTAGGAGTACTCAGCGGTGAAATATGAGCAGTGTTAACTGCCGTGTCTGTCATCCACGATTCCAAAACCTTAGGCTTAATGTGAGCACGAATAGACTAGGTGTTCACGCCGCGTCAACAGCAACATTCTCGATGGTTTTTGACATAAAATAGTTCAATTTGTTCTTGATAACTCCAAATCGCTTTGATCCCTGGAAATTTGTGATGACTGCCGAAAATGACCAGTCTGCGTCTGCGGTGCTGGAAATGTGGGGTCCGAAATAAGTAAATGTTTCCTTTGGTCATGGATCTGGCTTTAAAAGTTCATGTTTCGGGAACAAGCGAGATATCGTTAAACGAAAAATTTTCCTTCTGTGTGACTTTGTTGCTTTTCTTAGAACTTGTGGCAATAATGTTCAGGCGTGGTTGGACGAAAACGCGCAGTTCCGAGTGTTTCAACGGAAACATTGTCAGCTGTGATGCTTGCCTTCGCTGTATCCTTTTTGCTTCCTCTCGCATTGCCTTGTGTTGCCAGCACATATCTTGGATGGTGTGTAACACGGTTTTGATGCAGGAACGTCTGCATCGGAAGGGGTTGCCTATTTGCAGCGGTGTTATCGCTGGATGGCCTGGGGTGCTGCCCCCGCTCCCGGAAAGTGGGGGCACTGCCATTTTTCGGCACTGGAAATGTTTCTCTGACAAGGATATCTTGCAATGGAACTAAACAACGCCGAAATCAGGAACGTGAAAGACTTAATGTTACCTGCTTAAAAGGCTGCATCTTTGTTTAATATGACTAAGACTGAACTAGCCTATCTAGCCGAGCAAGCATATGTAACAATGTATCTTGGTGTCAATCCATCAATCCATGGCTAAGGCCCCCTTCAACCGGCCCGAAAATATGTGGTGATGCCCTTGCCTGATTGCTTCACGTTGAATTTTATGGCTGACATACTATTCTATTTAGATTTCATTTCGAAATCGCGTAAATTTGTCGCATACACATTGTTTGATTATCTTTATTGTACCGAGTAGTCACTGCAATAAATAAAAGTTATACTCATTTCAAACGAGTCTTATCTTCTATTTTAAATTGTTGCGAGCGGCAAAGGGCTGGGAAAAGTAGCTGCTCCATTCCCGTGTCCCCCATACTGTGCGGGTGTGAAAGCGTGGATTTGTGTGCCCTGCACACTTGATTGAGTCCAACTGGCCCGCCATGTTAGTATTGGTAGAGGCTTGAGTCAGGAGGCAGTATTCTGGTTGGCATGCCTAAGGATGTTGAGTTCAGAGAAGAACTCTCGTCTGCCGATGCTGCTCGCGCCCGGCATGGCTTGTGTCTCAAGTTTTCACCGCGCCTGGCAGTGTCTGTACCCTCAAACTAGCAATGTGTGTTGCGGATTTCGCGGATTTTCAGCTGCCTGCGGCATGTACTATAGTATAAGCCTGGTGTGTCTTGCCATTCCATCTTCAGTGAACCTTCATTTGCATGCTCTGACCCATACGTGGGCTTGTATGACTTTGTTAAGTACAAGCGCTGGTTTTCTTCACAATACTGACGCTCAAAACCGACCACAAGTTGCTCTTTTTCCGAAAGCAATTGCGTCAACTTGATTCTGTCGCCTGACGGCGGTGCGTTCATACCTTGAAGTGTTTACTGCATTACGTTTTGCATGATGTTTCAGCATGGGCGTAGCCAAGGGGGGCGGCAGGGACATTTGCCCCCCCCCCCTGAGGGCCTGAAGGGCCCCCTGAGGACACGGGCTGCGCGAAGCGCGGCTCACCCGCACTATGCTCTGTGGCCAAAATTGAAATAGGGCCATCTTAAGCCTTCTTCAGCACTCTATTCTGTAACAAGCAGGGCCCTTTTGGCGCTGTCGCAGGGGCCCTTTTCGGGGCGCCGCCCCCTGAGCGAAATCCTGGCTACGCCCGTGTTTCAGGAGCTATTGTGCTATGTTATTTGAGCAAATAATATGTGTATGAGTGAAACCATTCTCTGCCCAGATGTTTCTTATATTGTGTATTTTTGCCTTTTTAATAAAAGGTTCTTAGCCGCTTTTCTTTTTTGAAGGCTGATTTCGTACTTCTTGCATTTCTTATGTGGGAGGGGAGGGGGTGAGAGCATCCTGCCGACCTGGCTATCGGATGATTTATATTATTAGGATAATACATGCCTCCATCCATTGTACTTAGTAGTGGTCTAGTATGCCACATTAGCAGTGGCGGCGCTTGAACATTATGACAGCCTAAGCACGATTGACTTAGATGTAATGAAGTCGCCAGGGGCGCAGCCAGAGCTATCGTACGGGGGAGGCACACCAACTTTGAGGGGCACCCCGGGGAAAAAGGGCACTTAAAAAGTGCCCTTTTCCCGGGGTGCGTAACCTACGTAACCCAATAATACGTAACCTAAAAAACTTGCCCACTGGTTTTGTCGTGACTAGTGAGCCCTGGCTGAATGCGGATTCTTCCCAAAAAAACCCAAGTTCCTTGCCTCCCACAATCGCCGTGGGACGAGGAGTTGCATAGTGTCTTTGGAAGAACACATTTTTGCTGCCGGAAAAAATTTGGGAGATACCTTTTGAACGCATTTATTAAGTTCCATATTCTCAAGGCTCGGTCCCAGTTAAGAGTAAATGAAAAGGTGAACAGGCCGGTGGTCTGGATGGGGATGGTGTGGCAGGGCTGAAAATTGTGAGAACTATTTCTTCATTTAAATTAATTAGTAGAAATCCTGGTTTAGGGGACTGTGCTCTGAGCTCAGGGGCACATGCCTTTTTATCATCCCTTCCCAGAATCCACCAGTATAATAAGCAATTTATATAATCAGGAATGCCTAGGTATCACAAGCCGTTTTAGAGATTCCTCATTCCTCGTTAGCTCCGTTTTACAAGGGGAGTTGCCATTGTGTTCTTATTCCTTCATCTATTCAAGAGCAGCTCTGGGGCCCCCAAGTGTGGATCAGAGGCCTCCAGAGCAGCTTCCCCATCCCCCCCAGTTGTGCCTCCAGGGAATAGACTAGCTCAGTGACCCCGCCCCAAGATGATGGGAGTTGGCCTTGTGTTCTTATTATCTATCTATTCAAGACCACCTCAGGGGCCCCTGATGTAGATCAGGGCCACAGAGCAGCTCATGCTTCACCTAGGGACTAGACTAGCTCATTGGTCCCAGAGATGAGGTCATCAGACTAGCTCAATGGGCCACAGATAGGCTCATAGGGCCTTAACCCTCGCCCCACCGGGGGGGCCATCGATGGCCCCCCTAAGGTTTTTCCGGGATAGCAGAAAAACGACGAGGCGCAGCACCGCGGTTGAGGGCTCTACCTCTCACTGAATCATTTTCCCATCATCCCTGAAATTTTTACCCCGGGTCACCCAAGGTCAGGTCACAAGACGAGGTCAACCAAGGTCACCTCACTTCACCTTTAGAGCTCTGTAAGAGCTACATTTCAAAGTCGATCGATTTGAAACTTCCTACACTTCATGACCCCTCCAGGGTCTACAAGGTGTATATCCGGGATTTTTTCGATTTCGTGCCCTGAGGTCAGGTCACGAGGCGACCTCTCCCATTGACAAAGCATGGGGAAAAGCTATTTCATGATATAAAAGCCACAAAAATGATTGCAAATATTCAGACTGCTCAGAACAACGTTTTTGGACACCCTTTCACGGATCCCAGGGGTCATATTTGCCCTTTGACTTTTCCAAGGTCATCCAAGGTCACCAGAGGTCAAAAACAGTATTTTGACAATAACTTTTGACCTAATTGGGCTAGAGCGGTGAAACAAACACCATCGTGTTTGTCTTGTCACTGGCTTTCATTTGATATACGGCAAGGTCACTTTTTGACCTTTCGTGACCTCAGGTCATATTAGGTCACGAGGTGACCTCTAGCGGTCAAACCACTGGCGGGAGGTCTTTACGTTCCACATAGCGGAAAAAGTACTGGCAATTTGCTATCAAATGTACTTTACCAGGCCTCAATAGCTCTAATGACATAAGAGTTATGCCCAGTTTGCTTAATCATTGCATATTTGAGTGAAAATAGCCGATCTTGACCTAATTTGACCTCTGGAGGTCAAACCATTGACCTGAGCACTAAAACATGCGAAGTAGTTTCTTACTGAATTTACGCGAGCTTTCTATTGCACTTCGCAGATTTGCGCTAACGCCCATATTTTCGGAGTTAGAGGGGGGCCATCGATGGCCCCCCGGTGGGGCGAAGGTGGCGCCGGACCCCCGGTGGGGCGCGGGTTAAGACGTGCCCCGCTGGGGGGCGAAATTCGCCCCCTCCTGGTTTTTTTCCCAGATAGCTCAAAAACGAAGAAACGCAGAACAACGAAACTTACGGTACCTCATTCCCGATCAATTTTACACATCTGACCAATTTTTTTAGTTAAGGTCATGTAAGGTCAAGGAGCTATTCAGGGTCAAGTGACCCGACCTCAAAACCTAAAATTACGAGTTTGAAGCAGCGCCCAGGGAACATTAGCAAAGCGATCAGTTTGAAACCTCTACAATATGATGAGGTCATTAGAGTCTACAAATCTGCTATCTCGGAATTTTGATATTGGTGACCTAAGGTGGGGTCAATTTTTTGGTCACCCTATTATAAGTCTATGGTGAAAAATAGAATGGACTCGTTTTCAGGAAACACTGGATAGATTAGGCTGAAAATCCTCAAACTGTCCATTCTTACCACGATCTTGACCATAAAGTTCAGTTTTTGAGCATCTGACCTCTCAAAGGTCATATCAGGTCATGGGAGCAGAGAGTGATTGTTTTGCCAATAACTTCTCACTGAATTGAGATGAAGCTGCCATTTTGCTTTAATTGTGTTTATATTGCCACGGGGAGTCGATTGATATGCAATATGACCATACCAGGTCACTCTGTGACCCTGACCTAGGTCGAGGTCAGGTCATTTTGACTTTTTGACCTAGCCAGGTCATATTATACATCATTCGATTTGCCGCGATGAGAGGAATCTAATGATGCATAAATATTTGCTCTAGCCCCCTGGAGGGATCTAGAGGGGGAAACGAACACTGCTCTGTTGTAAGCCTATGGAGCATTCTTTGACCTACGCTGACCTCAATATTGACCTGAAATAAAAATTCTTATTATAAATTCTCTTCGTCTTGTCAAGAGCTTTCAAATGCCACCCGTAATTTTTCTTTAGCTTTCGTGGGGAACGAGATACGGAGGGGGGGGGGGAAAACGCCCCCAGCGGGGCGCGTCATGCAAGGGACCCCAGCGGGGCGCGTGTTAAACCAGTTCAAGAAGCCCCAGAACAGTTTAAGGCGCCAGATCACTTCAGGGGGCCTCAAGCCAACTTAAGGGGCTCTCACAAGCGACATAACAGCTCAGGGGACACAAGGTGGGCTCAGGGCCCACCAAACCAGCTTAGGGGGACCAGACTATCTAAGGAGACATCAATAATCAGTTGAGGGGGCACCTAATCAGCTGAAGAGGCACCATATTGACTTAGGAGACAGAATCAACTTGAGGAGGCATGAGATCAGCTCGGGGCCCGAATCAGCTCAATGGGCACTAAATCAGCAATTAGGGCACCAAACAAGCTCGGAAGCATTAGACTAACTCAGCGGGCATTATATAGGTTCAGGAGGCACAATTATTTGCTCAGTGGGGCACTCGATTGACTCAGGGGCACCAGATCAGCTTAGAGGGCAAGTAATCAGCTCAAGGGGCCAAGACCATCTGAGAGGCCACGAGATGAGCTGAAGGAGCACCAGATTGGCTTCACCCGTACGATTATTGGCGAGGATGAGGCATTAGGTGGACACATACTAGGTGTCCATACTCTTCCCGGGTGCTTGGAAAGGCGACAGAATGCCCTAGCTGACCGAAAAAGGTATTAAGTTGTCCAACAATAGTTTCCATCGCTACATGCGGTCCAGTTACATCTAGGTTCAACGGCGTAGGGCACTAAATTTCGAGCCGCACGGCCCAAATTATTGGGTACACCACCTAGAAATCAGAAGGGCACCCTGGCAGTGATGGGGGCATGTGCCCCCTGTGCCTTCTTGGCTGCACCCCTGGACAGTAGATCAACTCCGAGAGGCATTAAATAAGCTCAGGGGCCCGGATCAGCTCTAGGGGCACTAAAACAGCTAAAAGGACACTAGGCAAGCTCGGAGGCATCAAACTAACTCAGAGAGTATTTTATAGGCTCAGAAGGCACACTCATTTTCTCAGGGGAGGGGGCACCAGATTGACTACGAGGGCACCAGATCAGCTCAGAGGGCACATGATCAGCTCCAGGGGGCACCAGATGAGCTCCGCCCGTACGATTATTGGCGACGATGAGGCATTATCCGGAAACGGATTACGTGCCTATACTCTTCCCGGGTGCTTGGAAAGGCGACAGAATGCCCTAGCTAACCAAAAAGACACTTAATTGTCAATCAATAGTTGAAATCGCTAAATGCAGTCTAGTTACATCCAGGGATGCGGAGCCGGAGCCAGAGCCGGTCGGAGCCGACCATTCTGCCCGGAGCCGGAGCTGGAGCCGCCGAAACACTTGATCTGAGCCGGAGCCGGAGCCGTCAGAAAGGGTCCGGCTCCGGCTCCCAAAGAACTCTAAAATTACCAAAAATCAAACGTGAAATGGTCACATTTTACCTCGTGAGATGTCGCATGGAAACACCTTTATTCACCTGAAATATTACATTTTCTCAATATGTTATGTATATCGAGATTAATGAAATATTGCAACTAGGATGTTCCGTAGACGGTCTCACTCTCGGGCAGGTAATGCGCCCCGGCCATTTAGCATGGGCAGAAATTGGCAACAAATGAAAGCATTGGCGGACACTGGCGGATCCATGAGGGGGAGCAAAAAAGGCATTTGCCCCCAAATTGCCCAATTTTTGGCGATTTTCTTAAAAAACCATATGTTTTCACGATTTACCCCATACCGCCGGCCTGCATCCGCCCCTGTTGACAGACGCAGGTGGGATGCCATTCCGGTCATGCCCCCCCCCAAAGCCCTGGAAGGGGGGCAGACTATCTTTTGTACCCCTAAAGGCCGAAGAAATTGTGTGAAAAAGGTGTTTACACTTGGTCTGTCGAGCAATAAAATATTTGCTCCCACCTCCCCCCCAGGAGAGCTATCATGTACTCGGAGAAGTAGTTTATACTAGGTCTGTCGAGAACCCAGGGCAAAAGGCGCAGAAAAAACCATCCCCGTCACTCGATGTGGCACTAGCCGACTTCAAAAACCTGGGTCGCCTAAAGAGGGCGACCGTTTGCGACATCTTAGATAGATATACAGCCATCATCTAGCCGGCTAACCTGGTAATGGCCGCGCTACCAGTTACTCAGGTGTCCGTGGAGAGGTTGTTCTCCGCGATGAAGCTACTGCTTACTGATCTCAGGTCCAGACTAAGAGCAGACATATTGGAGGCAATGTTGCTGCTCCGCTCCAACCGCGATTGGGTGGTGTAGTGAGCGAACCAGCTGCTGGGCCCTGGATAGGTTGGTTGGCTCCGATTTTTCTCGAAAAGGAATTATGCCATCAGCCTATCTGATGTTTTTTATGTTGATCACTGTTAGCTTAGGGTCGTTAAAAAAACTTTTTTCAGGCTCGAACCCACGTTTTGCCATTATATATTCAATTTTGATTTCAATGAGCCACATTCCAAGCGTCTACAACAGCGGGAAAGATCGCCTCAAAACGGTTAAAGATTTCATGTTTCGGGCGCGATTGGCCACCCGGCGTTGCAGTCTCCCCTTGTTAAATTGGGATATAAGGGGTGCATAACCTACCAGAAAAGACAGCGTGGCATGTGCGTGCGTATAAGAGCGGTAGATGGGATTTAAAATGCAGGCATTTACTTGTCAGATGTATTTGTAGCGCAATACAAATGCATGTTATTCCACAAAAGACCTGAAATTAAATGATTCAGCACCTTTGTACTCTAAATCCCGACAGAACATGAATGCCTTCCGGAGGCAAACCTTTCTCTAGTAACTATCGCTGGAGAACGTCGTGAGGCAGGTGCTTCTCCCTATTCTCCTGCGAACTATTTAAGAGCTCTGTTACTGATAAAAGAAGACCCTGTTTCATATTTTTACCCTTTAGGTGGCTCACGAAATCTTCCACCAGCTTCACACCACGTTCTGTGGGACCGTTTACGACAGTAAGTTCTGGAATGCCTTGAAACAGGGGAAGCTATACCAGCTTCTTAATGGAGCCATTTCTGGTCAGAATATTTCAGATTCAGGCAATCGAATACCAGCCAGCTGTCAGGAGTAACAAGCTGGCTGAGGCTTAGTACCGACCATTTATAGAGCTCTTCATAGCCTCTATCGGAAACTTAAGCCTGCCCTAGTCAAATGTGAATCGTTTGCTGTTTTGGCCAATTGTTGTGCGACTGGCTCCTTACCTCCACGATGGTGGTTCTCACCAGCGCGACAGAATATAACTTTCTGTGCACAGATACCACAGCTGATGACAAATTGACTTCAGCACATTCAGGGCGATTTCTATATTAACTTAATGAAAGCACTGCATTGCATTTTATGGATAGCTTTGAGGTTCATAGACGCTCTAAAGCTTTTGTAATCGGTCGCTTGCAATCTTATTGCATTGACTTTACGAAATTTTCATCGTGCAAGTGTCAGAATTTATGCGAATTAACACGCGCCCACACGAGGGGGCGGGCAACCGGCCTCCTCAGGTTTCTACAGGTAGTAAAAAAAACACCTTAGCGCTGCGCCACCGAAATTCATCTACCTCTTAAGCGACATTTTTGCAGCTTCTGGCAAAATAATTTACGTCAACTGGCAGGTGGTAAATACCGTAAATACCGTAGGTCAGCTGGCAACTGACTGGGGAGGGGGTGACCTGAGGTAGACGGCCTTCGTTATGCCTTGTGGGACGTTCAACTTTGGTTCCCTAATTAACCCTTCATCGTGGGAGTTGCTTGTTTGGGTGGTGGGGTCGGGGTCTCCGTAAAAAGTCCCTTGATGACTCTGGTGAGACTCTGACTCCTAAAACTGAACTGGAAACAACTTGGACAATATTTATAAAAAAATAGCGGGCATTAAAAGTGATAGAAAGGGATTCATTGTTTCGAGGGAAACGAGGGCAAACGAACTTAGTAGTAATGGGCCTTGCAGCCTCAAACGAAAATTTACAAAGATGTCTTGATTTTATCAATAATTGAAACAAGTATAACTTATCCTATAAGCAGCACTAACTCACAGAGATAGCAAAAATAGTATCGATACAAGGTTACACAGTGCAGGACAGCATACGTTTGAGAGGATTCATACAATGTAAAAAACGTGTCTGAAATGCTTTCATTCCCAGGAACTAATTTGAATCAGCTCATATATGCAAAACAAATCCTGAAATCATAACGCATTCGACTTGGTCACTTGAACAGGCTGCCTCACTTTATATTTTTAAAAGGTGATCATTTCATAGCCGACACGGATCCCTGTTCAAACGCCACTTCAAACGGCTTTTGATTGGTGTTTTTTAATGATTAGGGGTGAGCAAATTTGAAGCAATATCAGGAGCCACTATGTCAAAATAAATAGCAAAATGCAGCATGTGTGTAGCCCTCTTACAGGCCGGTTGAACTACATTGAACCAGGAAGTAGTATTTGAAATGAAAAAAGAGAGAACATTCAGAGGATGTTTTATCACTTTTACCACTGTTTCCACAGATCATTGGAGGTGGTCGGGCAGCCGCAAATATATATATATATATATATATATATATATATATATATATATATATATATATATAATTCCACACTCCTGGTGCCTTGTATAATCATTGAAGAATAAGGGAATACACTGAGATGACTTCAACACTGACACTGACTTTGTCCTGTACAAACGCATTCATTCACCTGCAATGATGGCCGTCAGATCACTCATTACTTAAAGGGAATGTGACACTTTCATAACGTGATTTTAACTGATATATCAAATTTGTAAAGCATGTCGGAAAACCTGGTACTCAATATATCATTTGTCTTGGAACTCGAGATTTCCGTAAAAAAGCTAAAACCTACCTGCAATGTACCCCTCATGTACCCTTAGCAGCAGGCCACAGTTGTCATGGCTGTTGGTGTGACGACATATGCTGACGTCACGGTGAGCATCAGCCAACTGAAGCCCTTGAAGCGTTCCGAGTATGGTAGTGGTTGCCAGATCATGACATCATCCACAGGCATAAATGTATTTCTTTTCCTAGAGGAGTATTTAACAAATCAAAATATTGAGCTTATGGTACATTTTTCAGAGAAATCATGAGTGGCTTCACTATTTTTGGCTAAAAGTATGCCTAATTGCACTAAATTCCAGGATTTGACCAAAGTGCCAGTGCCAAATTCCCTTTAAAGGGAGATACGCGAAAAATTATTATTGTGATTTCTTGCTACGTGAAAAATCTTGATTACGGAACTGTCAATTATTTTTGTATCTTCGGCAAAATTTTGGGAGGCCACTCACTTATTATCGAAATAGGTTAACAGTTTCGATAAAATGCTGAAACCTTCATCCATCACTTACTTTTCAAAAACTATTTAAAGTTGAAAAGTAATGTTTTTTCTAATAAAAATGTCTGTTCTCCTGTAGTTGTATTTGAATAAATTTTACAAAGCTTTTAAAAAATACAAAATGAATTAGTTTGCCTTAGAAACGGAAAAAGCATAATTACTCAAGTCTACAGCCGTTTCGTACCTCGGGTCTTGAGTCGTTTTCTGCTTCAGTCCCAGAATGACGAAACTTTTGCGTCAGGAAGGTCACGTGACCCCCTATGAGGTGGCTGTACGTTCTGGTTGGTCAATTATGATTTCTTAAAAGTCCTATATTTTTGGTTTAATATTATTTTTGGCTGCAGTTTTTAAAATAACTTTTTGTTTCATAGTTTTAAACTTTCAAGTCACTGCTTAGGAAAAATGGGACCAGTTTTTAGAGAATTTGATAGCCTTAGCCGGGGGTACGTCATTTACATCGATAAGAGGTGGACCGGTGAAGTCGTCTAGAAATGTTGACTTTGAGAGCAATTTTAAGGCATTTGCAAGGCTGGGTTCGTAAAAGGAGAATAAGACTTCTGAAACAACTTTTCGTGACCTTTTGATCTAGCCAATAAAATTTTTTCGCGTATCTCCCTTTAAGCCAAAGTCTATTTGCACAGCACGACACTGTTCGATTCAAACATAGGTGAAACCCGAACCTGTCTTCCTTTGTTTGTAGAGATTTCATGAACAGTGGTGGGTGTCTTATTTACCGCTGGTATTCTTTGAAACTTGTATTCATTTTTCCATAATCGCATCGGCGAACAGACTTTGGAGCTGTCTGGCAAAACTGGCTATGCTTGATTGTGGAATGTACAAGAACTTAATCGTGCTGAAAAATGTATGCGTAAGAAAAGCATGCGTACCTTTGGCATCGCGTATTTGATCTTTCACTGGACTTTTTAAACCATCGTGATATTTTGCCGGTTTCGCAGTGCTCTCGATATATTCGCAGGCGCCCTTCCTGTGAGACGTAGTGAAAACACTTCATTTACATAATTGAATTTTGCTTCGATAGAACTTTTGCACTGAAATCAAACCTTTGCATTGCTTTGAAATTGTGTGCATGGCGGCACCATTTGATGAAGTTAAGTATATTTTTTCATTGTGCAGCACAGCTCTCCGTCAGGAGATGTACATTCTTCAGTCATTTCTCTCGCTTTCATGCCCCAAACATAGGTTCTGAAAAACACGAGCCATCGCAGTGTTGTTTCTGGAGGCATGTTATATCACACAAGCTCCGTGGCTTAATTGTTGGTTATCTCTGCTGTTCAGTAAACCATGTAGAATTGTCGGTAGTGATTAAAACTGGCTATTGAGTGGCGTCGCTCCCAGTGCATTGTTCAATGTTCCATACAATCGTTTGGTCGGGTTACTTTTGAGGTTGCTCGAGGTCAAAGTATTCCTCACAGGAACCAATTGGAAACCTAGATTTTGTGGAATAATAGCTGATAGAAGGAGAGCCTTAGAAAAAAATGTTCAGTACCCTTGGAATGCTCTTGTCGAGCCCGATCGGATTATATATCTTATAATCTTGTCTAGTCAAACTTCAAAATTAACCTGCTTTGACCTAGAGCCGGGCTTAGGTCTGTATGGTAAAAAGAATATTAATCAAACGGCAGTGGCAAGTCAGACAGGACAACCTAAAAAAACCTCCATCGCAAACCTCGACAATTCTCAATTCTCGCAAGTTATAAAATTTACCAATTGCCCCATGCATTTCCAATGGAAAGGTCGTGATCCTGATCTTGTCCCAGGTTATCGATATAGAAATCCTGCCACGAAAAATTATCGTGCTCGGTAACCTTACTATATGATGTGAATCAAAGCACGATAGGTTAAATTCGACCTTACTGATGCATCTCCAAAGTTTTTTGCGGTTAGGTCTCTTGACCTGGGTTGGCAGTCTGACCTGGTATGACCCAGACCTAAAATGTTGCCAGAAGCTGCAAAAATTTCGAGGTAGAGGTAGATGAAGTACGGTGGCGCTGCGTGAAGGTGTTTTTTTACTGCCTGTGGAACCCTGAGCAGGCCGGTTGCCCGGCCCCTCGTGTGGGTGCGTGTTAATTCTCATAAATTCTGACACTTGCACAATGCAAATTTCGTAAAGACAATGCAATAAGATTGCAAGCAACCGATTACAAAAGCAATCACTTTTTTGCGGTGTTAACATAAGGCTGTACTACCGCAGTGGCCAAAAAACCGTCTGCATACCTACCTTAGGTGCTAGAAGTTTGAAATTTATAGCAAGAACACTTTTTTAATTATCGAAAGATATTCTACTAAGCAAAATTTTTGAGGCATCACAAAACGCAATTTGAACTGCCAAAAGGTCAAGCTAGGTAAAAAAAGAAAAGGTCAAACGAATTAAAAGTCAAAAATTTTAAAATTTTGAGATTTTCTTTTCCTTAAATAGTATATTGTTCAAGACGAGTTCCATGATATACCAAACTTGTTAATCAGGCAATGCGTTTTTGAGTTATGAAGCATCAAAGAAGAGTCTACAAGGTGACCTCCAGAAAATGCCTCAGGCTATAACTCGGTCACTGTTGGTCGGAGGGGGTTAAGATTCTCACAGGCGTGTTCCTGGCCCAAAGCTACCCCGGAGACAAAGTTTCAGATTTTTCTAGACATGGTGGTGTCAAGCCTTGGTCGATCTGTCCTGGAATCGCCATGAAAGTCGTTTCCCCCAAGGCCAGGGGTGGAGATCCCTTATCAAACTAGGAGTCCCTTTTGAAACTAGGAGGGTCCCGGTCCGGTCGGGGCCGCAGGAGTGGATTTTTTCGTAAGAAAATGAAGACACTATAATTCAGGCAATGCCTATAAATACCGTATGAAGCCTAATGATGGTAGGATTTTTACAGAGCCGGATCATGACTTCCTCGGGAGGTAAAACCGACATGTACATACATTTCAACACACTTCGAGCATTCAATCATATTTTTTCCGGAACCCAAAATGAGATACGGATTCAAACCTCTGCCATTGACTCAGCCTTTGAAAGGATAGCGATTATAACGTACCGTGCGCTTTTTAATCTGGTGCTCAATGAAAACGTGTTAGCAGCAGAGAGCATCAGCGTGTGAAATAAAAAACTTCTCAATGTTTAAGTCTAGCGTATTACCCTTCTGAGAAGTATTATGACCCCAGCATTTGGTGCATCATTATTTCCCAAAATAATTGTTACAATATCAATATTTTGATGTTATCTTAAATCACCAAAAAATACTCAGCCATGCTACAATATGGTGATAGCTAAATCAAGTATGCTGTTTCCGGAAAATTGACACATTTTCTGAGCTCTTTCTCCCCCTCTCTCGCTCCCTTTGTTTTTTCCTACAATTCAAAGAATAAAAACTGCATCATACATCAAAGGAAATTTTATAAGCTACAAATATGCCACGAAAAACCATTCCTTGAATGTGTGGAGAATTAAATAGCTGAATACTGACAGAGCCTCAATACTGAAATCATTAAAGCGAATAACAAAGAGCGGGCCTTCTGCAAACACCAATTACAACCACAATTTCTTTCCGATACATGACTGTGGTTACAGACGCCCAATTGGTCTCCCAGGGGCCCTTCACTTGCTCAGGGATCCCGAGATCAAGCCAGAAACCTTCTGAAAAATATTTTTCTGTGGGCCCCAGGCCAGCTAAATAGACCCAGCAATAACCCAGGGCGCCAGACAAGCTAAGGGCTCTAAAAAGCTCAGGGGGCCCCAGATCAGCATAATGTGCCCAGGCAAACTAAGGATCCATACTATTTAAACAGGCCCAATGCCACTTCAATGGACAACAATTCAGCTAGGGGCCCTAGGACCAACTCGGGAACCTCTTACATAATACTTCTCAAGGGTCCTAGGCTAGCTCAGGACTCTCTTTGACATTCTCCCTCAGGGGCGCCCTTTTTAGCTCAGGGGCCCAAACTAGCTTGAGTCCCAATATCACTCTAGTAAGCTCCTGTGCAATACCCTTCAAAGGACCCAGAGCAGCCCAGAAGCCTTTTGCAGAAACTCTCTCTCTCTCTCTCTCTCTCTCTCTCTCTCTCCGAGTTCCAGTGTCAATTCAGGAGGCCGAGGCCAACACACTTTGCTCAGGAAGTCCATAAAAAACTGAGAGGGCCAGACCAGCTGGGTGCCTCGACGAACTCACGAATCCCCAGATAAGCACAAGGGGCCGCAAACAAGCCAAAGGGGCCCATACGTTAAACGGACCCGATACTCACCCAGGGGCACTTGTGACACTAATCCAGCTAAGTGCTATAAAACCGAGTCAAAAACCTCTTATGTAGTTACTCACAGGGAGCCCTTACCAGCTAAGGTGACCTCAAACCAAGTTGCGTCCCAAGACAAAGTCAGTAAGCTACTGCATAATACTCTCTCAGAGTACCAGATCAGTCCAGGAACCCCTTGCCAAACTCCCTCTCAGAAGGCCCAAACCCATCTCAGGGGACCCAAGATTAGCCGAGAGGGGCCATTCAAGTTAAGAGGTTCCAGGCCAGATAAGAGGCCCCTGCCGGTTCAAAAAGCGCCAGTACCAGCACCGGGGTTTCAAGATCAGCGAGGGGACCCTGACCATCTGAAAGGGTCTCAGGTCAGCTCAGGGGCCAGACCCACTGCCAGGGCCTTAAATCGGCTCAGCAGACCCAGAAAACTCATGGGGCCAGACCAGTTGGGCCCCCGACGACTTCAAGGGACCTAAATCAGCACAATAGGGCCGGGACAAGCTAAAAGATTCATACTCGGTTAAAGGACACAATATCACCTCAGGGGCCCTTACCAACTCAAGGGACACCAATCCAGATGGGGATATTGTGACCAAGCCATGGACCTCCTAAGTAAATTCTTTCAGGGTCCCTAGACCAGTTCATGGCCCTGAGCCAGTTCAGGGTCTAAGGCCCGGCCCCGTAAGCTTATGTGCAATGTACTCTCACGGCCCCAGAACAGTTCAGGGGCTACCTGCAAATTTCCCTCTCCGGCGGCTGTCAACCAATTTAGGGGACCCAAGACCAGCTGATACCAGTTAACGGGTTCCGACAAGCTCAGGGCGCTGCAGTGCCAACACATGGATTTCAAGATCAGTGTGGTGGCCTGGTTATCTAAAGGGGCCCCAGATTAGCTGAGGGGACTAAATATCACGTCAGAAGACCCACCAACAAGTCAGGCGACCCAGACCTGTTCAGGGACCCCAAAGCCGCTCAGGGGGTTCAGAAAAAAGAGAGCGATACCGAGGGGCCTCAAGCTCAAGTCTAGAACCTTCTGTACACAAGTTTCTCAAGAGCCCCAGAACAGCTCAGGGGCCCCTAGTGAAGCTCCATCTCAGTAGGCATAAAACCAACTCAGGGGTCCCAGATCATCTCATGGGTTCCAGAACATCTCAGGGGTCCCAAAAACATCTGAGGGTTCCAATAAAAAAGCAATTTCTCTACTAAAAACATCCCATACCAATTTAGGAGGGTAAGACAAGATAGAAGGCCCCAAAGAGCTCAGGGGTCCCAGTGTCGACCCGCAGTTCCATATCAGCCCGTGTGTCTCAAGATAAGCAGGCCCCAGAACAACCCAAGGGCCCCTGCGAAACTTTGATCTCAGGAGGCACAAATTCAACTCAGGGGTGCAGGCCAGCTCAGGGGTCCGAAGAACAGCTGAAGTTCAGGGGCCACGGACCAGATAAGGGGCCCACTAGGAGCTCAGGGGCTCGTGTCCCAACTCTTCGGGGTCCAGTTTAGCCCAGGGTTCTCAATATCACTGCAGGGGACCCGACCATGTAAAGGGCCCAGACCAGCTCAAGGGCCCACACCATCTCAGGGGTCCAAACCAGTTGCAGGCCTCAGTCTATTTCAGGGACCGGGGACTAGCTTAACTTCACAGGATCTCAAAACTTCTAAAGGAGAGGGGGAGGGCAACTCCAACGCAGGGTTTCCACGCAAATTCAGAGGCCGTCAAGCTAAGAGGCCCTGAATCACCTCAAGGAGCGCCAAATCAACTCAGAGGGCCCATACCAGCTCAAGGGTCCTAACACCGCTCGGAGACCTTAACACGGGAAGTTCAGAGGGTCTTAAAGTGCCTCACCTATTTTGCAAGGTGCCCGGACAACTGTTCTCCGCCAGAATACGCTACCCGGTCATATCTGAGAGAACGCATTATTACGTCGATTGGTGAACGAATTTCAAAAATTTGTTAATTTTTACTTCTAGGCTTTCAAGTTCAGACATATTTTGAGACCGTCGCAATCGCGCAGTCGCACCAGTTCGCCTGCACTGTAGACCGAGTGGTGACGCAATAACGTCATATAATTTTGCTAACAAATAAGTAAAATTACACCACTAGAATCAGGAAGACCAGGCTCTAAAGTACATTTTACTTTTTCCCTAAAATTGTTTCGAATTTAAATTATCCAATGATGCTTTAGAGATGGACAAAGGAGCTAAGCTCAGAACGCCTATCAACGAACCATAAATAATAAAATGATAACGTCATATGATCGGGTTATATGTCAGTCACCCAAAATAAGGGTCAACGTCACATTTCAAAGTAATTTAACCCTGTGTTCCGGACAGATGGCATTGCTCAGTATAAGGTAAGCTTTGCTGTGACTTCATAATTAAGATTACTTACTGGCAAGGTCGATGTCACGGTCAATGTCAAAGAAATTTTCAAGGCCAAACCTTCATTTCCGGCTCAAAGACTGCTACAGTGCCAGTTATATTGTACGTTTGTGGGAATATGTTTTGTTGATAATAGGTCATTAACCTTGAATGACTTTGACCTCAAACTTTTCGAGGACATTGAGTGGGACCTTCCCTCTATGACCTTATTTCACTTGTAGTGTATTACCGCTTTTTCTGCATAACCACGGCATTTCCCAATAGGTTTTCAGCATGGTTCATATGTGACATTTACAACCTCATTTGACCTCAAAGATACTGAGCTAGGTCAGTGAAACTTAGCCATAACTTACATAACCATCACCCTCATGCATCTCCCAACGGGTGATTTCTAACCCTCTTGATTTCCAAAATCTCAGGGGGGGCACTTCAGGACCCTCCACTGCATGTTGACACCAAACCCCTCTCCACTGCGCGTGTTAAGGTAAAAGCACATGGCCCAAAACTAAATCACGTACCCTCTGTGAAAGACCGACTTAGAGTGCTGCTTAGTTCAGCTGAGGGACCTTAGACAAGCTCAGGGGCCCGTACTCTTCCTGATGCAGAGTCGTGACGGAAAGCCATGGAACCGCCCCTGGTCCTCGGCTCCTCTACAAAGAAGTGGAAAGGGACATATAGGACAAATTATGACTCAGCCGATTCCACGAATACCGTGAATTCAGGGGCGTAGCCAAGGGGGGCGGCTAGGGCGGCCGCCCCCTCCCTGAGGGCCTGGAGGGCCCCCCTGAGGATACCGGCCGCGCGAAGCGTGGCCCGCTCGCACTATGCTCTGGGGCGAAATGTGGGACTTTATACCAGACAGGGCCCTCTTAAGCCATCTCCAGCACTCTATTCTGTGACAATGAGGGCCGTTTTTGCCCATGAAAACCGTCAGTAAAAAGGTACCCTTTGAACCACTGGTGGTCAGGGCCCCTATCCAAAGTAGGGCCCATTTTGGTCTGATAGACCCTGTTAATCGAAAAAGCCATGATAGCTAGCGGGACTATTTGGGAAAAAGGGCCCAATGCGACTCGTAGGCTGTCAGATCCCGGTCTATAGCTGCCAGGGACCTGTCTGACCAGCTGGGTCCTCTTTTCGTGAGAAGGCTGTGTGGCTAGTAGGGACCATTTTAGCCCACAGGGCCCAGTCCGACAGTCAGTGCCATGTTTAACTAGAGAAGCATTTGAGCTAGTGTAACCGTCTAGTCTCCGCAGGGCCCCCTGGTCAGCTGGGCCCTCTACATAGGAGTAACCAAGTAGAAGCGGCTGGTGCGGCGGCCCCCTTGAGGGCCCGGAGGGGCCTTCGAGGATAGCGCGAAGCGCGGCCCGCCCGCATTATACTCTGTGACCTGCCGTGGAATTACATGCCCAACAGGGCCCTCTTAAGTCCTCTCCAGTACTCCATTTCTGCGACAAGTAGGGCTTTTTACCACAGGGTCCCCTAAACTACTATCAGCCCCCCCATCCAAGGCACTCGTTGACAGTAGGACTATCTCTGGTCAGCCAGACCACCTTCAACCGATAATACCGCTATGGCCAGTAGGGCTTTTGGGCCACGGGGCCCACTGCGAGTCGCAGGGTCAGCTAAAACGTTCAGGGCCCTGTCGGACCAGGTGGACCCTCTTTAATTAAGGAGGCCACTGTGACTTGCACGGATCGTTTTAGCCCACAAGGCCCACTCTGGCTGTGAGGACCCTCTTTATCTAGCAAAGGCTCTGAACTAGTATGGCCGACTATTTTCCATAGGGCTCTCTATAACTAGCAGGGCCCCTCCAGAGGCATAGCCAAGGAGAGGTGATTGGGACGGTGGCCCCCCTGAGGGCCCCTCAAGGACGCGCTGCCCCTACCCAATCGTACTCTGTGACCTGTCGTGGAACTTCATGTCAGACTGGGCCATCTCAAGCACTCCACAGCACTACATTCTGTGACAAGAAAAGCCCTTTGAACCATCGAAACTCTTTAAAAGAGGGTCCTCTGAACTACGGGGTCCCAGGGCCCTGTGTCGACATTTGGGCCCTGTCTGGTCAGGTGGACCCTCTTTAACGATAAAGCCACTTTGGCCAGCAGGGTTTTTTTTGGCCGCGGGGCCGACTGTGAGTCCCAGGGCCAGCTAAAACCGTCAGGGCCCTGTCGGACCTGCTGGGCCCTTTTTAAACGAGAAGGCCATTGTGGCTAGCAGGAACCACTCTGACCACTGGCATTGTGGTCACTGGTCCACAGCGCCCATTCTGACTATCAGGACCCTACAAAGGCTTTTGAACTAGTAGGACCGACTGTTCTCCACAAGACTCTCTATCGTCATCAGGGACCTCTCTGGTCAGCTGGAGATCCTACAGAGACATAGCCAAAGAGAGGATGTTGGGGCGGCAGCCCCCTGGAGGACGCACTGCCCAGCTGCACTATTCTCTGTATCCCGTCTTGGAACTACATTTTAGATAGGGCACTCTCAAGCTCTCTCTAGTTCTCCATTCTGTGATAAGTGGGGATCTTTCGACCATCAGAAACCTCTGAAAAAGGCTCCTCGTCGACAGTAGGACCCGCTCTGGTCAGCTGAGTCCTCTTAAACCGACAAAGCCACCATGGTCAGCAGGGTACATTGGGCACCAGGGCCCACTGCGACTTGCAGGGTCAGCGATAGCCAGCAGCGCTATAGCTGACCCTAAGCAGCTGTCCATGGCTGTCTGAACAGCTGGGCCCTCTTTAAATAGGAATCCATGTGGCAAGCAGGGACGTTTTTAGCCTGTAGGACCCACTCTAACTATCAAGACCCTCGTTAACAGTAGAGCCTTTGAACCAGTGGGATCCACTGTTCTCTGTATGACTCTAAATCGTCAGAAGGGCCTCTCTAGTCAGCTGGGCCTTCTATAGACGATGCTGAGGGCCCGTTTGGGCCTCTAAATCCACCGAGGACCTGTGTAGCTTGTAGACTTATTTAAAACAGCAGACAATTTGTGATCCGCAAGATGTTTTGTGGTTATTATGCCTCTATAACCCATCCAGCCTACAGCCAGTATGGTCCATTGTAACCCAAAGGGCTGTCCACAACCAGCAGAACCAGTTGGTGCCTCCTTTGAACCCTCGCCCCAGTGGGGGTGTTTGAACACCCCTTCGGGTTTTTCCGGTGGCACGAATAAACGGCGGCGGGAAGCGCTGCCATACTTGACACAGCTTATTCTTGATCAATTCCGCAACGTTCCCCAAAATTTTAAGGTTGGGTCATCTCAGGTCAGTTCGCCAGTACAGGTCAGTTGACCTCACCTCTAAAAATGCTTAAGGTGGCATAGGGAAGAAAAGGGTGAATCTATCCAATCGAAACATATCCACATAATGAACTCATCGATGTTTGCAAAATATATTCCGGGAATTTTCATATAGATGACATAGGGTCAGGCACGGATCATGACCTCTCCACTTAACATGCATGAAAAAAACAGAAATTGGCCGACAAATTGCTCTTTCTGTAGATACCGCTTGGAATACCTTCGTATTCTTCAAATCATTGTATCCTAGGCCCTTTTATTGGCTCATGTTGCAAGTTTGGATCTGTGATCTATGAGAGGTCATCTGGGGCCACTTAAACAGGGTTTCAGACTTGGGTCAATAACCGTGCAAGACATTCGGATAAAACTAATATTGCGATACCATTACGTTGGATTGTTATTTTGAAGCAAATGATATGCATATTGACTATTGTATAACAGCGATTGAGAGGTATTCACCTTTCAACATCTGCTGTTTTGGTTAAAATGTGAATATTGACTATGCTAGGTTAGATGGTGACCTTGAACTGACCTTAGGTCGGGTCATTTTTATGTTTTGATCTAGTATGGTTGTATTATACATCATTCGACTGGCGGTAACGAGGTGCATAATCGAAATGGTGCTTAAAAATGATTATAACTGAACTCTATCAGACACCAGAATCCAGAAACTCTTCCCTAACATGCCACCTTCTTGACCTGTGGGGACTTCAATATTGACCTGGCCCAAAAAAGTGACCAATGCAGTTTCGTCATGGATTTTTATGGGCAATCCACCTGCGATCGCTTTTTTCGCTATCCTGCTTAGGATCTATGTTCGAAGGGGGATTTGAAACCCCCCCACCAGGACGAAGGTGGCTCGGAGGCCCACCGGCCACCGTGGTTATAACTTACCTCCCTTTGTAGCCTGCAGGGCCTACTGGGACTATCAAAAGAAGCATATGTCACTATAGGACTCTTTTAGACCAGTTGGACCCAAAATTGATTGTATCCCCGTTATCAATGGGAGGGCCCTTTTCAGTCAGCTGGACACTTCGTAAACAGATTCGAAGCGTCCTGGTGGCCCTCTGCATCCAGCATGGTTCTCTGTAACTAGTTACAGAAGGCCCGCAGATACCAGCAGAACACTTTGTGACCATTAGGCTGTCTAGAACCAGCAGAGCTCTCTCTGACCAGCTGGGCTCATAATGGTCAGCTGAGCTCCCTTTGTCCGCCACTAAATACCATTTTAAGTGTTTTCTTCGTTCTAAGGCAACCGCTTTGAAGGTGAAAGAAGCTCCTAGAAAAATTGTTTATTACCAACCTATATTATGTCATACCTTAGTCTCATCATTGTATTGCGAAATTTTAAGTTGTTTAACGCCACATTCTGCCATTGAAAAATTGAAAGAAAACCACTTTACAAGAATTAAACAGCATTTCTGGCGGACAAAGCACGTACGCTGCTGCCTTCTTCACTTCCTCAGCCGGTACTTCCTTGACACAGGCATCATTAATGTGGCACCAACCAGCCTCCGACTGGTTCCAGCAGAATACAGTGTAGTGACTGATATGGGGGCTGCCATAGTGTAATACCGCTCCATAAAGGTCAAACACAAGGCTGTAAGATATCTGCGGATGCCTGAGGGTCTTTCAACTGAGGTCCAGGTCGCTAAGGCCAGGGGAAAAGTGCCGTGAGCGAGGGCTTCGAACGATGGGCTGCCGCTGTAGGGTAGAGTGGGGTAAGACGCATACGTTAAGGGAGAATTGGTCTGTACCCATCCTGCCAGGACGGAATGACTATATTTTTCTTCGTTAAGTTCTTCCATCGTTTTTCTACTCTCAGATGCATTTTTTTACTCTGACACGATGCTAAGTGTGCGAAATCTATTTTTTCTTGAGACCATGTAAAAAAGGCGTTTTAGCCCGATAGCGGGGTAAAACGCCCAAGCCCCCGGATTAAAAGGCCGTCATAAAACTCCCAGCGTATATTGTACCTTTTGCTTCAAGTGAACAAATAGGAATATCATTATACTTACGTTGTAAGACCATTTAGTGACAAAGTTGGTAGGGTGGACACATTTACACCGCATAGAGTACAATCGCAACTTTAAGATAGCTTGTTTTTATGTCCGGAGATGCAAAAAGCAACAAATGTTTGCTGAAAAATACCGGAGTTTACTGGGCGCGTCCAATCATGCCCAGGACCGGACCAGAACTGGCGCTATCAGAAAAAAATGTTAGATGGAGGCTACAGTTCTTACATCGGCCTGGACATAGTAGTAGGCGTCTTACCCAGGTGGGCGCGTTACCCCACTCTACCCTACGTAAAACGCTTCATTTGCATAATCACTATATGTGGCAGGCGCCAGGCATCTAACTTAAGTTATTAATTGGCTTGCATCCTCGAATCCTGGATGCATAAAATAGCGAAAACAGTGCAATTGTATTCGGACACAGCCCTTCCTCAGAATCTTCATGAAATTTATTGATTGGAGAAGCTCTTGATCATGATGTAAGCTGAGACCTGGAATTTCAGATTTCACCAAATTTCAGAATAATTTTAGTGCTTTTGCTTTATTATCGATGCGGATTTGAGGAGATAGATTAATGACCAAATTTTCTACGCATAATTATGCTCCTCAGTGGAATACCCCGAAATCTATCTATCTTTGAAAGAAGTTTCTTCCAAAGAGGAAGAAATACACTCGGCCATTTTCGCTTTTCGAGCACGATTGGCTCTGAAGTAATTTGGTAGGCACACAAATTACTTGTCATGGCGATGTCTTAGGGTCGCTCTGGTTTAAAGCGACCTTCTTTAGATCAATTGATGCCAAAACCGCGGTGAACGTTTTTTTTGCTTGCTTGCCGACACTTTTTGTGGCCCTTTTGGCGGAATTTCAGGGGCCCATTTTGGCCGCCCCCCTGAGCGAAATCCTGGCTACGCCCCTGCGTGAAATTGAACCATTATTGCTTATGGGCTGGAAAATATTGTGTGAGAACAGAAGCTGTAGGACCCAGACTGACCCTCCCCCAGGTTCTCTCGATTTCCAAATCAGGGGGGGTCTTGACCCCCTTAACCCCCGGATCTCCACCCATGCCCAAGACTACAGTTTGTTCATTTTGTGTGGCTACCAAATATTCCCCAACTTTGTTAAAAACTGACCACGAGACTATAAATGAGCCAAATAACGGGATGAAAACTGTACATCTCTAGATTTAACACGCACAATGACGGGGTGGGGGCGGATACCCGCCCCCCTCGGGTTTCCGGAGAGAGCACAAAAACGGCAGCGCTTAGCGGCGCCGTACTTGGTATACCTTTTTTCTCATCATTTTTACAACTTTTGTCAAAATTTTAAGGTCAAGCCATCTCAGGTCACTAGTACAGGTTAAGTGACCTAACCTCAAAACAAGTTTAAGATAGCATAAGTCGGAACAGGGTGAACTTATCCGATTGAAAATCATATCACATAATGGGTCCACTGAGTTTTCTAAGATATGTTCCGGTATTTTTGATATCGATGACTTAAGGTCAGGTACGAGCCATGACCTTTCCATTGGAAATACATGGGAAAATGGTTTTAACTGAATAACGTAGTAATGGATAGTGATAGAGCGCTTATTTTAGCTGCATTAGATTGGCCTTGTCTCTGCGGTTCTAATTATATGTATTTTATCTCATTTGACCTTGATCTCAAATGTGAAAAGGGAAACCAACATGCTGACAAATCAACAAGGACCAAAAGTTCAATTGGGCGTTGCCTTCGCACGGCGGATATAAGAATGTCGGCTTTCTCTATTTACTAGATCAGAAAATTTACCAAAGGGCAGCCCCCGACGACTTGATCTGACCTCAGGTCAGGTCAAATCCTTGATTTGACCTAGCAAGGTCATATTATATATAATTCGATTCGGCTTGCTGCGAGGATTCATACGGGAAGTTGTTTTGCTCTATCTTTACTTGTTCATATGACCGAAATGATTACTTGTTAACTTCTTTACTTTCTTTTCTTGTTGTAATGACCAAAAACCTTCATTTATATGTTAGCCCTATGACGGCATGTTTTGACCTATAGTGACCTTAAATGTGACCTGCAAAAATGGTTCAAATATTTTCGATGGAGAAGTGGATGGGCTACCAAACGCCGTTTACAATGTCTCGCTACCTAGCGTGGTTCTCGAGATCTTAGGGGGAGCGGGTCTCCGCTATCCCCCGTCAAAGCGAAGGTGGCTCAGACCCAAGATACCTTTACTTATGTTGAGACCCCCGTCAATGCGCGTGTTAAACATTACGCAAACCTGTGTAGCCCCGCGGACCATGAAGGTGCCAAATACTAAATAGGCTGCTGAATGGTCCGAGGCAGGCGTTGAATGGCTCGGTCGGGACGAGGCAACATCTGTCCGTTTTGCCCCCTCCCCATAAATCCATAGATCCGCCTATGCAAGGGGCTCAGCAAAATCAAAACGCGTGATAGTTTTTAATGAATTTTGGTGTTTGCATCTTATGATTTGTCTATCATGGCGCGAATTATATCTCTGATGGTTCTGGTCAGAAAATTTTATCACCTCTTGTGGGAGCAAGTATGTAAATTTTGTACCTCTCTCCGGGCTTCTTCAAGGTCGCTGAAAAACAGACAAGAATACGGCGAAAGTGGCGTGGGTGATATCTGGCCGCTTACCTTTAAGGCAGTTTTCTTTTGTCGTGGTTTTGATCCTAGGTAAGTTTTAACAACTCTTATTTGTGTTTACTTTTCACTGGCTCTATATTTGGGACGATCCGCCCCGTTAAACCTTTTCGAGCAGTGGGATACTGACGGCTGCGGTGCGTCTGCCGCCTTAGGAAGTTGATTACTGTGCTTCATTCTTGTTATTTTGCCTGATGTCAATATGCCCTAATTACTTCAGGTCATTGGATTTTTCTAGGCAAAGGGCAGTGTTGCATTATACTCAATTCACAAGATTTACTTTTTATGGCTGCTTAGCAAACCAACAATAATAATGGACGGATTTAAAGATGCATTCAATTTTGATGAGGGACAGCTTGTATTGTGCCCCCTAGTGTGTAGTGCCTCCCTACCAGTCTGCAGAAAGTGGCAGGTTTCAGTGAAATCTTGTTAGGGCAGCCTCGAGGCAGACATACATGCTTGGGACTGCTTTTGCCCATCTTTGGGGTAGGTAAGAAAATCTTGGGGCAGAAACTGACACTTGGGGTAGCATTGACACACTGAGGTGGACATAGAAGGACAAAAAATTGGATTTGATAAAAGAAGCTGTGATTATTGTGCTGTTTTACCTTTCCATGGTGTAAAGTTGGAATTTATGACATGGTGGAAAGAAATTTTGGTCCCAGCTAGAAAATTTTTGCCCTGTGTTGGGGCAGGATTCAAACTGCTGCCAAATCTTGTTAAGAAGCCTACCAAATTTCTTATTATAAATTTTGTCTGAAATCTCAGTTTGGTTTTTTGGAGTCTGGGCTCAATAAAGCCATTACAGGGCTTGTTACAGAGACCCCGACCCCACCACCCAGACAAGCCAGTGTGCAAAGTATGGCACTTTCAATGAGATCTCCCTTCAAGGCAGGAGCGAGTGATGCAAATTTTACTACCCTGGTGCAAATTTCTGAGACTGGTGAGAGGGTGGCGACACTAAAAACGAGCAAAATCATAGGAAGGAGGGAAAAATTAACTAAAAAAAATTACAATGCAATTGCACCGACTAGGCTAAGTGTGCCACATTTGCAGCAAAATTATGTGTTTGAAATTATTTCTTTGAATTCTGACAGGTAAATTCAATGGATATGAATAATCCAAACTAAAACGACAGTACTTTTGCGGGCTTTACATTATGCATAGCTGGCTTTTGATAGAACGTGAACTTAAAATGAGTGAAAGCTTTCAGTGATAGTCCCACCGAACCCTGAGTTCTCCTCTCACTGCCTTTTATCCCAACAGACAGTTTCAAATTACTGTGCCCCAAGACTTTGCCACTCTGCCAGGTGTGATGATATGGTGCTGTTGCTCTGCACTGCAGGTGCAAACGTAAAATAACCAAATCAATTACGGCGATGGGCAAGATGCATAGGTGGATCCAGGATTGCTGATTGGGGGGGGGGCGCCATCCGGACCTGGGGGCCACACTTTTGACCGGCAAAGCCTATCAGGGTCTCAGGGTATCAGGGTATCAGGGTCAAAAATCCTATCGATGGGCGCTGGTTTTCACATTCTTGGAGCAAAGCGAAATTTCAGGGGGCACTGTGACCATTTTGGGAGGGGGGGGCTGAGGTTCAATCGGGGAGGGGGCATGTGTCCCCTTTGCCCCCTGGATTCGCCTATGGCAAGATATCCTTTAAAAGATAGTAAGCCTTTGTATTAAAAGAGGAAATGGAGTTTAGTATACATCAACTCCGGCAAAAAACATTGTATTGTTGAATATTGCTACAATAGTACTTTGTTGGTTGGAAGGCCCTGAAAGATATAACCTGAATGCGTGGGGGAGGGAACAGGCCAGCTGAATGGAGTAGTGGTAAGGCGACAGCTTTCAGGGTTTGGGGCATTCTCAGATCCAGAGGGCAAGGGTGGCACATACCCCCTCCCCTGATCGACTCTCAGCGCCCTTGAAATACCGCTTCCCACCCCCCACCCTCCCCCCAGGATGCGAAAATTGGCGCCCACCGATCCGATTTGGACCCACGCCTGACAGGTTTCCCGGCACAAGTGACGCTCCCTGGGCCGGATGCGCCCCCGATTGGCAATCCTGGACTCGCCTCAGGTCTGGGGGATGAATCAACGTTTATAACGACACGGAAGGGGGATAACATGTAGTTAGGGATAGGTGCATTTTCCTCCCTAATGCATTGCAATTGGTGCGAATTTTTGGTGGCTGGCAATGCGAGTTGGTGCGAGAATTCTAGATGGCTGGTGCGACTCGTCTGGCCTGCTGCCATACTTTGCAGACTGGCAGACAAGCAACTCCCACAAAGAAGGGTTAATTTAGAAGCCAGAGTTTGCAGTCCCACAAATATCAGGGACAGCCATGCGGCTGAGGTCACACTCACCAGTTAGTTGTGAACAGACCCACGTCAGGTAAAAAATAATTGCCAGAGCATCTTTGGGAACTGATCCCAAACCTGCACACACACTGGCACTGCATGCTCCTGAGCAGTGGCCCAGAGCTCACCACTCTACCAACTTAGCTACCTGGGTGGAATGTTCTGTAGACTGGCTTCCATGTTTGGTATAGCTGAGAAATATATATTTTTGTTGGTTTTCTCTGAAAAAACTTACCCTATCACACAATCCAAGACTCCAAACATGAGGGTTTTTGGTCATACACAAAATAATCCTCATACAGGTCATCACTTATTTTCAGCCATGCCAATGCATAGAGATGGTAAGATATTAGCATTAATACACACATTGACAGGAGTCTGAGCCACGTTCTCTTTGACAAGGGGTGGGTACCCGCTCCCTAAGATATTAAGAACTACGCTAGAGAGCGAAAAACGGTAAACAGCGTTGGGTAGCCGATCCACTTCTCTATTGGAAATATTTGAACCATTTTTTTCAGGTCATATTTAATGTCACTGGAGGCCAAGACATGTCATAGGAAGAACATATAAATGAAGGTTTTTGGTCATTACATCTGAAGTAGTAAAGATAGATAAAAATTTAGACCAATGGAATCCTCGCAGCAAGTCGAATCGAATGCTATGTAATATGATCTTGCTAGGTCAAATCTGGTCAAATATGGGATTTGACCTGACCTGAGGTTAGGCTAAGGCTAAATGAGATGAAATGCATATAACTAGAACTTCAAGGACAAGACAAATCTAACGCAGTTCAAATAAATGCTCTATCGCCATCCAACACCAAGTTATTTTGTTAAAACGTTTTTTCCCATGTATTTCCAATGGAGAGGTCATGGCTGGTACGTGACCTAGGTCATCAATAGAAAAAATTCCAGAACCTATTTTAGAGAATTCAGTGGGCCCATTATGTGATATGAGTTTCAATTGGATAAGTTCACCCTGTTCTGACTTTGCCATCTTAAACTTTTTTGGGGTCAGGTCACTTGACCTCTACTGGTGACCCGACCTGAGATAACCTAACCTTAAAATTTTGAAAAGTTTTGAAAATGATGAGAGAAAAGGTATGCCAAGTACGGCGGCGCTACACGCCACAGTTTTTGTTATCTCCAAAAATCCCGAGTGGCGGGTACCCGCCCCGTTAAAGCGAGTGTTGAATTATATTACATGGTATGGAATATTAAACAGTAGATTAATTTTAGGTATGGAGCACGTTTTTATGTTACTATTTCACAGGTTTAACAAATCTGCTCTTTTGGCTGCAACAATTTTTGTTTATGAGTAACATGTGGGGCACAATGTAAACAATGGCAAAGCTGATACAGGTATGTAACATGCTCACAGGTATATGTGTAATATATATATATATATATATATGTGTGTGTGTGTGTGTGTGTGTGTGTGTGTGTGTGTGTGTGTGTGTGTGTGTGTGTGTGTGTGTGTGTGTGTGTGTGTGTGTGTGTGTGTGTGTGTGTGTGTGTGTGTGTGTGTGTGTGTGTGTGTGTGTGTGTGTGTGTGTGTGTGTGTGTGTGTGTGTGTGTGTGTGTGTGTGTGTGTGTGTGTGTGTGTGTGTGTGTGTGTGTGTGTGTGTGTGTGTGTGTGTGTGTGTGTGTGTGTGTGTGTGTGTGTGTGTGTGTGTGTGTGTGTGTGTGTGTGTGTGTGTGTGTGTGTGTGTGTGTGTGTGTGTGTGTGTGTGTGTGTGTGTGTGTGTGTGTGTGTGTGTGTGTGTGTGTGTGTGTGTGTGTGTGTGTGTGTGTGTGTGTGTGTGTGTGTGTGTGTGTGTGTGTGTGTGTGTGTGTGTGTGTGTGTGTGTGTGTGTGTGTGTGTGTGTGTGTGTGTGTGTGTGTGTGTGTGTGTGTGTGTGTGTGTGTGTGTGTGTGTGTGTGTGTGTGTGTGTGTGTGTGTGTGTGTGTGTGTGTGTGTGTGTGTGTGTGTGTGTGTGTGTGTGTGTGTGTGTGTGTGTGTGTGTGTGTGTGTGTGTGTGTGTGTGTGTGTGTGTGTGTGTGTGTGTGTGTGTGTGTGTGTGTGTGTGTGTGTGTGTGTGTGTGTGTGTGTGTGTGTGTGTGTGTGTGTGTGTGTGTGTGTGTGTGTGTGTGTGTGTGTGTGTGTGTGTGTGTGTGTGTGTGTGTGTGTGTGTGTGTGTGTGTGTGTGTGTGTGTGTGTGTGTGTGTGTGTGTGTGTGTGTGTGTGTGTGTGTGTGTGTGTGTGTGTGTGTGTGTGTGTGTGTGTGTGTGTGTGTGTGTGTGTGTGTGTGTGTGTGTGTGTGTGTGTGTGTGTGTGTGTGTGTGTGTGTGTGTGTGTGTGTGTGTGTGTGTGTGTGTGTGTGTGTGTGTGTGTGTGTGTGTGTGTGTGTGTGTGTGTGTGTGTGTGTGTGTGTGTGTGTGTGTGTGTGTGTGTGTGTGTGTGTGTGTGTGTGTGTGTGTGTGTGTGTGTGTGTGTGTGTGTGTGTGTGTGTGTGTGTGTGTGTGTGTGTGTGTGTGTGTGTGTGTGTGTGTGTGTGTGTGTGTGTGTGTGTGTGTGTGTGTGTGTGTGTGTGTGTGTGTGTGTGTGTGTGTGTGTGTGTGTGTGTGTGTGTGTGTGTGTGTGTGTGTGTGTGTGTGTGTGTGTGTGTGTGTGTGTGTGTGTGTGTGTGTGTGTGTGTGTGTGTGTGTGTGTGTGTGTGTGTGTGTGTGTGTGTGTGTGTGTGTGTGTGTGTGTGTGTGTGTGTGTGTGTGTGTGTGTGTGTGTGTGTGTGTGTGTGTGTGTGTGTGTGTGTGTGTGTGTGTGTGTGTGTGTGTGTGTGTGTGTGTGTGTGTGTGTGTGTGTGTGTGTGTGTGTGTGTGTGTGTGTGTGTGTGTGTGTGTGTGTGTGTGTGTGTGTGTGTGTGTGTGTGTGTGTGTGTGTGTGTGTGTGTGTGTGTGTGTGTGTGTGTGTGTGTGTGTGTGTGTGTGTGTGTGTGTGTGAGTGTGTGTGTGTGTGTGTGTGAGTGTGTGTGTGTGTGTGTGTGTGTGTGGTGATAGTATACAGGTGTGTGGTCCCATAAATATAATCAAAGTCCCTCATCTTTGACAGTCCACTGCACTTGTCCCGCAAGATGCCCTGGATCGTGGATTGTAACAATATTGCTGGACAGCGGACAGCTGCTACTTGATCCCTCTAGTATATTCTTTCTGAATTGCAGTCATAAGTTGCAAGGTCATGTAAGGTCTGCTTATGAACCTAGGTTTAAGCGACCTCTCCAAAAATTAAGCTTGCACTGCTCCCACGAAATTCAACCAAATTGTTTGAACCCATTCTATGTTGTAAGGGCAGCTAATATGGAAACTCTGTCATTCAGGACTTATAAACATAAAAGGTTGAGCCATCTCAGTGGTCACCTCATAGTATGGCAATGGGACCGTTTTGAAATGTCTGATTTTCAGTGCATATATTTCAGTCCCACTTGAAATTTCAAAACCATGAGTTTGGGGTCAATTACCATGCTTTAAGATGCAAAATTGTCGTGTCACTTGGCATAGGCGGATCCAGGGGGGCAAGGGGGGGCACGTGCCCCCGATCGACCCTCGGCGCCCCCTGAAAGGTCAATGGCGCCCCCTGAAATGTCGCTTCCCACCCCCCCAGGATGCGAAAGTCGGCGCCCACCGATAGGATTTGGCGCCCACCTGATAGCTTTTGCCGGTCATAAGTGGCGCCCCCTGGTCCGGATGGCGCCCCCCGGTCCGGATGGCGCCCCCGGGAAGGTGCCCCCGATCGGCAATCCTGGATCCGCCTATGTCACTTGGTCATCTGAGGTTATATTAACAATTTACAATACCTCACCAAATGTTTTTTTGACTGAAAGAAATTATACCTTCAGTTTTAACACCATTGCGTTTTTCTTATTGCTCCCAGTCGTTTGACGTGGATCATGACCAAGCTAGGTCACTTTGTTGGCCTGAAGTCAGGCACTTCAACTTTAAATGTAACCTAGTATGGCAATGCCACATTCGATTTGCACTGTGTAGAAGATTACAATGATAATTCATTGTTTTTCGGGCTCAGACGTTATTTGTTAAAAAGTTAACACGCCACAATACCGTTAACATATCGACCTCAGCTGACCTCAATGTAGACTTTATATGATAGAAATTGCATCACTTGTTTTTCCCAAACATTTGAATGGTCCCAAAAATATTCATATCTCGCCTCTTAGATGGGACGCATGGCGTCGAAATCGAACTCGCATGATATTGCAACCTGAAGAGAAGTTCTGAAATTCGTGATGTTAAAGGGAATGTGGCACCTTTATAACGTGATTTTAACTGAGATAGCCAAGTTGTAAAGTATGCTGGAAAACCCGGTACTCAACCTATCATTTATCTTGGAACTCGAAATTTCCGTAGAGAAAAGCTAAATAAAAACCCACCTGAAATGTACCTAAAATGTACCCAAGGAGCCGGCCACAGTTGTCAGCTGTCGGCGTGACGTCCTGCTGACGTCACGGTGAGAAGTCAGCCTATTGAAGCGTATTGAATATGGTAGTAGTCTGCCAGATCAAACTATTGAACTTATTGTACATTTTTTTCAAAAAAATCATGGACATTTCCATGATTTTTGGATAAAGATACCCTTAATTACACTAAATTCCGGGATTCGACCAAGGTCCCACATTCCCTTTAAGTGACCTATAGTGTGTTAGTCTTTCAGCGGACATGAAATTCGATGGTACGTGTCCGGAAGAAAACATTTACATGTTTCTGAATATTGTGTTTTCTTGGAAATGTTCACAACTGTCTGTTTCCGGAGATAATTGAGCTTTCCAAAGTACATCTCATTTCAATACTTCTGCCCACTTTTCAGGGACCCCAATATTGACCTGACGAGAAAAAACTCCAGTTACTTCAATTGATTTTCAGACGAGCTTTTGGTAGAACTTTTCCTAATCTTTCCAGGGCTTTTGTTTTTCAAATAACAGGGAAGCGAGTGGCGGGGGTGGTCTTCTTTACCATCCTTTACCATCCCCACTATTGCAAAGGTGGGTTATACCCGCCACGCAGGTGAACAACCTCCCTGATAGGACAAGTTCTTGTGGATGTAGCAGATCAACAGTTCGTTCAGCTTTTCTTCAGCTTTTCTTGTAACTGATATAGGTTCAAGTCATGGCAGGTTCATTAAGCAAGTAGTTAAGTGATCAGTGAATCCTTTCTAACTGGTCTAGTGTTGACAGCCTGTATTTGTATTTGTTACGAACACTTCCACACATACAGTGATTTTTCAAGCGCCGCCGTAACGGACGTGGAGTGATGAAAACTATGGAAGGAGACAGTAAAGATTTTGATGGATGGGGGTAAATGAAGGTGGAATACTACCTGGAGGGGAAGTATCCTACCATCCACCTGCCACATTCGGCAGACTCGATAGTGCATGTATTTTAACTTTACTAATCAAATATTTGGGGAGGCATGTGGAATATTCGATTCCTTCTCTGCATCAACATGGGCCGTCAGCTCATGGAAAACAGTACTTGATTTAGTTTCCCTAGTTGACATAGCAATATCAAAATTCCGACGGCTCTGGTGTGCAGGCAATCGAAAAGACTGGCGATTCACGCCGATAAAAGGGAACGAACTGGACATCTGTTTTTGTCCTGAATGACTGGTTCTGTGCAGGGCAGTGGGTGGTCGCGCCGTCCTTTTGAAGCGGCGCGGTACTGGCCCGGCGCGACTGGGAAAACAGCGTAGACTGGGCTGTGGGGTACCGCTGTGTACTGCGGCTTCTGCTTACCGGACACCACGCTCGCCGTGTTGTGCGACAGGAGTGGTTGGGTGCCGTGCCCCGGCGGCGGCTGGCTCCAGCATCTGCGGCGGCAGCCCTGACATCGGCCGTCTCCCGCAGCCAGCGTGAGCGGCGCTACCACGGCGATGGCGGCGCCGGCCGGCGAGGAGTCGCCCTGGACCGTGGCGCGCTCGCGATCGTTCGGAGCGGCGGCGCAGCAGCGGCCCGGCGCCGGCACACTGGGCAGCGACTGCAGCGCCAACTCCGACCTCAGGTGAGCGCCGCCGGCCGGCCCAGCAGGTGCGGTATAGCGCCGCCGTCCCCCCTCCCCTCCCAGCGCCCAGCCGGGCATGTCCATGCTCAGTTACTGATCCCACTGAGCGAGTTTTTTTGCTTCTTAGTATGCTGTCTAAACGATCTTGTACACTTTGGATTTTTTTCAGTGTTCTAAAACTGGTTTTGATCAAGGGTGCTGAGTGTAAAATTCACATTGGAAAGTATAGTCGGTGAGTGGGAAAATTAAAGTTATGATAAAGTGAGCGTCAATTTAAATCGTTATTTAAGCTTCCTGCCCTTTTATCAAAATTTCGTTCTCATATTTTTTTAAGAGTTCATATACACCAGGTGCTAAAATTGTGGTTGTAGGTGTATGATTGCTGGTGTAGAATTATGAGGTGTAAAATTACAAAAAGGTACTAAAATACCCAATATGCTTTAATTATGCTAAAAGACTCCACTTGAGGTGTGACCAGAATATTTAGTGAAAATAACAGAACTGAGAGGAAAATTCAACTTGCCTGGGTGTCGCTTTCCACCCGGCACCCTGAAATTTGGGACACTATGTTTTTCTTGCCCTGCTTATGCTTACACCTTTAATTTGCGTTACTTTTGTGTGATATTCATAGGCGAAGACCATTTTTATATTGTTTCGTCACCGCATCTCCACATAGAGCTGGTGTCATTTCCACTTTCATTTTGCCGTATCGGGAAACCTTAAATTGTATGATCTGCAGCGCTGATCCTTGTTTTGGCTGCTTTATTTTCCGTAAGCGGACTGAAGTTTGTTTTTCTTGGTACAGAGCGTTTGTCTAAATCCATTTGCTAAATTTCCATTTCCATTTCCCAATTTTTGTTTCTCAGCTCACCTGGTGTGTGGAAAGCTAGTCTTTGAAAAAACAGCAGTCACTTCGCAAAATGATCATATTTTGTCTAGATAGTATGCTTGCTAGAGCCACTCTCACCAATTTAGTATTTTCGTGTTCTACGTCATCAAACTTTAGGCGTCCCGTTTCGTAGTCTGTTGTACTGTCATGTACACTTGTCGCCTGATACATATCCTTGAAGCATGCTTACGCAAATGGAATTGTTTAGTATATTAGAAAGTTGCCGTCTGAAAAGCTCTCATGGGCCTTTTGAAGATATGAGCGGCTGCGCCCGTGGTTTGATTTCATTAGAATAGTTTTGAATAGCCAGGAGAAATTATTTGTACGTGTGGCCCTTTACCGCAAAGATAATAACTTTTGAATTAATCCATAACAATACAGGTTATATAACAACTTGACTTTATTACTTTAGCTGACAGCTTGGGCTATAAACTATGGTCACAGCAAAAAGAGGCCATTTTAAATCATATCCTGTAAGCGTGCTAACGCAAATGGAAATGTTTAATGTATGCGAAAGCTCCCGTCTTAAAAGTCCTCGTGGGTCTTTTAAAATGGTCCACTTTGCTGTGACCATGGTTTATAACCGAAACCGTCAGCTAAAGTAATATAAGTCAGTTAGTTGTATAATTTGTAATGTTGTGTACGAATTCAAAAGTTAGTATCATCGCGGCAAAGGGGCATACGTACTAACAATTTAAAAGAAATGTCGCAACTCCAGCAAGACTTCCGCCAACTAGCCAGGTGGAAGTGAAGTCTGTCCACTTGAAGCACGAGTCTGGGCAGAGATTAGAACTGATCTCAGGTCCTATAGGATTAAATCATACTCGCCATTAACTCAATTTCCTTTAGCTTAGGACCGAAAAACGGAAACTGTGTTTGGTAATGAAATAAGGATCTCGAGTACAAAGTATTTTGGTCAAATTTGCGTGTGAAATCTCTTACTGGCTCACTGAAGAAAGGACGAAAGGAACCTTTGTATGGAAGTGCGAATCCTGTGTGACCTGGGAAGGGGCTATTTTAAGTTTTGGTGTATGTTGATTGGTCTGATAAGTTGACTTAGACGGAGCTCCGTAAACAGCAGTCATTATTGCTTCATTCGGACCGCGTGATACGGCATTAATTTTCCACCTTATAAATCACCGCCTGATTTCTGCCAAACAATGAAATGTCCAATGTAGAACTTTTGCTGCAGTGTTGTTAATGAATCGATGGGTCGGTGAGAGTCCCTGGGCAGGGTTACGAATGGTTAAGGGCTTCGCGGGACGGTCTCCATCGTCTGATGTACTAGCGGCATGGTACCACGGTGACCTCGGTCGGGCTGGGTCCTTATCAACTGATGTACTAGCGGGCGGGTACTGACCGGTGACCTCGGTCGGGCCGGGTCCCCATCAGCTGGTGTACTAGCAGGTGGGTATGTGCGGCTTTCTGCGGGTCCCAATTGCCAGAAATTTTTCTTCGTAGCACAGTGCCCAGCTCGTTTGGGGATAGTGGCGTCTCTCCCCGGCTGTTTGTCTTCACTGCGTTTGGTTTGGTTGTCGTACCTAGGCAATAGGCATCGCGCGTGAATATGAGTGTTTAGCCCATCTCTGTCCAGCCGCGACCTCGGTAACTGTGCCGTCCAGATACGACGCACCGTGTTTGGTACAGATTCTGATAGCCGCCTGCACAAACCGATAATCCGCTGCGATTACAAATTATACCATGGCTTCTGGGTATTATTTGAACCACCGTTAAACCGTAGCTTCAGCGCCTATGTCGAACGTAGCTGCCGGCTGATTCCAGCTGACCGTGAACAAACTGCGAACCTGGAGCGTTGGGATAGATTGTGCACTGGAAAACGGTGGGATCCTGTGGCGAGGGCGCGTTTCACCGCGTGCCAGCAGTCGCTAATGCCGGCATTTGCGAGGCCTGCGATTGTTCTCGGGAGCCGGGCTCTCACCCATGCCGTGCTCGGTGGCCATGGCGGTAGAACGTGCCGGCTGGGTGTATTGAGTGCCTACGTGCCTGATGTCTGAGAGACGCAGTCAGCGACAACGTAGCGCGCACTGGAAATGAGTTGGAATTATCCTGAGGGCCAATTACACATAACTAATGGCGGCAAGTTTCACGAACGAATTTTGTCTGCTGCAACAGACATATCGCTTGCAGCGGACAAGTGTTACCTTCCAAAAAAGAAATCTAAGGGGAGGGGGGGGTGATTACGATAGCTACCCCAGATCTGTCGTAGAGTGGGGAGTCGACGGTTCAGATTGTTTGTCAGGGAACTGACTGTGGTGGGGTTAATCAGGGCCGCGCGCCAGCACAGTGCGGTCCGTTTCGGTGCTGTCGTTATCACCTTTGCCTGTAGGTGGCCGGGAACTCCTTTTGTTTGAGTGTGACTACACAGGTGCAAGAGTTACGAGTACCGCGGTGTTTGCCGCCCCGTGCTCTGACTCACCACGGAGGCCGGCCCTGGTGGTGATGCAACCAGGCCCCCATCGGCCCATGAGATAGCTGTGGCGAACTCCAGTTGTCTTATAAATGATGCTCATTCAGGGCGATACTGATACGGAATTTTTCCGTTGACAAAATGGTGCTATCCAGGATATGTATGTGAAACTGACTGGGCTCTGGCAGCCGTACCTGCCATCACAGTCGCAACGAAATCTAATCAGTTGAATCTGCTGAGGACATGAGTCACTACGCTGGGAATTTCCTGTCCCCGGATGGTTACTGCTGTGATATGAACAGATCCGGTTTGTTTCGATACGATAATGATCTTAATATGCGGCCCGGGCTTTGAATGGCCGCTGCGAGACAGTCGTCGCGCACTATAATTGCCGCGAAAACGGAGGTCAGTTGCAGGGGGATGCCCAAAAGCGTGGATTTTTTTTAGAATGATTAGGGTGCCCAGATTTGACACAATGTCATTCTCCCCAGTATTAAAAGAGATGCTTAACCCGCCCACCGGAGGGCCATGATGGCCCCTAAGGTTTCGGGATAGCAGAAAAAGACGGCGCAGCACCGCGTTGAGGGCTCACCTCTCACTGCATCATTTTCCCATCATCCCTGAAATTTTTACCCCGGGTCACCCAAGGTCAGGTCACCAGACGAGGTCAACCAAGGTCACCTCACTTCACCTTTAGAGCTCTGTAAGAGCTGCATTTCAAAGTCGATCGATTTGAAACTTCCACACTTCATGACCTCTCCAGGGTCTACAAGGTGTATATCCGGGATTTTTCGATTTCGTGCCCTGAGGTCAGGTCACGAGGCGACCTCCCCATTGGAAAAGCATGGGAAAAGCTATTTCATGATATAAAAGCCACAAAAATGATTGCAAATACTCAGACTGCTCAGAACAACGTTTTGGACACCCTTTCACGGATCCCAGGGGTCATATTTGCCTTTGACTTTTCCAAGGTCATCCAAGGTCACCAGAGGTCAAAAACAGTATTTTGACAATAACTTTGACCTAATTGAGCTAGAGCAGTGAAACAAACACCATCGTGTTTGTCTTGTCACGGCTTTCATTTGATATACAGCAAGGTCACTTTTTGACCTTTCGTGACCTCAGGTCATATTAGGTCACGAGGTGACCTCTGGCGGTCAAACCACTGGCGGGAGGTCTTTACGTTCCACATAGCAAAAAGTACTGGCAATTTGCTATCAAATGTACTTTACCAGGCCTCAATAGCTCTAATGACATAAGAGTTATGCCCAGTTTGCTTAATCATTGCATATTTGAGTGAAAATAGCCGATCTTGACCTAATTTAACCTCTGGAGGTCAAACCATTGACCTGAGCACTAAAACATGCGAAGTAATTTCTGACTGAATTCACGCGAGCTTTCATTGCACTTTGCAGATTTGCGCTAACGCCCATATTTTCGGAGTTAGAGGGGGCCATCGATGGCCCCGGTGGGCGAAGGTGGCGCCGGACCCCGGTGGGGCGCGGGTTAATCAAGGTATGAGGATAGATAGTAAGGGGTAGTAAGTGTGCCTAGGCTTCCTACAGATATGTTGAACTGCCTAAAGCGTGTTTAAATCCATTGAGATGAACACGGGATCTTAAAGAATATTTTAGCATTGCCTCTATAGTTCATTGAGGGTGTCCGGGGGCATCCATAGGGATGTAAATCGACACCCCTGGAGATACCCCTTTTTCCTTTTCACGTCAAACTGTCTGTCACGGAGCCCGTGCGCCGTGTTTGTAATATGTCGGAAAATAAAGTGCTGGTTAAGAAACAGTGAAAGCCGTGTAAAAATTTTGACAACATTTCACTATTTTTTAGGAGTATGTGCACCTTCCTGGAAGTTATGGAGTTTACAGCCACGTACTATCTGGGTTGGGCAATGGTCACGATTGTACACGCTTTTAACGTACCATCTTGCTTTTAATGCTCGTTTCGAAGGCTGTTGCTTTTACCACAATAAATAATTATTTCCATGCTCTCGGTGAGTGGCGCACGTGGGCCAGAATAGTTCGCGCGCCCGTAAGCCCAGAGCCAGAGGGATCAGTCAGCTGTTCTTTCTGTATGTTGTTGCTTTGGTCAGAGCGCAAGGGTCCAGTCGCACAGCCACATGGGGTTGGTGCCCACTCGGCTGCCATGGGGTTGAACGCGATTGGACGTCATCCGCACCGCTTGGTAGGGAATGCAGTTCAACTGGTTGGCAGTCAGAGATCAGTCTGGCTCTCAGATGTTCTGTCCCAGCTCATTTCGTTCGGCTAGGAGCGGTGGCGAGCTCGGAACCGAGGCTGGTCGGGACGGGTGGCATCTGCTGTGGAATTGAGCCATTAGCTGTTGTCAGGGCCCGCTCCGCGTGACTGGGCTCGTGACGGAATGATTAGTTCACGTTGGGATGTATGTACCTGAGATCTCCCTGTTGATATTCACAACGTTCAGTGATTTCATCTGCAGGCGGCCGTTTTAACTGTTTCATGGCCACTCGTGAGCGCTGGGGAGTGAGAATACTTTCAGTTGGACCGGATGAACTCGAACCGCGCAGGTGGGCGTAGGACCTGCTTTTCGGTGAGAACGTTGCCGACGGCAGAGATTTGTAAGTCCGACCCTGGGCCAACTGTAGCTGCACGTGTGTGATGATTACACTGATTTGAGGATTCGGACATGTGAAGACAACTGGACAACTGATGCCAACTGGACAACTGACTAATATAAATTTAAACTTCATATTCTGTTTGGGTGTTGCTGGTCCAACCATTACACGGATTATCCCAACCTTGGTATCGCAGTGGCCAGGTAACCATAGAGATAATCAGAACGGCGTGTCGCAGTGGCCAGATAACCGTAGAGATTATCAGACAGTGGCCAGGTAACCGTAGAGATTATCAAAACCGCGGTGTTGCAGTGGCCAGGTAACCGTAGAGATTATCAGATCCGTGGTGTTGCAGCGGACAGATAACCGTAGATATTATCAGAACCGCGGTGTCGCAGTGGCCAGATAACCGTAGAGATTATCAGAACGGCGGTGTCGCAGTGGCCAGATAACCGTAGAGATTATCAGAACGGCGGTGTCGCAGTGGCCAGATAACCGTAGAGATTATCAGACCCGTGGTGTTGCAGTGGCCAGGTAACCGTAGGGATTATCAGAACGGCGGTGTCGCACTGGCCAGATAACCGTAGAGATTATCAGACAGTGGCCAGGTAATCGTAGAGATTGTCAGAACCGTGGTGTTGCAGTGGGCAGGTAACCGTAGAGATTATCAGAACGGCGGTGTCGCAGTGGCCAGATAACCGTAGAGATTATCAGACAGTGGCCAGGTAACCGTAGAGATATCGGAACGGCGGTGTTGCAGTGGCAAGGTAACCGTAGAGATTATCAGAACGGCGGTGTCGCAGTGGCCAGATAACCGTAGAGATTATCAGACAGTGGCCAGGTAATCGTAGAGATTATCAGAACCGTGGTGTTGCAGTGGCCAGGTAACCGTAGAGATTATCAGACCCGTGGTGTTGCAGCGACAGATAACTGTAGATATTATCAGAACCGCGGTGTCGCAGTGGCCAGGTAACCCTAAAGATTATCAGAACGGCGGTGTCGCAGTGGCCAGATAACCGTAGAGATTATCAGACAGTGGCCAGGTAATCGTAGAGATTATCAAAACCGCGGTGTCGCAGTGGCCAGGTAACCCTAAAGATTATCAGAACGGCGGTGTCGCAGTGGCCAGGTAATCCTAAAGATTATCAGAACGGCGGTGTCGCAGTGACCAGATAACCGTAGAGATTATCAGACAGTGGCCAGGTAACCGTAGAGATTATCAGACCCGTGGTGTTGCAGCGGACAAATAACCGTAGAGATTATCAGAACCGCGGTTTCGCAGTGGCCAGGTAACCGCAGATACTCTCAGAGCTTATCTGATATGACGTGATACATGCCCATTGATGGTTGCGGAAACCTTAAAAACACTACAACCGTTTTTAGCATTCTTGTTTAAGTATTGACGGAAGCGTGTTCCTAAAAAGCTCCACTTTACCCTCAATTGCTTCTTAAACTTGTCAACATGAAACCGAATCCACGGGGGCTTGAAGAAGCCTGCTAGTTTGGATACGAAATCAGTATGTATGCCTTTTGCCCGGCTTGGATGATGGATCGGACACATGCGTAAATACATTTGGATAAGTACAACATGGATGGTGCGTGTTGGCCGGATGTATATTTCAGTCATCCATTTTCTAAAAATGATAGGGAAATCGATTCCCTGCCATTGCTGAATACACTTGGAATCTAGCACAGAGAGCGGGCGGCTGTCATGCGCGGGCTGCTCGGATGGTGCACATGATTTATGTTGACTAGCCCCTTGTCATGTGACAGAAGAATCAATCCGGTTATTGAGCAGGTTTACAGGCTGGATGTGTCCTACATATCATAGTAATCGTTGCGTATGTGTTGATTTAGTTGGAGGGTAGAAAAGGCTATGGGTTGTGGATTATTGTCGTCTAATTTACAGTGCCGGCGCTGCCATAGAGGCAGCGTCTAGCCACTGTCTAGCCACTTTTAAATGTCGAAGTAGGTATGTATTTTATATGGGTTAAATATAATTTTACTTGATGCCTAAAGGGAATGTGGTCGAATGTTCGAATCCTGGAATTTAGTGAAAGTAGGGGTACTTTTAGCCGAAAATCATGGAACCGTCCATAATATTTCTGAAAAATGTACAATAAGCTCAATATTTTGATTTTTTAAAATGCTCGTTTAGAAAAAGAAACAAATATCTGCCTGTGGATGATGTCATGATCTGGCAACCACTACCATATTCAATACGCTTCAAGGGCTTCGATTGGCTGATACCGTGGCGTCAGCATATGTCGTCACACCAACAGCCATGACAACTGTGGCCTGCTGCTAAGGGTGCATGAGGGGTACATTTCAGGTAGGTTTTATGTTTTTTCTACGGAAATCTCGAGTTCCAAGACAAATGATATGTAAGTACCGGCTTTTCTGACTTGTTTTACAACTTGGCTATCTCAGCTAAAATCACGTTGTGAAGGTGCCACATTCCCTTTAAGTTACAGAGAATATTCCTTTTTCGGATCATTGGGTAAAAGAGGCGATAATTTTCATCTCTGAGAATCCACGTTCGCAGCTTTTACCGTCAACAAATGTGATATTAGGTACTTCGCGATTTTGCTGAATCTGCCTAACACCGTGTCAAACCTAACGTGTGCTTTTTGATTCACATCTCTAGTGCCTCATTCATTCGGACGCAGGTACTGACTCGGTAAATCAGCAACCCAGGCTTACCTTAGGAGTTAGCACGTGCGATGCTGCGTCTTACGACCTTGATTACAGCGGATTCGTTTAATGACATTCTTGTATTCGCGGATGTCTAGCCTTCTCTAGTGCGGGACAGTTGTTTGGCAATTATTAGCGAGATATTAAATTTGTGAAACGCTTATGAATAACGTGAGTCATGGCACAAAATCTGGGGAATTAAATTTAAAAAATCCGTTCACAAATCGATCGTACAGCGAGAAATTGGATGTCATTAACAATGAAGTGCCGAAGCTGTCCTTGAAATGGGAAGCTCTCGTGAGTACCTTGTCCTTGCCGGCTTACTTACCTACCTACCTATCCTTCTTGAATTTTGCCTTGGACCATCATATACTGCCGCATAACCGTTTCCACAATCCACCGACATATGTTTTTACATTTTTCTTAAATTTTTATGATATTAAACATTTAAACATACATATTATTTTTACTCATCGACTTGAACTTGCCCCTTCTCCATGGCCGGCCTGCTGGAATCGCCCCTGTCTAATATCAGGTAAAAAGTATGGGCAACGTCCAGGGGCGTAGCCAAGGAGTGCGGCGGCTAGGGCGGCCGCCCCTCCCTGAGGGCCCGGAGGACCCCCATGAGGATACGGGCCGCGCTTCGCGCGGCCCGCTCGCACTATGCTCTCGGACGAAATGTGGGACTTCATACCAGGCAGGGCCCTCTTAAGCCCTCTTAGTTTTGGTCAGAAAGACCCTCTTTAATCGATAAAGCCAAGATGGCTAGCGGGACTATTTGGGCAAAAGGGCCCAATGCGACTCGCAGGCTGTCAGAACCCGGTCTATAGCCGCCAGGGACCTGCTGACCAGCTCGGTCCTCTTTCAGTGAGGAGGCTGTGTGGCTAGTAGGGACCATTTCAGTGCCTTGTTTAACTAGAGAAGCTTTTGAGCTAGTTAACCGTCTAGTCTTCGCAGGGCGCTCTGGTCAGCTGGGCCCTCTACATAGGAGTAACCAAGTAGAAGTGGCTGGTGCGGTGGCCCCCTTGAGGGCCCGGAGGGCCCTTTGAGGATAGCGCGAAGCGCGGCCCGCCTGCATTATACTCTGTGACCTGCCGTGAAACTACATGCCCGACAGGGCCCTCTTAAGTCCTCTCCAGTACTCCATTTCTGTGACAAGTAGGTTTTTTTACCACAGGGTCCTCTAAACCACCATCAGCCCCCCCCACCCAAGGCCGTCGTCGACAGTAGACCATCTCTGGTCAGCCAGACCATCTTCAACCGATAATGCTGCTATGGCCAGCAGGGCTTTTTGGGCCACGGGACCCACTGCGAGTCGCAGGGTCAGCTAAAACCTTCAGGGCCCTGTCGGACCAGCTGGGCCCTCTTTAATTAAGGAGGCCACTGTAACTTGCAGGGATCGTTTTAGCCCACAAGGCCCACTCTGACTGTGAGGACCCTCTTTATCCAGCAAAGCCTCTGAACTAGTATGACCGACTATTTTCCGTAGGGCTCTATAGCTAGCAGGGCCCTTCCAGAGGCGTAGCCAAGGAGAGGTGATTGGGACGGTGGTCCCCCTGAGGTCCCCTTCGAGGACACGCTGCCCCTACCCCATCGTACTCTGTGACCTGTCGTGGAACTTCATGTCAGACTGGGCCATCTCAAGCACTCCACAGCACTACATTCTGTGACAAGAATGGCACTTTGGATCATCGAAGCTCTTTTAAAAGAGGGTCCTCTGAACCACGTGGTCCCCAGGGTCCTGCGTCGACATTTGGGCCCTGTCTGGTCAGGTGGACCCTCTTTAGCGATAAGGCCACTAGGACCAACAGGGTTTTTTGTGGCCGCGGGGCCCACTGAGAGTCCCAGGGCCAGGTAAAACTGTCAGGGCCCTGTCGGACCTGCTGGCCCCTTTTTAAACGAGAAGGCCATTGTGGCTAGCAGGAACCACTCTGACCACTGACATTGTTGTCACTGGTCCACAGCACCTATTCTGACTATCAGGACCCTCTTTAACTACAAAGGCTTTTGAACTAGCAGGACCGACTGTTCTCCACGGGACTCTCTATCGTCATCAGGGACCTCTCTGGTCAGCTGGAGATCCTACAGAGACACAGCCAAAGAGAGGATGTTGGGGCGGCAGCCCCCTGGAGGACGCACTGCCCAGCTGCACTATTCTCTGTATCCTGTCGTGGAACGTCATGTTAGATAGTGCACTCTCAAGCTCTCTCTAGTTCTCCATTCTATGATAAGCGGGGATCTTTTGACGATCAGAACCCGCTGAAAGAGGGCCCTCTGAATCACTGTGTCCCCCAGGGTCCTCCTGTCGCAGCAGGACCCGTTATGGTCAGCTAAGTCCTCTTAAACCGACAAAGCCACCATGGTCAGTAGGGTACTTTTGGCACCAGGACTCACTGCGACTTGCAGGGTCAGCAATAGGCAGCAGCGCTATAGCTGGCCCTAAGCAGCTGTCCATGGCTGTCTGAACAGCTGGGTCCTCTTTAAATAACAATCCATGTGGCAAGCAGGGACGTTCTTAGCCTGCAGGACCCACTCTTAACTATCAAGACCCTCGTTAACGGTAGAGCCTTTGAACCAGTGGGATCCACTGTTCTCTGTAGGGCTCTAAATCGTCAGAAGGGCCTCTCTAGTCAGCTGGGCCTTCTATAGACGATGCCGAGGGCCCGTTTGACCCTCTAAATCCACCGAGGTCCTGTGTAGCTTGTAGACTTATTTAAAGCAGCAGACAATTTGTGACCCACAAGATGTTTTGTGGTTATTATGCCTCTATAACCCATCTAGCCTATAGCCAGCATGGTCCATTGTAACCCACAGGGCTGTCCACAACCAGCAGAACCAGCTGGTCCCTCCTTTGAACCCTCGCCCCAGTGGGGGTGTTTGAACACCCTCTCGGGTTTTTTTCCGGTGGCACGAATAAACGGTGGCGTGAAGCGCTGCCATATTTGACACAGCTTATTCTTGATTAATTCCGCAACTTTCCCCAATATTTTAAGCTTGGGTCATCTCAGGTCAGTTCGCCAGTAGAGGCCAATTGACCTCACCTCTAAAAATGCTTAAGATGGCATAGGTAAGAAAAGAGTGAATCTCTCCAATCGAAACATATCCACACAATGAACCTATCGATGTTTGCAAAATATATTCCGGGAATTTTCATACAGATGACATAGGGACAGGCACAGATCATGACCTCTCCACTTAAAATACATGGAAAAAAACAGAAATTGGCCGAAAAATTGCTCTATTTCTGTAGGTACTGCTTGGAATTCCTTCGTATTCTCCAAATCATTGTATCCTAGGCCCTTTTATTGTTTCATGTTGCAAGTTTGGACCTGAGACCTATGAGAGGTCATCTGGGGCTACTTAATCAGGGTTTCAGACTTAGGTCAATAACTGTGCAGGACATTAGGATAAAGCTAATATTTTGATACCATTACGTTGGATTGCTATTTTGAAGCGAATGATATGCATATTGACTATTGTATAACAGTGATTGACAGGTATTCACATTTCAAAATCTGCTGTTTTGGTTGAAATGTGAATATTGACTATGCTAGGTTAGATGGCGACCTTGAGCTGACCTTAGGTCGGGCCATTTTTATGTTTTGATCTAGTATGGTTATATTATACATCATTCGACTGGCGGTAACGAGGTGCATAAACGAAATGGTGCTTAAAAATGATTATAACTGAACTCTATCAGACACCAGAACCCAGAAACTCTTCTCTAACATGCCACCTTCTTGACCTGTCAGGACTTCAATGTTGACCTGAACCAAAAAAGTGACCAATGCATTTTCGTCATGGATTTTTATGGGCCATCCACCTACGGTCGCTTTTTTCGCTATCCCGCTTAGGAGCCATGTTCGAAGGGGGTGTTAGAAACTCCCCACCAGGACGAAGGTGGCTCGGAGGCCCACCGGCCACCGTGGTTATAAATCAATTCCCTTTGTAGCCAGCAGGGCCTACTGGGACTAACAGAAGAGGCATATATAGCAATAGGACTCTTGAAAACCAGTTGGACCCACAATTGATCGTATACCCCGCTATCAATGGAAGGACCTTTTTTAGTCAGCTGGACACTTCGTAAATAGATTTGAAGCGTCCTGGTGGCCCTCTGCATCTAGCATGGTTCTCTGTAACTAGTTACAGAAGGCCCGCAGATACCAGCAGAACACTTTGTGACCATTAGGCTGTCTAGAACCAGCACAGCTCTCTCTGACCAGCTGGGCCCATAATGGTCAGCTGAGCTCCCTTTGTCCGCCACTAAATACCATTTTAAGTGTTTTTTTCGTTCGAAGGGAACCGCTTTGAAGGTGAAAGAAGCTCCTAGAAAAATGGTTTATTATCAACGTATATTATGCCATACCTTAGTCTCATCATTGTATTGCGAAATTTTTAGTTTTTTAACGCCACATTCTGCCATTGAAAAATTGGAAGAAAACCACTTTAAGAACTAAACAGCATTTCTGGCGGACAAAGCACGTACGCTGCTGCCTTCTTCAGTTCCTCGGCCGGTACTTCCTTGACACAGGCATTGTTAATGTGGCACCAACCAGCCTCCGACTGATTCCAGGAACACTACTTCACAAACATGTCAGCCAGTGCCCCGCTATCAGTAGAGCAGTTTTCTGCCGTGCTCCGAGATGCCGCATACGAATGCATTCCACTAACATCTGGGAAACCACACCTACCACCGGTTCCATGGTGGACGGAGGAGTGCCGGACTGCTATTCGCTCTCGCCGTCGGGCGTATCAAAAATTTATACACAACTCAACACAGGCCAACCTCCTTTCTTATAGACAAACTCGAGCTGCCTGCCGTCGCACCATTCGCCTAGCTAAGCGAAAGGCGTGGAGGGACTACGTGGGAAAGCTGAACCGGTGCACTCTTCTCTCCCAGGTGTTTGCCCAAATCAAACGCATTGCGGGAACCTCGACATCCACACCACTCCCTGTGCTGAACACGGGTGGAGGAGAGATAATGGACCCCTTAGAAGTAGGAAATACATTTGGTAATGCCTATGCCAGGCGATGCAGATCAGCTAGGGATGATCAGGAGTTTATGCGGTACAAATCATCAGCCGAAAAGTGGCAGGTTAACTTCAGCACCCTTGAAGACCTCCCATATAATAAACCGTTGACGATGACAGAACTTGTTAGAGCGATTACCTCCCTCCGTAGCGTAGCTGAAGGTCAAGATCTTATCCATAACGACATGTTTAAGATATTTCCCCAGACTGCGCTCGATGAACTACTGGATACCCTCAATGCAACATGGGAGGCCGGTCATTTTGCCTCCGCTTGGCGGGAAGCTATCATTGTCCCCATTCTGAAACCGGGTAAAACCGGCTCGGACCCACTTCACTACAGGTCAATCTCCCTTACATCATGCTTCTGTAAGCTACTCGAGAAGATGATCAACGTCCGATTTACATGGTTCCTGGAGAGTCGGGGAATCTTTAACAACAACCAGTGTGGTTTCCGCAAAGGGCAGAAGTACTGTCGACCACCTTACCTCTCTAGACACTGAAATTAGGTGCGCGTTTAAAGAGCGACGACACGTCGGGGCAATCTTTTTTGACGTAGTCGCGGCGTATGACACAGTCTGGCTTTGTCGCAGTCACAGCTTTGTCGCTAAGTGTGGGTTCCTACTTGCAACTTCATATTTTAATATTTTAGATGATCTACTATATTGCTTATCGGTCTAAGAGGCTCTTGCCATGAATTGTTGCTGCCGAGTTGTATAGAATTGTTGGTCTCTTAATTGTATCAAAACTGTGCATTGGTGGATAGACATTGGCTGTTCTGAGCTACGTTTTATGCTGTGCGGTAAGTTTTCAACCTAGTTGCTCCGTCGCTGTTTAGCTTTCTCCGCCATCTGTTGCGTAGGGAATCACATCGCCGCGGTCTGTGAGATTACCTGAACGCTTGATCAAAGGGACGCTTGATGAAAAGGGCGTTTTTTGACGTACACCAGCGCTGGGTCTCTAACGTGGAAATTCATCAGTGATAAATTTACGTGCCACAGAAACGGGTTTTGGCGGGTGTGAATCCCCGCCAACAGTTCACTGGAACTGAGAAACCTCTCACTAGAATGAGGTGCAACTTTTTAGTAGACGCTGACTTAATGCAGTCGAGCAGGATTAGCTTTAGAAGTATGCCCTTAGTCATTGTTGGCTGTTGGCGGCGAACTGCAAAGGCCGCGCTGAAAATATACTTTTAGAGGCACTAGCCGCAACCTCAAGGTCAACTGGTGACCTGTGAAACATGGACTGGAAAGCGCTCTGAGGTGTGTTGAAGCCAGAGGACAGAGAGAGGGTTCTACTAATGTAAACGTTGCAGATGCATGTTTTGATGAAATGAGCTAGCCTCTCTTCATTCAATACGCTGGGTCCACAGGGCCAGGCCCGGAACTGCGGTGCGCGACTAGTTCACATTCATTTGTGTTGGGACTGTCAACTAGTTGAGGAAGTTTATGCACTGCGATCCACACGCGACCGGGTAGGATCGTCGTTGGGTGGTGCACCACGCTGTGGCGCTGGACGCCCGCGGCCGGCTCCGCTGCTGACGTCACGCTGACGTCACGCCCGTTTTGTGGGGCTCCGACAGGTTGTGGACTCTGCGCCGAGGCGAATCGGCGACGCTGCTGGCCAGCAGGTAACGGCAGTGGTGTTTGCGTATGTTCGGCACGTGCACTCTCACCATATCAGACACAGCTGGTGCGGTATCCGCCGCCGGCAGCTGGGCAGCCCCCGCACCGGAAGCAGCGCCACCCCGCGGCGGAGCTCCTCCGACGTGGCACCGGCTCGCACCCGGCTCTGATTTGTTTGTGGTTCATTTCCGGCTGCCGGCGGTGTCGTCCGCGCCGAACCCTGTTACCGCGCACTGGCCAGGGCCCGGCGGCCATCTGCCGCCGCCGCGCCGCAACTGGCGCAACGCACGCGACGGCACCAGACACCCGGCGCCGGTGTCAGTGTGGGTTGGTTGGCACGCCACTGGTCCGCACCGCACCGATGCTCGCCGCCGCCGGCTCTGGCTGCGCGTCAAATTGCGCTGTTCTGTGTCGTCGCCAAGCCGTGGCCCTCATGCACTGCACCTTGGATGCCGGGCGTCTGGAATGCCGAGCCTTTAATCCCCACCGGTCCACTGGTGCGGTACAATAGCTGCCGCCACCACCCTACAGAATAGGGGGAGGTGGCTGCTTCGGTCGGTTTGTACCGCTTTTTTATTACAAATTTTGTCTTTAAATTTTGTCTAACTTTTATAAAAAATTTTCTAAGTTATTACAGTGTTGGCTTTGGGGATCGAAGCCTCATTGTGCAGGCTAACACGTTCCAGTTGGAGCAGTTCTCGTGCAATCAAAACGGTCTGAGAGTTTCACGTTTTCAAGAAGTCGAGGATCCGAAGATCGGTCTCGGCACGCCAGCTTTCCCCGCGGATCCGATGCGGGCGATGGCTGGCGGGTGTTTTCCTAGCCGGCTTCTGCTCTCACGCACGCTGCCATTGTTGGCCCGTGACGATGCTTCTCTCCGCTCCATTGTGGCGCTGCCGCTGGGCTGAGCGGAGGTGAGCTGAGGGAGCGGCACGCGCTGTATTTCCCGGGCCGTTCGGGTGACTGCTAATGACACCCTCGCCCGCCGCTGACTGGGATGTTACCGGCGCGAATCCGGCAGTCATTGTCAGTTGGGGGCTTATCGTGCGAGGTGGGTAAAATACCACTATTGTCACATCGTATCATATATCTTAATTTTGTTAGGGGTTCAGGGGCGTGCGATTTAGATGTGTGGTTCTGTTTGTGTTTCTAATATCCAGGTAACGTTGACACAGGTTTCAACATCGGTGCACCAGCATTTATGTGTGTGTGTGTGTGTGGTGTGGGTGTGTGTGTAAATACGCCCATCCTCGCACGTAGACATTGACCCACACACGTATTACCCTCAGAAACACACAGCCACTTATTCAGCGTATGCTATAGGCTATGCAAAGCATTTCAGCTCACAAATACCATTTTACACCTATATATTCATACATCCTCATTCTCAGAGAAAACCGAAGATACAAGCATACGCAGTGAGTAGAATAAAGAATGGCCCTAGAATAGCAGCCCGGTTCAAGTTCTAGAGGCTATTTTTCGGTTTCTAGCTAATGAAAGCTTTTGGTAGACAATTTCAAGAGTTTTCAAAGGAAGTCAGTCACCTTAAAAGGAAATGTGGCACCTTCTTAACGTGATTTTAACTGAGGTAGCCAAATTGTAAAACAAGTCGGAAAACCCGGTACTCAATATATCATATGTCTTGGAACTCGAGATTTCCCTTGAAAAAAGCTAAAACCTACCTGCAATATACCCCTCATGTACCCTTAGCAGCAGGCCACAGTTGTCATGGCTGTTGGTGTGACGACATATGCTGACGTCACGATGAGCATCAGCCAATCGAAGCCCTTGAAGCGTTTCCAGTATGGTAGTGGTTGCCAGATCATGACATCATCCACAGGCAGATATTTATTTCTTTTCCTAGAGGAGTATTCAGCAAAATGAAAATATTGAGCTTATTGTACAGTTTTCAGAGAAATCATGAGTGGTTTCATCATTTTCGGCTAAAAGTACGCCTAATTACACTAAATTCCCGGATTCGACGAAGGTGCCACATTCCCTTTAACGAAATCGATGCGGTAATTCTATTTCCATGCCCACTCAAAACACCCGGCCCATATAGTCTTAAGCTATAAAACGCCTCCGGCGTAGAAACGCCTACGTTAAGTTTTTACATTGCCAGGTGAGTTGAACGGGGGCTGAGTAGAACTACCTCGGTGGAACTGAGTGGCTGATCACCGGAGCCTGAGTAGTTGAACCGTGCGGCTCGGCTTCGCCTGCAGTGGTGAATTAGCCCGGAGCGTGGCCTCGGAGCGTCCTACAGTCTCCACCGTCTCAGGGCCGAAGGCCAGCAGCCGCCGTTTTGCGTGGGACCGAAACATCAGAGACTGGCTGGGATTGCAGCAGGCGGTTTGAGTCGCCGGTTTTCCGCTTGGCCGCACATCAATGTCTGAATCGTGCTCTTCGCCGCTGTTCATAACGCTAATGCCACCACCAAATGCCGTGTTGGGTATTTAGCAGGACATTTTTAAGGAAGTCAGGGGAGGGGGCATTTCTTGTGCTGGCCATTATAGTGTCTTCAGGGGAGCAGGACCCCATTTTGAGGGGGTTTAATAAAACTTAGACGCGTTATTGTTTAAAAATGTTTCTCAATTTTTGTGTTATTCCATGTCTAGAGATTATAGATGCTGTCCAGGGCTGTCAGGTTTTTTTTCAGCGAAAAAGATCAAACCGAGTTAGAAAAAGGGCAAAAGAGGGCAAAGTTTTATTTCCACTAAAATAGCCAAATAAACAATACAAAAGCCAGATTTGAGGCCAAAAAGGAGCCATAGCGGTAGTCATAAAACCACAGAAAAAGCGACTTGTATCACTGTTTAAGACTTATTGTTTTAACACACTAAAAAGGCTAAGCACTTCATACCGCCACACCAGCAACCAGTCTTACGCACTTTGATTACACCGTGTCCCGTCTAATCCACGAACGAGCTCTTAGCGCTGACAACTGAGTGTGTGTGAAATGAGAACATCATGCAATGTCACGGTACTGGCTGAGATGTGGGCAGGGGCGCAGCCAGGGGGGCGGGCACAGGGGGCACGTGCTCCCCCATCGGTGCCGGAGTGCCCTTATGATCGCTAGGCGGTGTACCCCGTTTGTGTCGTGCCGCTCGAAATTTGGTGCCCTACGCCGTTGAACCTAGATGCAACTAGACCGCATTTAGTGATTAAAACTATTGTTTGATAATTTAGAGCCTTTTTCGTCAGCTAGGGCATTCTGTCGCCTTTTTAAGCACCCGGTAGGAGTAAGAGCACATAATCCGTTTCCAGCTAATGCCTCATCGTCGCCAATAATCGTACGGGCGGAGCCAATATGGTGCCTCTTGAGCTCATCTGGTGCCCACTGAGCTGGTTTTGACCCCTTGAGCTGATCACGTGCCCTCTGAGCTAGTCTGGTGCCCCTGAGTCAATCTGGTGCCCCCCTGAGCCATAATTGTGCCTCCTGAGCCCATCCCATGCCCTCTGACCTAATCTGGTGCCCCCTGATCTAGTTTGGCGCACCCTGAGCCTATTTTGTACCCTTTAAGCTGATCTGGGCCTCCTGAGTTGATTAAACAATCTCCTTAGCAGCTCTGGGGCCCTGAGCTGAGCTGGGCTCACTGAGGCTGTTGAGGGCCCCTGAGCTGGTATGGGGCTTCTGGACTGATTAAGTGCCTCCTGACTTGATCTGGTACCCCCCGAGCGATCTGGGCCCCGAGCTGGTCGGGAAAGACTAAGCTGATCCCTTGTCCTTTGAGCTGATATAGTGCTCCCTGAGCTGATTATAACCCCGCTCTGGACTTAGGACCAAGAATTTATTTGGGCCCTCGAGCTGATCGATCTGGTGCCCCCTGATCATTAATATTGCTCCTTGAGCTGAACTGATGCCCACTTAGCTGATCTGGTGCCTCCTGAGTCATTATTGTGCCTCCTGAGCCCAGCTGATGCCCTATGAGTTAGTCTGGTGCCCCCTGAGCTAATATGGTGCCCTTTAAGCTGACCTGGGCCTCCTGGGTTGATTAAGTGATTTCCTGAGCATCTGTAAAGTCCTGAGCTGAGCTGGACCCACAGGGGCTGATGAGGCCCCATTAGTTGGTATGGGGCTCCTGAGCTGATTAAGTTCCTCCTGACTTGATGTGGTGCCCCCGAGTTGATCAGACCCCCGAGCTGGTCGGGGACCACTGATCTGATTGTTTGTCCCCAAAGCTGGTCTGGTGCCCTATGGGCCGATCTGCTGTCCCCTGAACAGCTCTGAGGCTTTTGAACTGATGGGGCCCAGAGCTGGCGAGGGATCCCTGAGCTAATTTGGTGCCCCTGACTTGATCTTGCCCCTTGACCTGACTTAATTTTGCCCCTGACCTGACTGGGGGCCCCTGAAATTATCTTGGGTCCCAAGAGCTGATCTGGGCCCCAAGAGTGGATCTGGGTTCTGGGGGTACCCTAAGCTGGTCTGGGCGCTGAGCTTGTGATAGCCCCTTAAGTCGGCCTGAGGCCCCCTGAGGTGATTGGCGCCTTAAACTGTTCGGGGGCTTCTTGAACTGGTTTAATGCCCTATGAGCCTATCTGGGGCCCATTGAGCTAGTCTGATGACCTAATCTCTGGGGCCACTGAGCTAGTCTAATCCCTGGGTGAAGCATGAGCTGCTCTGGGGGCCCTGATCTACATCAGGGGCCCCTGAGGTCGTCTTGAATAGATAGAGAATAATAACACTAGGCCAACTCCCATCATCTCGGGGCGGGGTCACTGAGCTAGTCTAGTCCCTGAAGGCACAACTGGTGGGATGGGGGAAGCTGCTCTGGAGGGCTCTGATCGACACCTGGGGGCCCCAGAGCTGGTCTTGAAATGATGGGGAGTAAGAATACAATGGAAACTTCCCTTGTAAAAGGAGCTAACGAGGAATGAGGCATCGCTAAAACGGCTTGTGATGGTTACGCATCCCTGGTTATATAAATTATTATACTGGTGGTTTCTGGGAAGGGATGATAAAAGACATGTGCCCCTGAGCTCAGAGCACAGTCCTCTAATCCAGGATTTCTATTAATTTATTTAAATTAAGATCTAGTTTTCACAATTTTCAACCCTGTCACACCATACCCATCCAAACCACCGGCCTGTTCACTTTTTCAATACCCTTAATTGGGACCGATCCTTGAGAATATGGAACTTAATAAACGCGTTCACAAGGTATCTCCCAAATTATTCCGGCAGCAAAAATTGTATTCTTCCAAAATCATTATGCCACTCCTCGTCCCACGGCGATTCTGGGAGGCGAGGAACTTATCTACGTTCAACCAGCGCTCAGTCGTCACGGCAAAACCAGCGGGCATAACAAATGAATTTTCGACTCCAATATTTCTTAACTTGCACATGATAACAGATATCACAGGCTCCGCTGATTTATCTGAGGTTAAGTATTTGCATGAGTTGGCTGATTTGCCCTTAAATCTATTCAAAACAATCGTGTTTTGGCTACTCCCATGAAATTTTGGTGATTTTTTAAATCTAGTTTTCCTTCTCCGTCAATGCTTGATTTGCATTTTTATTGAACCATAGATGCCCAAAAGTTATATAAACAAAAATAAAGTAAGTTTTTAGGTTACGTTAAAAAGTGCCCCTTTTCTCCCGGGGTGCCCCTCAAAGTTGGTTTGCCCCCCATACTAAAGCTCTGGCTGCGCCCCTGGATGTGGGCTTCTAGTCGGGTAGAACAGGATGTTTGGGTGTAGGTCAGCGCTCGTCTCCAGCGTTGTGATTAGTTGATGCTGCTTTGCCGGGATTTCCCGTAACTACGCGCTTTGTTTCGTCTTCGCACGATGTAGTAGACAGCCACGGGTGGAGATTTTTTAACAAAATTTTTGTGGATTGCCAATTTGGGACCAGAAATAGAACAAAGTTATAATAATCGGGTGGTGTTCTGTCTTATTTTCGTTAGGTGAGTCTGCATTTGGTCAATTTTAAGTCATCTGTCTATTTCACTGGGGGGGGCAATTTCCGGGCACTGGGGGGCATTTCGGCTGACTGGGGGGGCAAATGGCCCCCAGTTAACATGTTAAAAAATGGCCTGGTATTTAGCTGTGGAGTGGCGGCGTGGACAAATGGAAAGAAACCATCCGCCATTGTGCTGCATGCTATAAGCGGCAGCGACATAAATGGAGGATTTGCGTTTAGTTGTTTCGGCGCTGGAATATTTCCAGCACCTGTCGTTCACCGACTTAATGGCTGCCCGGGTGAAAGCCGGCTGCTTTAATGAACATTGGACGTTAGCCCGAGGCAGCGCAACGCTCCTATCGTCATTTAACACGCGCCGTGGGGATGGGTCTGGCGTCAACGCGCAGTGGAGGGGGTCCTTAAGTGCTTCTCTGAGATCTCGGAAAACCAGAGGGTTAGAAAAACGTCCGATGGGGGGGGGTAGGGGCGATACTGATCTTCACTATGACAAATTTTCATTGACCTTAGTATCTTCAAGGTCAAACGGGGTCGTATAGGTCACATCTGAGCCATGATGGAAACCTATTAAGAAACGCTGTGATGGTGCCAAAAACGTCGGAAATTCACCAAAACCGGACCAAGGTCATAGAGGGAAGGTCCCCTCTAAAATGTTCTCTGAAATTTTGAAGTCAAGGTCATTCAAGGCCAATGACGTATGACTTAAAAATATGAAATTCCCAATAATGTTCAATATAACTGGCACCATAGCAGTCTTTAGGCGGGAAATGGTTATTTCACCTTGAAAAAGGCGTTTGACCGTGACCTGTGACCTTGATCTGGAGTAGCATTCACTGTGAAATTATAGCATAACATACGTCATACTGTGTAATGCCATCTGACCGGAATACTTGGTTCAATGACCTTGACCTGCGACCTCTTACCTTGACCTTCATGTTGGCTGACTTTGACATATATCCCGATTATATGACGTTATGACGTCACCACTCGGTCTACAGCGCGGGGGAACTGGTGCGACCGCGTGATTGCGACGGTCTCAAAATATAGGTCTAACTTTGAAAGCCTACAAGTAAAAAATTATGGACCGATTTTCAAAATTCCTCCATCATTCGACGTGCTCATGAATTATCTCAAATGTGGATAAGTAGCGTTTTCTGGCGGGGAACAGTTCTCTGGCCAACTCGGAAAAATGGGGGGGGGGCACTTTAGGACCCTTTCCACTGCGCGTGTTAACACGCGCATTGACGGGGGCGGGTACCCGCCCCCTCGGGTTTTCCTGAGACAGCAAAAAACGGCGGCGCGTAGCCCGCCGTACTTGGCATACCTTTTCCCCATCATTTTACAACTTCTGTAAAAATTTCAAGGTTAGGTCATCTCAGGTCAGGTCCCAGTACAGGTCAAGTGACCCGACCTAAAAAGTTTAAGATACATAAGTCGAGCAGGGTGAACTTATCCGATTGAAACTCATATCACATAATGGCCCCACCGAGTTCTCTAAAGTATGTTCCGGTATTTTTGATATCGATGACCTAAGGTCAGGTACGAGGCAAACCCTCCATTGGAAATACATGGGAAAATGGTTTTACGGAATAACTCAGTAACGGATGGGATACAGCATTATTTTAGCTGCATTAGACCGCCGGGCTTTGCGGTTCTAATATATGCATTTTATATAATTGACCCTACCGACCTCAGGTCAGGTCAAATCTCTTGACCTAGCAAGGTCAAATTATATATCATTCGATTCGGCTTCGAGAAGATTCATGTAGCTCAAGTTTTTTGCTCTATCTTACTTGTTCAGATGTAATGACCAAAAACAATAACATGTATCCCTGACGGCATATTTGACCTCTCGGACCTAAATGTACCTACAAAATGGTTCAAATTTTGATGGAAAGTGGATGGGCAGCCCAACGCCGTTTACCGTTTTCGTTTTTCGCTACCTACCGTGGTTCCGAGATCTTAGGGGCGGACGGTCCCGATTCCCCCGTCAAGCGAAGGTGGCCAGACCCCGTCAATACGCGTGTTAAGCCATATTTGAATGCCGAACGACTCGTACCATACCACCAAGCACCAACAATCAGTGGTGACCTGGCATGTTGCCGCGGCGCCTCTCGTCCTCCCGCGGGGTGCAGGTTTCTCCGTTGCCTGGGGAGGGTTACGGACCTGGTGCGGACGGACTGCTGGCGGCTCCGCTAACCACGAGAACGTTGGCCGCACGCGCATACTCGTGCCCTAGGTCGCTCACTCGGCCTAGGCGAATGGTGTTGCACACATGGGGCTGGCGCTGGTTTTGTATCAATTGAAGATGGCGGGAGGACAAACCGGGCGATCACTGTTTGTCATAACGTGATGAGATGTAACAGCGACTGTAATTCGTGACATTGTGTGTTTTTGGTTAGTCACTGCAGATTCACAGGGCGCTGGGTACATTTCATCCTCTCCTGAGAAGTCGCTTCCCACTGGCTGCCGTTTACATCAGAATGCAAATGGTAACTTCTGGGTGCCAGACATTTGACGCCCCCTGGCGATTGCCTGGCTAAAACCTGGCGCCCCTTGTCCAAGTTCCCCCTTAGTATAAAATCGTGGACCCGCCAATGGAGTCCGTGACGCCGGCTCTGACGCCGCGCTCACTAACTGAAGGTTTGCAATGTTGAGCGCCTGGCCGCTGACGTGCTCTGCAACTGCACTTCCAGGAACGGGGGCGGGAGCCTGCTGGTCACGTGGTTCTGGTCAGTTTAACGACGCGACCAGCATAGCCGCCGGTGGCCTGGTAATGTGCCTGGCCTCTTCACCCTTGGCCAGAGCGGAGCTCAAGCGCAGTCAAACGCGTGATGCGTTTGATCTCGATTACGAGCTGGCTCCTATTTTAACCCGCGCCCCACCGGGGGTCCGGCGCCACCTTCGCCCCACCGGGGGCATCGATGCCCCCCTCTAACTCCGAAAATATGGGGGTTAGCGCAAATCTGCAAAGTGGATTAGAAAGCTTGCGTGAATTCAGTAAGAAATTACTTCGCATGTTTAAGCGCTCAGGTCAATTGTTTGACCTCCAGAGGTCAAGAAAGGTTACGATAGGCTATTTTCACTCAAATATGCAATGCTTAAGAAAACTGGGCATAACTCCTATACCATTAGAGCTATTGAGATCTGGTTAAGTACATTTGATAGGAAATTGCAAGACCTTTTTCCGCTATGTGGAACGTAAGGACCTCCCGCCAGTGGTTTGACCTCCAGAGGTCACCTCGTGACATAGTATGACCTGAGGCCACGAAATGTCAAAAAGTGACCTTGCCGTATATCAAATGAAAGCCAGTGACGAGACAAACACGATGGTGTTTGTTTCAGCGCTCTAGCTTAATTAGGTCAAAAATTATTGTCAAAGTACTGTTTTTGACCCCTGGTGACCTTGGATGACCTTGGAAAAGTCAAAGGGCAAATATGACCCCTGAGATCCGTGAAAGTGTGTAAAAAAACGCCTGTCTGAGCATTCTGAGTATTTGTAATCATTTTTGTGGCTTTTAGATCATGAGACAGCTTTTCCCCATGCTTTTCCAATGGGAGAGGTCCCCTCGTGACCTGACCTCAGGTCACGAAATCGAAAAAATCCCGGATATACACGCTGTGAACCATGGAAGGGTCATGAAGTGTAGTAAGTTTCAAATTGATCGACTAAGAAATGTAGCTCTTATAGAGCTTCAAAGTTGAAGTGAGGTGACCTTGGTTGACCTTCCCTGGTGACCTGACCTTCGGTGACCCGGGGTAAAAATTTTCAGGGATGGTGGGAAAATGATGAGGTGAGAGATAGAGCCCTCAACCGCGGTGCTGCGTTTCGTCGTTTTTCTGGTATCTTGAAAAACCTTAGGGGGCCATCGATGGCCCCTCCCCGGTGGGGCGAGAGTTAAGCCTTGTACACCTGCCATTGGTCAAATTTATGCGTCATAAAAAACACAACGCCGCTTCACTTACATCCAGATGCCGAGACTAGAATGTGAACCTACTGAATAACACGAGGGTACACGATTTCACCTCTGCCTGAAATGTTGTTTAATGAACATCTACGTTGTTTAATGGTTAGGTTCAAGAAACTAGTTTTCTGGTCGTTTTTTCGGGCTTTAGATGTACCGGCCTCGGGCAGTATTTCTTACCATCGGGCGTACACCAGTAAACAGGGGAGCAAGCTTGGATGGGGGGCACACAACTTGAGGGCACCCGGAAAAACGGCACTTTTAACGTAACCTAAAAAAACTTGCCATATCTTTGTTTATATCATTTTTGGGCATCTTTCGTTCAATAAAAATACAAATAAATCATTGACGGAGAAGGAAAATTAGATTAAAACCGAAAAAAAAAATATCACCAAAATGTCAGAAAGTAGCCAAAACACGACTGTTTGGATAGATTTAAGGGCAAATCAGCCAACTCATGCAAGTACTTGACATCAGAAAATCAGCGGAGCATGTGATATCTGTTACCATGTCAAGTTAAGGCATATTGGAGTCGAAAATTCATTTGTTATGCCCACTGGTTTTGTCGTGACGAGTGAGCCCTGGTCGAACGCGGATTAAGTTCCTTGCCTCCCACAATCGCCGGGGACGAGGAGTGGCATAGTGACTTGGAGGATTAAAATTTGTGCTGCCGAAATAATTTGGGAGATACCTTTGAACGCGTTTATTAACTTCCATATTCTCAAGGATCGGTCCCAGTTAAGAGTAAAGAAAAGGTGAACAGGCCGGTGGTTTGGATGGGGATGGTGAGACAGGCTGAAAATTTGAAAACTAGTTCTTCATTTAAATTAATTAGTAGGAATCCTGGTTTAGGGGACTGTGCTCGAGCTCAGGGGCACATGCCTTTTATCATCCCTTCCCAGACTCCACCAGTATAATAGCCAATTTATATCACCAGGGTGCCTAGGCATCACAAGCCGTTTTAGAGATTCCTCATTCCTCGTTAGCTCCGTTTTACAAGGGGAGTTTCCATCGTGTTCTTATTCCCCATCTATTCAAGACCAGCTCTGGGGCCCCCAAGTGTGGATCAGAGGCCTCCAGAGCAGCTCCCCCATCCCCCAGTTATGCCTCCAGGACTAGAGTAGCTCAGTGACCCCGCCCCGAGATGAGGGAGTTGGCCTGTGTTCTTATTATCTGTCTATTCAAGACCACCTCAGAGGTCCCTGATGAGATCAGGGCCCCAGAGCAGCTCATGCTTCACCCAGGGACTAGACTAGCCATTGGCCCTAGAGATGAGGTCATCAGACTAGCTCAATGGGCCACAGATAGGCTCATAGGGCCTTAAACCAGTTCAAGAGACTCCAGAACAGTTTAAGGCGCCAGATCACCTCAGGGGCCTCAGCCAACATTAGGGCCTCACAAGCTCAGAGCCCAGACCAGCTCAGGGTGCCCTCAGAACCCAGATCCGCTCTTGGACCCCAGATCAGTTCAGGGGCCTCAAGTCAGCTCAGGGGCAAGATCAAGTCAGGGCCACTAAATCAGCCAGTGATCCCGACCAGCTCGGGGCCCAATCAGTTCAAAAGCCCCAGAGCTGCTCAGGGACACCAGATCGGCCCATAGGGCACCAGATCAGCTTCGAGGACAAACCATCAGATCAGTGGTCCCGACCAGCCGGGGCCCAGATCAGCTCGGGAATACCAGATCAAGTCAGGAGGCACTTAATCAGCTCAGGAGCCCCATACCATCTCAGGGGTTCTTACCAACCCCTGTTGGCCCAGCAGCTCAGGGCCTGGGAGCTGCTCAGGAAATCACGTAATCAACCCGGGAGGCCCAGGTCTGCTTAAAGGGCACCATACTAGCCATGGAGCACCAGACAGCTCAGAGGGAATCAGATGGGCGCAGGAGACACACTATGACTCGCAGGCACCAGATCAACTCAGGGGCATTAGTTAAGCTCAGGGGCAGTATATCTGCTCAGGCACCAGATCGATCAGCTCAGGGACAAGTTCAAGTCAGGGCACTAAATCAGCTCAGGGATCCCCACCAGCCGGGGCCCAATCAGTTCAAAAGCCCCAGAGCGCTCAGGACCAGATGCCCAAGGGCACCAGATCAGCTGGACAAACAATCCGATCAGTGGTCCCCGACCAGATCGGAATACCAGATCAAGTCAGGAGCCACTTAATCAGCTCAGGAGCCCCATATAATCTCAGGGCCCCATCAGCCTCTGTGGGCCCAGCTAGCTCAGGGCTTTAGACCTGCCATGAAATCACGTGAGGAGGCCCAGATCAGCTTAAAGGGCACCAGATTAGTTCAGGGGCACCAGACTAGCTCAGAGGGCATCAGATGGGCCAGGAGGCACCAGATCGACTCAGGGTCATTAGTGCAGCTCAGGTGGCACCAGGTCGATCCGCTCGGGGGCCAGATCAGCTCCCAGCCCCCAGACTAGGCAGGGGCCAAATCAGCTCAGGAGCAACATAACAACTCAGGGGACACAAGATAAGCTCAGGCCCACCAAACCAGCCAGGGGCACCAGACCATCTAAGGAGACATCAATAATTAGCTAGGGGCACCTAATCAGCTGAAGCGGCACCATATTGACTTAGGAGACAGTAGATCAACTGGGTAGAAATGAGATCAGTTCGGGGGCCCGAATCAGCCATGGGCACTAAATCAGCTATTAGGGCACCAAGCAAGCCGAGGCATTAGAAAAACTCATAAGGTTCAGCAGGCACAATTATTTGCTCAGTGGGGCACTCGATTGACTCAGGGGCACCAGATCAGCTTAGAGGGCAAGTAATCAGCTCAAGGGGCCAGTACCAGCTGAGAGCAACATACCCAAAGGGCACCAGATTAGCTTCACCCGACGATTATTGGCACTATGAGGCATTACGTGGCACATAATAGGTGCCCATAATCTTCCGGGTGCTTGGAAAGGCACGGAATGCCTAGCTGACCGAAAATGTATTAAATTGTCCAACAATAGTTTCAATCGCACATGCAGTCCAGTTACATCTAGGTTCAACGGCGTAGGCACTAAATTTCGAGCGACACGGCCCAAATTGGGTACACCACCGAAATCAAAAGGGCACCCTGGCAGTATGGGGGCACGTGCCCCGTGCCCCGGCTGCACCCTGGACAGTATATCAACCCGGGAGGCATAAATAAGCTTAGGGGCCGGATCAGCTCAAGGGCACAAAACAGCTAATAGGCACCAGACAAGCTCGAGGCATCAGACTAACTCAGAGTATTATATAGGTTCAGAAGGCACACTCATTTCCTCAGGTGGGCACCAGATTGACTACGAGGGCACCAGATCAGCTCAGAGGGCACAGATCAGCTCCAGGGGCCCAGTGAGCTCCGCCCGTACGATTATTGGCGACGATGAGGCATTATCTGGGAACGGATTACGTGCCATACTCTTCCAAGTGCTGAAAGGCGACAGAATGTCCTAGTTGACCGAAAGAGGCACTTAATTTCAAACAATAGTTGAAATCGCTAAATGCAGTCTAGTCCATCGAGGCTCAACGGCGTAGGGCACTAAATTCGAGCGGCATGGCCCAAAGAGGGCACACCACCTGCAACAAAGCACCCGGCACCGATGGGGACGTGCCCCGTGCCCCCGCCCGGCTGCGCCCTGCCAGTAAAGAGGCTCGAAACAAGCGTATGCGGTTCTGATGTCATTCGGTCTGGCCGCGTCTCAAATAAGCCAGACTTCAACTCATTTTCGTTTGCCCTTTCGTCCACTCCCAGGCAATGTTTTGTGCGGGAGTGTGAATGTATATCGCTCTTTAGGGTGCCCGGGCACCTTCAGCAACACATTGAAGTAGTGTAAAAGTATCCTTTAAATTGTAGTAACATTCATTTAAAGTACTTACAAATAGTTTATGCATTCTGAGGGGTCTGTGGTAAGGCGAACACACTTCATATTACACTATCTCCTTTTACTCGGGTGATTGTTCGCATTTTCAAATTAAAGCACCCCCCTAATCAATGAACCACCCGATTTCAAATAAGCACCCCCTAATCATATTCAGAATCCCCACCCCTAGGGTTGTGCCACCCTGCTGGGCACAGCCGCGGCCGCCAGTGGCCGTACGCGGCTCTCGCACGGACGCGACGGTGCGTGGGGCCTCTCTGGGAGGACCGGCCGCCGCAGACTCGGTGTTTATGGCCGGCTGTGTGGGGACTGGAGGACAGCGCCGAAGAGCTGACCGGCTGGTGGGGCCGAGTGAGAGGGCGAGTCCGGGTCAGACACCGGCCAGGACCTCCCCGCTCAACACCTGAAATGTGTCCATCGCTGGTGTTGGTACCGTCCTGAAAACATTATTGCGGCCTGTTTTCATGCCTGTTTATTGCGTAATAACCATGGCACATGCCTGTGTATTGCGTTTTTTTGCCGCAAGCTAGAGTCAAAATTGCCAGCAATAATACTGATACCATTCGCTTGGCTTTCGTAACAACACTTCATTCTTAGGAATCGGACTGTCAGCATGTACGCTCACATTCTTGTGACGACAGACATCATACGCCCCCTTCCCCCCACCCCGGCCAAGTATCGACACTACCCTGAAATGTCCCTGGCGCCCCGTGAAAATGTGAGTATCGTCGCCCCGACGATAAGATTTTGGGCCCTGCTGATAGGTTGCGTCACCTAAAAGTGACGCCTCTCTGGTCTGAATAGCGTCGCCCGTGCCCTTGTGCCCCCCCTGCCACCCCACCAACTGAAATCCTGAATCCACCTACGAAAGGCATATTGCCATATCTCAGCAGAGTCGCTTCAGTTCAGTAAAATACCAGCCGGAACGTTTAGCAACGACATCGGTGGCCGGGCCGACCAGCAGGCCAGTGCAGTGAGGACGCGGTACGGCCTGCGCTGCTCTCGACAGCGGCTCCGTTCTGGGAAGCAGCGACGGCAGGCTGAGCCTGTTGTCCGGGCACCGGGTGCTGCTGAGGCACGCGAGCTCCGAGTGGACCGGGAGCGGTCACAGTCTCCCGACCACGCCGGCCGCCATGATTGGATGGAAGTGGTGGCTTCCACCCGGGAATTAGTGCCGCTGCAGCTGGTCGACTGCGAATAGCGCGTGCCATTACGTCAGCTGCAGACCCGGGCCAGCGTTTGGGAGGTATAGCCGCTGTCGGCGCTTTTTGTCTGTTGAATGCAAGATAGTCGCACGCAGATTATGCTTCCACACAAATGCACAGGACGGGCGACCAGAGGATGGAGATTAGGCGGGCTTCGATGTTGACCAACAAGGTAGCAATTAATGGGGTACCTGAAACTGCTGTCCTGATTCGTCGAGTACACTGAAATATCCCGGTGCGTTTCGTGTCATGCAACACATTTTAAGGGAAGTCATAGCTCTGCCGCACGCTGAACTGGTAGCTACTTTTCCACTCTTTCGTTTATTTGCTGCCAACCTTGTGGGATACCTTGTGCGATTTGCAATTATTTTGCGCACCCGGTGTGTTTGTGAAGTTGGATAGTTTTCCAGTTACACCAGCGCTGGCTCGGCTGGCCAGCAGTGCACGCTGCGCCTCATCATTGAGGGTGCTGGCGCGCCGCCTCGATGTTGGTTGGCCTTCATGGCTGTTTTCGTCACGCGATGATTCAGCAGAAGCTGCGCTGCACCGTGATCCAATGTTTACGATAACCCGCTCAAAAGTCACGCGCACGACTGGTTTTCTGTGTTTGCAAATGACTAGCGTTTGCCGCGAGTACGTCATTACAGCAATCATATGGCCCAATGCCTATTTGGAGGTGCGTTAACTAGGCTGTGCCAGGGCTGCGTAGCCTACGAATTTTACCGGGGGTCGGTGCTTTTTGATGGCTGATTTGCCCTCTGGCTCTATTTTTCATTTGTCAATTTGTCTAAACCGAGCAAAATAAGGAAGTATTGGGTTTTTTGGGAGGCTGATTGAGACACAGGCGCGGAAATGATAAGCCAAACCAATTCAGAGTTGGATAATATTCAGCATGTCGCGAACTTGTCTGAGAATGACCGTTAAGCTCGAATGTCATAACGAGAAGATAGTTAACAGATGTCAACTCTCCAGAACTGAAACAGTGTGACTGTTTTTAACCAGTTCGGAATGATGGCCGTCGCTGAGCCATTTTGTCCCGGTGTGCCGCCGCACGACCGCGGACGCTACCGCGCAGCTGAGAGCCAGGCAGGCGGTCGGTACTCAACTCACTCACCATGGGTGACTGGCCAGAAAGTGCTGAGACCGGCCCCGGCGCCCGATAAGGTTCGCATTTGACCGTGCTTCGACACCTGGCTCGCATGAGAGAGGAAATTTTCGAACTTCGATCGACACCATCTGAACTAGGCTTTTATATCGATGCGGTGTTTTTTTATACCATACTAGGCTATTGATATCCCATCTTGACGTTATCATATGGACAACTGGTGCTTCAGATAATTGAAGTAGCCTTGGACATTCGTGGATGGCATGTCTACAATCATGCAATATTTAAGGGAATTGTATCGCCAACTGCATCTCCGGAAGTTTAAGTCTAGGTGGAATAATCCAATAATCTCACGCAGGTGTAGTTCATAGTTGTGCTACAGTGAGGTGTCCGTTGTGTGTGAATTTTTAGCTCACAATTACATAAAACAGTGCAACAAAAGACGCACCCATTTCCCGCGACGCCCGATATCTTAGTTGTTGGTGCTTTAGTAAACCCCAAGCAGAAAGGACTAAGAACGTCGAAGTTTTTTTTGCAATGTTCTTCACTAAGTTTTACAATGGGATGGTTTTGGAGATATCCGGCTTGGTAGCTCTGTTGGCTCCGGAAGGCTGCTACAAAGGGGTGGTTTCTCCAGTCAGATTCATATAAATATGTTTCTTTTTCCTCCAGGTTCTATTCGCTCCCTCCAAAAACCCAGATTTACCGGTGGTCTTAGCGGCCTTCTGGCTGTGACTAAGCCGTGATGGACTTTGAGCACCGCAGCAGGCACTTGCGTTAAGAAGGATTTCATTTGTTATTTATTCGCTCTAAGCTGTAAGGGCGCCCAACCTTTGGTCAGATCGTGCTCAGTAGTTCTGTTTCACCTTCCTTTTACATCTGCTGCGGATATATGAGTGGCCGTGCCCGGTGAAACCGTTCACCTTTGCGATCTGTAAGCCGAGCCCTGGGCTCTCAGGGATCTGACAGATCCAGGAAAGCCCGTCATCTGATGGGACGGACAGGGAAGCGATGCGGTATTTGTGAGACCGCCACCGGGCTCTCAGACCGGTTCTCTGCGTTTAGCTGCCATCGTTCCCGTCACAAGCGTCGAGGCATCGGCCCGAGTCTCTGGTCGGAATCGCTGATGAACCCGCCAGGATACCTTGCACGGGTGCACTCGACTGCCGCCGCCTGTCCTTTCCAGTTTCGCTGACCCCCAGGAACGCTTCTAGAGCCGGTGCAGCGGCTGACTGGACGGGGTACCATGGGTGATTTACCGCCGGTGGCTTTTGGATGTGTGTCTCTGAACGGCGGGTAGAGCGGTTCCGTCGAGTTGTGGAGCGTCTCTGTGTGAAAGGACGGCGCCGCCGCCTGTATTGGAACGACTGCTGTTGAGTAACGCTGGCGGGAAGCGGCGCCCAGTGTTCCCGCCGGCGTGGAATGTTCCGTACAGCCAGCAATGCTAAAAATACCAGCCCAGCTCTTTTTGGACCTTTCCTCTCTGCTATTTGAACTTGGGTTTGAATTCTGTCCGCTGTCCATTTTCCTTATCGGTCACTAACGGCTGGAGGAAACGTTGAAGCGGTGTCGGTAAAGGCGCCTGTCGTTGCCCGGGGGCGGGGCACCGGGCCGGATATCTGGCACCTCGGCTGGAACAGTCACGACCGCCGTGATTCAGCACCCACGACACATGGGCCGGCGGTGGGAAATGTTTGTCCGAACTGGCGGTGGTGTGGGGAGAAGTGGACACTCAGTCTGCTGCTGCGCCTGACGTACAGTGCTTGTGATTCAGCGTGTCCGATACGCGGTTGTTGCCTGATCCGGTGCGTGGAATTTGAACTGGGGTCCCACCCGGATAACAGTGCTGAACGTAAGCTGCCTCACCTGGTATCCGAGTTACCCCTAGCTCTGTAGAGACTGTCTGGGCCCGACGGTGCGTTGATTGTCCCTCGGGTAGGAGTATACGGGTGTTCAGCGTGACCGCAAACTGCAGAGAATCGCTACATCTGCCCAGCAGCGGTGCCTGCTCGCCTGAGCTGCTGCACGGAGCATTCATTGATCGATACGCAAAGCTTCTGTAGGGCTTTGCAAGAGAACCGATTCATTTACGGACTTGTACGAAACGAATATGGGCTGCTCACGGGGCTTAGATTAACCGAACATGGGCTGTTCACGGGGCTTAGACGAACCGAACATGGGCTATTCACTGGGATTATACGAAACGAACGAGGCTTATACGAGATGAACGGGACTTATACGAGCCGAACACGGGCTGCTGACGGGGAGCGCCTGAACACGAGCGTTGACTGTACAGAGCGGGCAGTGGGCGGTGTAGATAAACTTTATCTCTATAACGACCAACGCTCAACCGTAGGGTTGGATGTCGGAATTCCGCGCCTGTCCGGAACCCCCCATACACGTCTTGTAATTGACAAGTTGTCCGCAGTAGAGGCGCGTTAAAGCGAAAGTTTACCGACAGAACGAGGATTGTGGCACGGTCCTTCCGGGAGGGCAGCGTAAAGCAAAGCCAAGGCTTCATGCCTGCCAGGAAAAGTGCTACCGAGGCCGTTCGCCGACGACAAATTTGGAAAAATTTTGTATGACTACGTTGATAAAAGGGAAAAATGCTGACAAGTTCCGTATAGCGGCGTAGTTTGGAGGAAAGTCTGCCTTGGTGTACTAGTTAGGGGACCCGTCCTCCATCTTTCTATGCCATGTGGGTGACGCGGCGGCGACTGGTGTTGTCGGTGTGTGTAAGTTGCACCCACTTTAAATCATACGCATAAAATACCCCGTGCCTCTTAGATACTTGCATTGGTACTAATCAGTTAATTTTTCTTTAGTTGTGCAGCTCAGGATTCTCCTAAGACGGCTCTTTTTATTTGAATCATCACATGAAAGGCTGTTCAGTCAGCTCGGGTATTTCGCGACAGCGTCGCCCGGTGACGCAGGTGGTGGTTTGTTCCGGCAGTCGTGTGTGCGGTGGTGAATCACCGCGTTCTCTACTTACCAGTCCCGGGTCGTAGCTAAGGTGTGAGAACACTGTGCGACTCTGTTTATTAGATGGGCTATTGCCGTCATTGCATTGGTGACGTGTCTTTAGGCCCAAACAGTTGGTCCATCACTACTTCTTATGATTTCATTGGGTTCCAGTGGTCGGTTTAGACGAAACTCGAAGCTGGATCGGTTACATGTTCGTCAGCGCGATGAACTGGTAAGACTTTCCTGTATACCAATTTATCAGGAAATCTGCCCGGCTTGCTGTTTTTGTGCAGCCCGTGGCAGTCGTGACACAGTGAACTGACGTGGCACGGGTGTGTGGTCTGGTGCGTGCGGGCGCCGCGGCAGTCCCTGGAAATCTGGCGTCTCTGCGGTCGAGAGGTGTGAGTATCCCGGAGCCCGGAGCTTGGCCGACTGGTGACCTCAGACAGAAGGAATCGGACACTGCCTCGTTGCTGAAGTCTCAAGTGGAAGGGTCTGGTGGCGGCCACTCACAAGTGGAGACCCGTGTTTGATGTGGGCGTGGTGCAGGTGTGGCGCCGCTGCCGGTGAAGCTGTTGAAGTTGCAAGGTCGGAGCGGTGGAACCATGGTGCTGGGCCTGGCAGTGACCACCGCCGAACCGGCCCTGCGCGTCGGTACACGGTGAGAAGGATCCGCAACGCAGCACTGCCTCGAGAGAAAGGTGTCACCACCGGAACTGACCACTTGATGGGATGTGTGGGTGGGGATGGGGTGGGGTATGTTTGCTAGATGACTTAAAATGATGCCTGGCTTACCGACAGCATTCAGTCGACCTTCCCATGGACGTTCCCAATCGCGATTCTGTAATAAGAGCTCGAAATGTGATCGAACCTTACAAATGTGGCATTTATCCTGTCGGTATGTGACGTTGGAGTGGGTGCCTGAGAGTCGGTCGCGGGCCGTGAGTGTAGCTAACCTGCCAGCGCTGCGGTTGGTGGTCCGCTGCGCTGTAGGGCGCCGCCAGACCACCAGTCGCTGGCGGCTGTGTAATGCGTCACTTACTTTCGCTGGGGTGGATGTATGTGAATGAAATCGCGTCGCCTGAAGAGCGTGGCATTCTTCATATGCTCATTCGTGGGCACGCGCCTTGTATAGGCTTCCTGGAATTCGTGGCTCCACGAGGAGTGAGCTGATCTGGCGTCTGCGCTACCAGGCAGTCTTGATTGACTTTGTTTTTCCCTAGCTGATGCTGTGTTGCCCGCGCCGCCGTCGTGTGATTGCTCGCACACGGATTAACCCTCGCCCCACCGGGGGCATCGATGGCCCCCTAAGGTTTTTCCGGGATAGCAGAAAAATGACGAGGCGCAGCACCGCGGTTGAGGGCTCTACCTCTCACTGCATCATTTTCCCATCATCCCTGAAATTTTTTACTCCCGGGTCACCCAAGGTCAGGTCACCAGACGAGGTCAACCAAGGTCACCTAACTTCAACTTTAGAGCTCTGTAAGAGCTACATTTCAAAGTCGATCGATTTGAAACTTCCTACACTTCATGACCCCTCCAGGGTCTACAAGGTGTATATCCGGGCTTTTTCGATTTCGTGCCCTGAGGTCAGGTCACGAGGCGACCTCTCTCATTGGAAAAGCATGGGGAAAAGCTGTTTCATGATATAAAAGCCACAAAAATGATTGTAAATACTCAGACTGCTCAGAACAGCGTTTTTGGACACCTTTTCACGGATCCCAGGGGTCATATTTGCCCTTCGACTTTTCCAAGGTCATCCAAGGTCACCAGAGGTCAGAAAACAGTATTTTGACAATAACTTTTGACCTAATTAAGCTAGAGCGGTGAAACAAACACCATCGTGTTTGTCTTGTCACTGGCTTTCATTTGATATACGGCAAGGTCACTTTTTGACCTTTCGTGACCTCAGGTCATATTAGGTCACGAGGTGACCTCTGGAGGTCAAACCACTGGCGGGAGGTCTTTACGTTCCACATAGCGGAAAAAGTACTGACAATTTGCTATCAAATGTACTTTACCAGGCCTCACTAGCTCTAATGACATAAGAGTTATGCCCAGTTTGCTTAATCATTGCATATTTGAGTTAAAATAGCCGATCTTGACCTAATTTGACCTCTGGAGGTCAAACCATTGACCTGAGCACTAAAACATGTGAAGTAATTTCGTACTGAATTTACGCGAGCTTTCTATTGCACTTTGCAGATTTGCGCTAACGCCCATATTTTCGGAGTTAGAGGGGGGCCATCGATGGCCCCTCCCGGTGGGGCGAAGGTGGCGCCGGACCCCTGGTGGGGCGCGGGTTAAGCGGCGGCGTCACCAGTGGGCGCGAGCCGGTGTGTCCGGGTCTGACCCTGCTGACCCAGAGGGGGAGGCGTCAGGACACTGGCTCCAGACATCCTGCTGCCGCTCCGCCAGCCGACGCCGCCCGCTCAGGTTACACCTGCAGCTGTGGTAACGGGCGACCTGGCAAACACTGCCCCACCGCCCTGTCACTCATGACGGGACCCGTGGGGTTTGTGTCGAAATGAGGGCCTTGGTCTCAATTCATAATGCATGGAGGGTCTGCACTCCGATGGGTAAGTCATTTGCATGCCGGGCCCGGACACCATCGCCGGGGAGCTTCCTTGACAAAGTGATATTTGCCGACCGGTATGCCTTTCAACAAGGGAAGAGTGGGCGACGCTGCATGACCTGAGAAATTGGTGCAGCATCGCCGCCCACTCTGGGGAGGAAATCGACTGAAGCGCACTGGAAATGGCTTGCGTGGCCTTCTGAGATCTTTGAAATCAACAGGGTTAGGAAAATTCCCGCTTGGGGTATGGTGGAGGCCATGCTGATCTACACTGTAGCGAAATTTGTTAAAGCCATGTCACTGTCTTCAAGGTCAAATGTGGTCATAAAAGAATGCTGCACAGTGCCTGCGCTGACGATAAAGAAAGACCATGGAAGATGGTCCCATGCATTGTTGTCTGCAAGTTTTGGTTCAAGGGCGTTTACCTATGACGTCACAATACGATGTTCTGCGGATAGTTTATAACTATAATTCCGCGGAAGCTGTTGAGCTGTAAGTGGGAGTCGGACTGTACTCATGACATTTGACATCGATCAGTGACCTTGACCTTAAAGGGAATGTGACACCTTGGTCGAATCCTGGAATTTAGTGTACTTAGGGGAACTTTTAGCCGAAAATCAAGGAGGCGTCCATGATTTCTCTGAAAAATGTACAATAAGCTCAATATTTTGGTTTTTGAAATGCTCCTCTAGGGAAAGAAAGAAATATCTGCCTGTGGCTGATATCATGATCTGGCAACCACTACCATATTCAATGCGCTTCAAGGGCTTCGATTGGCTGATACTCACCGTGACGTCAGCATATGTCGTCACACCAACAGCCATGACAACTGTGGCCTGCTGCTAAGGGTACATGAGGGGTACATTTCCGGTAGTTCTTAGCTTTTTCTACGGAAATCTCGAGTTCCAAGACAAATGATATATTGAGTACGAAGTGTTCCGACATGCTTTACAACTTGGCTATCGCAGTTAAAATCACGTTATGAAGGTGCTAAATTCCATTTAACGTTGATGAATCTTAGCTCTGGCTAGCGGTCCTACTGTTTTGGGCCGGCGTCCGGGTTTCGAGCCTCAATGCTGGTCCCGGCCGGGACTAACTGCGCTTACGCCAGAAATTTTCCGAGAGGAATGGCCATTAATTCATCCAGTTGGAACATTTGTCCTTATTTAACCGAGCCCCTTTCCCGTGCTTTACTTTTGGCGATACAGGCCGGGATGCTTCGACTCAGATCCCTCTTCGCCATATTCAGCACTCCCAAATGCAATAACCAAACCTTTGGGGCGCGGTGGCACCCCTGCGCCATGGTGATGTCTAATAATCCGGACAATTAGTACGTGGAAAGGCCCATACATTATGATGATCAAGTTTTTTTATCCGTTTGTCAAGCTATTTGTGACCCAATTTGTTCTAACATCCCCGGTTTTAGAATGGTGTGTTTGCGCCGGGACCAGTGCCGGGACTAACTTTCGCCTGGTCAAGGCTTTTGCCGGGTCTTTGTCAGGCCTGCTGGCGCTGGCCATAACTAATATTTAGCGTATTGAATGACGTCATATAGCCGACTGCCTCGGTGTCAGTGACTGAGAACGCCGGTGTCCCATTAGCCGTGACATGGGCCTTCATGTGGTGTACCTTAATGTCTCATCCGCTTTATGACATTTTGACGTCATCGCTTGGTCTACGATGCGGGAGAATGTGAACGCGGAACTGACAATTTTGAAATGTAAGTGTAGCTTTGGGGTATTTAAGTCAGTTTTCGGATATAAATCGACCGATTTTCAATGTGGTTTTGCCAATAAATGCATTTTTCCATTCCCGGAAATGCACTAAAATGCAGGCAACTAGTACCTAATGAGAAGACAGGAGAGGTAATAACAAACTTGCCTTCCCTGTGCGTGTTAAGCCTCTGAAATTAGTATCTTTTATCTAGTCAGTCATTGGCATAAACTCGTTCATGCGTGGCACACCATTTTATTGTATTGGAACTTCCCAACTCTTAGTGCGATACAAATGAAAGGAATTGTTGAATGATGACCAGCACTTTGGATGTTTCCAAAGTGTCCAAAGCTGTCCGGAGAGAACAATGAAAACTTTTGTTATGAAGTGTAGCTCATTCGGTGAGAAATTTTTTAAAATTATATATGCGTTTTGACTTTTGGAGGAGGCTTACTGATTTTGCCATCGCAGCCTCGGAGTGCCATTGGGGCTAGGCCTTAACCCGCGCCCCACCGGGGCGGCGCCACCTTCGCCCCACCGGGGGGCCATCGATGGCCCCCTCTAACTCCGAAAATATGGGCGTTAGCGCAAATCGCAAAGTCAATAGAAAGCTCGCGTGAATTCAGTAAGAAATTACTTGCATGTTTTAGTGCTCAGGTCAATGGTTTGACCTCCAGAGGTCAAATTAGGTCAAGATCGCTATTTTCACTCAAATATGCAATGATTAACAAATGGGCATAACTCTTATGTCATTAGAGCTATTGAGGCCTGGTAAAGTACATTTGATAGCAAATTGCCAGTACTTTTCCGCTATGTGGAACGTAAAGACCTCCCGCCAGTGGTTTGACCGCCAGAGGTCACCTCGTGACCTAATATGACCTAAGGTCACGAAAGGTCAAAAGTGACCTTGCCGTATATCAAATGAAAGCCAGTGACAGGACAAATACGATAGCGTTTGTTTCACCGCTCTAGCTCAATTAGGTCAAAGTTATTGTCAAAATACTCTTTTGACCTCGGTGACCTTGGATGACCTTGGAAAGTCAAAGGGCAAATATGACCCCTGGGATCCGTGAAAGGGTGTCCAAAAACGTTGTTCGAGTAGTCTGGGTATTTGCAATCATTTTTGTGGGTTTTATATCATGAAATAGCTTTTCCCCATGCTTTTCCAATGGGAGAGGTCGCCTCGTGACCTGACCTCAGGGCACGAAATCGAAAAATCCCGGATATACACTTGTAGACCCGGAGGGGTCATGAAGTGTAGGAAGTTTCAAATCGATCGAGTTTGAAATGTAGCTCTTACAGAGCTCTAAAGGTGAAGTGAGGTGACCTTGGTTGACCTCGTCTGGTGACCTGACCTTGGGTGACCCGGGGTAAAAATTTAGGATGATGGGAAAATGTTGCAGTGAGAGGTAGAGCCCTCAACCGCGGTGCTGCGCCTCGTCGTTTTCGGCTATCCCGAAAATAGGGGACGATGGAGGTGGGGCGAGGTTAACTGCGGAAGTCTACCATATTTATAGCTCAATAAGCCTGGTGTTGGCATACCCCGACCCAACAGGTTTGCGAAAACAGTCGTCCTTTGCCTGCAGTGCCGTTACATTGACCCAAATCCGTCGTTAACCCAGTGGGTTACATTCCATGACATGATATATCTGCCTGATTTTGACAGCCTTTGCCACTGGAATACAGACTAGGTACATTCAAACCGTTCAAGCACTGAGGAAGAATGGACGAATTGGGCGGAAGCGGCCCTGGCCCAACGGGGTGCAGCTCGAGTGTGCGGCCGTGTATGGACTGTATCGCATGGGGCGGGAGCTGGGCCGCCGAATCTGCTCCCCGCAGCTGCCTGTCCTGGATCCTCTGAACGGGTTCCCGTCCTCCTCGACATGCCGGACGGACATGCCACACGTCTCCTTTTGGTCTTCGATCAAGCAAAAGTCCAGCTTCGACTTGCCGTGCCAATCTTATGCTAAGACATTCGCTGTTTTGTTTCGTGTTTCTCATTAGAATATCATCTCATCGTCATCTGTTTAGGTGTTTGCCATCTGCAGGCTCGTTCTATTTATCTCCTGCAGGCTGAGGGCCATCGGTGACGTTGGTCGGGTCCGCGGTCTCTTGCCGCGCAGTGTGCCGTTCCACGGTGAACCGGTCCCGCACCAGCAGCGTCCCTGGTGATGGGATTAGCCTGTCTGTGACGGGGAGGACGGACGGCGTCTATAAAAAAATCATTTGATTCAAAAGACAGGATCGACTTCGGAAAGGCGTACCTGCTTGTTGGATGTTAGCACGCTCTTTGGGGAGTTATATTCTGAAATATTCATCAGTGTGCGCGATCACGTTTGATGTCCAAAGAACAACAATGCAGTGGTGCATGCTAGCGCAACTTTCCTTGGCTACTTGGTTTGACGATTTGGCTTTTTTCTTAAGATCTTTGATACAGACTCTGCTTTCGTGAATTGGCTCTCTTCCACGGCCAGAAGACGAATACAATCTGGCTTTTTATGATCCATTGAGCACGATGGCTGTGCGAATGTAGACTGCTGGATTCTACAAATCCGAGGGCTAGTCCCTGTCCGTATTTTGACGTCATGTCCCGATCTTACCATGAGTCTGTGCAAGGCGTGCGTTCAGAGGCAATAGCTGTATCACCTGCTGGCAACGCAGACTACTGTATTTATCAGTACTGTATCTATGCACTCCGCCCACTAGCTTTTCTGCCGCCCATTCGACCTGCAGTTGTGCTGCTTACCCTCAGCAGGTTGTGCTCTGACCGGGCGTCTCTGTTTCAGCCGGTTCTCGTGCTCCCTGCTGGTGTACTCTGACCGGGCGTCTCTGTTTCAGCCGGTTCTCGTGCTCTGACCGGGCGTTTCTGTTTCAGCCGGTTCTCGTGCTCTGACCGGGCGTCTCTGTTTCAGCCGGTTCTCGTGCTCTGACCGGGCGCCTCTGTTTCAGCCGGTTCTCGTGCTCTGACCGGGCGTTTCTGTTTCAGCCGGTTCTCGTGCTCTGACTGGGCGTTTCTGTTTCAGCCGGTTCTCGTGCTCTGACCGGGCGTCTCTGTTTCAGCCGGTTCTCGTGCTCTGACCGGGCGTCTCTGTTTCAGCCGGTTCTCGTGCTCTGACTGGGCGTTTCTGTTTCAGCCGGTTCTCGTGCTCTGACCGGGCGTTTCTGTTTCAGCCGGTTCTCGTGCTCTGACCGGGCGTCTCTGTTTCAGCCGGTTCTCGTGCTCTGACCGGGCGTCTCTGTTTCAGCCGGTTCTCGTGCTCTGACCGGGCGTCTCTGTTTCAGCCGGTTCTCGTGCTCTGACCGGGCGTCTCTGTTTCAGCGGGTTCTTGTGCTCTGACCGGCGTCTCTGTTTCAGCCGGTTCTCGTGGCAAGGCTCGGACGTGCTGGGACAGGGGGTGCGCTCGCCGCGGGAGTCGCGCCGCTCCCTGGCGCTGGCCGCCGGCGTCAAGGTGCCCAAACAGCCGCGCTACCAGCGCGCCCTCGCCATGACTGAAGCACTGCTCAGGGTGAGTATAGGAGCGCATCATCATCAGTAGCATGGAATCTTGTGAGCAGGTCGACATCTAAGTCATTTTGCGAATGTCGGGACGCAGGACGTGGTATCGCTCAGGGTGAGCTCTGGGACACGGGGTAGGACAGTGCTCTACATGGTTGTAGAGATGCCGAGCAGCTAGTGCTGAGGTCGAATCAAGCGCGGATCCAGAGGGTGTCACAACTCTAAGGGGTGCCAATTTGCATTCAAACTTCATTCTCGCATCTTCTTGCCCAAAAATGTTCACGCTGGAATACCATCCCATCTCATCAGATATCATCTCGCCCTTCATTGCTACCTTCTATCCTCGTATGGCTGTCGATTCATCTGTGTGATCACTAAGGAGGCTTCTCTTCCTCGCTTGAGATTGGGGCTGCTCCCCGCCGTACCTACCTCCTGGATCTGCCACCAGGGTTACAGACACAGGGGACACGAGGCCGAGTGCTGCTGAGGAGGGGGGGCTACTTTCCATCAGGGGTCATAAAACGCGTTGGAATATTGGCTCTTATAACGGGTAACCAACCGTGGTCCCATAACTATGAACTATGATAAGTGACAAGGTATAACATATGATCTTTCTCAGTGAAGGGGTGGTTAATTTTTGGCGTGATCCGTCATCAATGTGTAGCCGGTAGTCAATTGGATCAGTTCGGTACACTGGACGTCGTATAATGCTCATGGCGAGCAGCCTGTTTTCACTGGCGATCGGATAGGGCTCCGTTTATGGTGTTCTTCGCGGCTAACATGTGCCGTAGTGGACGGTGCCGTCGTATTACCAGTGGCGGCGGCGTCCTCCATTTAGGGAGTAGGTCGGACATTGGCGTGCTCCTCAGACTCAGTCGGCCCCAGCGTAATGAGTGCGCCGTTGTATGGCGGCCGGCTGCCAGGGTACCCGTGGAATGCCCCGCCCGAGCCGCCGAGGTGCCGGTTGAATGCCCCGCCCGAGCCGCCGAGGTGCCGGTTGAATGCCCCGCCCGAGCCGCCGAGGTGCCTGCGGAATGCCCCGCCCGAGCCGCCGAGGTGCCGGTGGAATGCCCCGCCCGAGCCGCCGTATGTTGAGAGCTGACCCCGCGTGTCGTCAGCGACAGATCACTGGAGTGGGGGGGGCGATACCAGCCGGCGCGAGCGCAAACATTACACGGCGCGCCAGTCAAAGGTCGGGCTTTTCTGGTCCGCTGTTGCCACATAGTACTACAGTCGCATCTGATATACTTGCGCCAACGGGCTTGTTTTCTAGATCGATTTCTTTTTTGTGACAGCAGCCATAAAAAGTGGATGGCCATGGCGTACATGTTTGATTGAGCGTTGCATATGATGTTTGTAGCGCGTGGCTGATGGTACTCTTAGCAGCATATTTCCTTGGATTGCAGTGCTGTTCCTTGTGTGAAAAATTTAAACTTAGTCCCGTGGTGAGGGCTAACAATTGATGTATAGGTAGTGTATTGCTTGGTGGGGCAAAATATTCCATAATTCTTCAAAAGTGTGGTAAGGCACGAACGAGTTCTTTTCTTGGCTGGCCTATAGCAGTGGTTGCCAGTCCTCGCGATATGGTGGTCCCTTTTAGCAGCCAGAGGACTGCCCTGCGTTTGAAATGAAATATTTTACAAATGTTAGAATTTGTCATTTGCATGTTGAAAACGTTAATAAATTTCGTTCTCTGGAGCATTTTGGTATGAATGATTGCAAACTTGAAAGGTCATGGCTCAAAGAATTGGAAATTGCTTCAAGAATTTCTAAAAAAAACTGCGGGGTATTTTTCCAGAAACTCCATCGTGGGTTACGTTCTCACTCAAGCTGATTATTTCTACCTTTGCGGTAACTTTTTCATCGTTCGAAATAGTTAGAGTTGTCAGAAAGTGTAACGAGTGCCATAGGCCTTTTCATAACATTTTTTCACAACGGGGCTTCTTTAGTAGAAAAGCACCTTGCGACTCGAAAAGTGGCACTTGGACGACCGCAAAGGACACATGATAAAAAGTGTAAAAGAAAATCATAAAATTCTATTATAATGGTGACAATGTAGAAATAATTCATACTAACTTTTCCCCTGCTCATGGAGCTGGTGATAGATTGTTAGGTACTTTTCCGAACGTACGGCCGTTTCCCATCGTACTTTTGGTACTCAGTAGGGTCATGGTGACACTTCTAGTTTCACCATGCTAATCTTATCGCGGCTAGTCACTGAGGCACTCCAGAGATGGAGGTACTGAAGGTAAAGAGGTACTCTTTATGATGTTCGGGAACTACGTCACGTTTCGCTATCGTCTTGAACTATAAGCCCAGATGTTTTCACATGAGGTCATGCTTATCTTTGCAATCTTTGATAGCTTCCGTTATTGTTGGGCTCAGCACGTATTAAAATACATGAGCTGTATCTTTTGCTCCCGATCATTATCGCAACATCATGAACAACTTTTTGTAAAGAAGATTGGCAAAAATCGTGGGGGTTGGGGAAATTGCCTGCTTTGCACCCCCCTCCTGAATCCGCCATTGCATTTAACAACATCGCATGCAACAGCCCAACAACATAATATCGCAAAATAATGAGTGTCAGGTCCTAGGAGCCAGACGCCAGGTCCTAGCAGCGAGACACTGGGTTGTAGTAGCGAGACACTGGGTTGTAGTAGCGAGACGCTGGGTTCTAGCAGCGAGACGCTGGGTTGTAGTAGCGAGACGCTGGGTTCTAGCAGCGAGACGCTGGGTTGTAGTAGCGAGACGCTGGGTTCTAGCAGCGAGACGCTGGGCTGTAGTAGCGAGACGCTGGGTTCTAGCAGCGAGACGCTGGGTTGTAGTAGCGAGACGCTGGGTTCTAGCAGCGAGACGCTGGGTTCTAGCAGCGAGACGCTGGATCTAAAATCACCCCAGAACCTCTATTGCATACTAACGTGGACTGCACGTACAACCACGTACAACCCTCTTTCCACTCCCTTTGTTAAGAATATGGCTCTTAATGATGGTCTGCGATTAATTCGTACTTCACTAAAATGCCTGTTTCTAGCGTTTCGGTAATATGAGGAAAACTAATTGCATACTTTCAGACACATTTTGCCTTGTGGTTTAAATAAATGCCGGTTTTCTGGAACGGACACAGCACAAATGGTCTCCTCCCGCGCACGTAGATGTGCGTTTTTCATCTAAGTTCGTGCTAACATTGAGGATTGAGACCATGCACGCTTTTCCGGCGGAGAGGCCCAATTCCTAGGATTCGACGGACAGGCCGATTCACCCTGACAGATAGCGTGGTGTCTGCCCCTCCCTCCTGTCAAGGTGTGAGGGAATTGGTCCATTTCCCTGACCGGAAGTATGGGAATCCGGATAAAGTAAAATATTACCGGCTTAAGCTCATAACAATAGAAAATTGTTTGACAAAAAAAAACATGCAGAAGTCTATCCTTCCCTCCACTGGAAGAGGGTGCGCGGGTGTGATCGTCCGCTTTTACTGACAGGGAATGCGGGGGTGTGATCTTCTGTTGTAGTAGCGAGACGCTGGGTTCTAGCAGCGAGACGCTGGGTCTAAAATCACCCCAGAACCTCTATTGCATACTAACGTGGACTGCACGTACAGCCACGTACAACCCTCTTTCCACTCCCTTTGTTAAGAATATGGCTCTTAATGATGGTCTGCGATTAATTCGTACTTCACTAAAATGCCTGTTTCTAGCGTTTCGGTAATATGAGGAAAACTAATTGCACACTTTCAGACACATTTTGCCTTGTGGTTTAACACGCGCATTGACGGGGGGCGGGTACCCGCCCCCCTCGGGTTTTTCGGAGATAGTAGAAAAACGGTGGCGCGTAGCGCCGCCGTACTTGGTATACCTTTTCCCCTCATCATTTCTACAACTTCTGTGAAAATTTTAAGGTTAGGTCATCTCAGGTCAGGTCACCAGTACAGGTCAAGTGACCCAACCTCAAAAAAAAGTTTAAGATAGCATAAGTCGGAGCACGGTGAACTTATCCGATTGAAACTCATATCACATAATGGCCCCACCGAGTTCTCTAAAATATGTTCCGGTATTTTTGATATCGATGACCTAAGGTCAGGTACGACGCATGACCTCTCCATTGGAAATACATGGGAAAAATGGTTTTTACGGAATAACTCAGTAACGGATGGTGATAGAGCATTTATTTTAGCTGCATTAGACTCGCCTGGGCTTTGCGGTTCTAATGATATGCATTTTATATAATTTGACCTTGACCTGACCTCAGGTCAGGTCAAATCCTTGATTTGACCTAGCAAGGTCAAATTATATATCATTCGATTCGGCTTGCTAAGAGGATTCATATAGTTCAAGTCGTTTTGCTCTATCTTTACTTGTTCAGATGTAATGCCCGAAAAACTGAATTTTACATGTTATCCCTATGACGGGCATGTTTTGACCTCTCGTGACCTTAAATGTGACCTGACAAAAAAATGGTTTAAATGTTTTCGATGGAGAAGTGGATGGGCAGCCCAACGCCGTTTACCGTTTTTCGCTACCTACCGTGGTTCTCGAGATCTTAGGGGGCGGGTACCCGCCCCCCCGTCAATGCGAAGGTGGCTCAGACCCCCGTCAATGCGCGTGTTAAATAAATGCCGGTTTTCTGGAACGGACACAGCACAAATGGTCTTCTCCCGCGCACGTAGATGTGCGTTTTTCATCTAAGTTCGTGCTAACATTGAGGATTGAGACCATGCACGCTTTTCCGGCGGAGAGGCCCAATTCCTAGGATTCGACGGACAGGCCGATTCACCCTGACAGATAGCGTGGTGTCTGCCCCTCCCTCCTGTCAAGGTGTGAGGGAATTGGTCCATTTCCCTGACCGGAAGTATGGGAGTCCGGATAAAGTAAAATATTACCGGCTTAAGCTCATAACAATAGAAAATTGTTTGACAAAAAAAAACATGCAGAAGTCTAACCTTCCCTCTACGGGAAGAGGGTGCGCGGGTGTGATCGTCCGCTTTTACTGACAGGGAATGCGGGGGTGTGATCTTCCGCTTCTACTGACAGGGAATGCAGGAGTGTGATCTTCCCTTCTACTGGCAGGGAATGCGGCAGTATGATCTTCCCTCCATTGGCAGAGATTGCGGGAGTCAAACCTTCCCTCCACTGTCAGGGGGTGCGGCAGTTAACCTTCCCCTTGCACTGGCAGGGAGTGCGGGAGTCGATCGCTGTGGAGCAGTCGGAGGCCCAGCTGCTGCGGGACACGCTGGAGGCCGCCTCCTGCAGTCGGCCCAGTCGCAGGGGCGGCTGTACGAGGCGGAGCGCAGGCTGCGCTTCACCGAGCGCTACGTGAAGCGGCTGGAGTGCCACCTGGCGGACATTGAGGAGCTGTCGGAGCAGTACGGCAAACAGCAGCGGCTGCGGGAGGCCACCGAGAGGCTGGCGGCCGCTTACAGCAGCAGCGTCGGCTCACAGGTGAGGAGAGAGAGAGAGAGAGAGAGAGAGAGAGAGAGAGAGAGAGAGAGAGAGAGAGAGAGAGAGAGAGAGAGAGAGAGAGAGAGAGAGAGAGAGAGAGAGAGAGAGAGAGAGAGCGGGAGCGGGAGCGGGAGCGGGAGCGGGAGCGGGAGCGGGAGCGGGAGCAGCGGGAGCGGGAGCGGGAGCGGGAGCGGGAGCGGGAGCGGGAGCGGGAGCGGAGCGGGAGCGGGAGCGGGAGCGGAGCGGGAGCGGGAGCGGGAGCGGGAGCGGGAGCGGGAGCGAGGAGCGAGAGCGGGAGCGGGAGCGGGAGCGGGAGCGGGAGCGGGAGAACACAACAATCATTTCTGCTATTCATTAAACGGGTACTCACTGTTCATGAGTTCGGAGGTTGGTCGATCATCCCGCTTCAGTGGTGAGTGCAGTCGCTGCCACGCGCTGTTGTATTCCGAGCCCTCGGGCGATCGTATCTTTGAGGTGTATCGCCGGTACGGCACTGCATCATGTTCAGCTCTCCAGCACATGAAAAGACAAGGCTGTGTCGCAGCGCCAGTGGCTGCTCTTCCCGCGCTCTGATTGCGCTGAATTTAAGGTCTCTCATGTGCAGAGATTTGGCATATCCAGACCCAAACATTGGAACTGGATCCATGGTTTATTTATCCGGCAGACACCAATGATAGGGTTTTCCAGAGTAGTGCGAAGGTTGGATGTCGGAAGCGTTGAGTACTGGCGACCCATCGCAAGAAGTTGTTGTAGAGGTAATTCATACCATGGGATTCATTCAACTGCTCTTGAGCCAGTCCCTTTCGAAATGTGCATGGACATATTTTGTGAATTAAATCGCCCAGAGTAAATTCGAAGACTATTGATTGAGGGAAAGCTCACCTCATACCGTCTAAATTCTCTGGAAAGATTGGACTGGACTATTTTCTTTCCATTGATGCAAATATAGGGACTATTTGTCTTTAAGATGCATGTTTCCTAATTTCATCTTGGTTTTCAGGACCTTATTCTTCTTTTCTCCATATATTGTCCAACGTTTGACATTTTAATTCTCTATTGATTCTGTCCCTTTCGTTCGGGGCTTCGTGTTTTTGTGCCACTTTATATCTGGCATAGTTGGGCCAGCTACTATCTGAGCGATAATTTCGCACGCAGCGTGGAGCCGATAGCTAGCGAAAGGCCATTCTTATCAACTGGCTCCGTGTAGCTGTTGACGCTCTAACGATTTAATCACATTCTACACGTGCTTCTCTCTTGCTTTCCGTGACAGTTTTTCAGCGGCGGGGTTTTGAGCAGTTGCGCTCCTTAATGGCTCTATTTCAAAACAATGGCGGCTGTAAAAGGCTTTTACTCCCGTTCAATTACATGTTTCAAGCGCGCATACCGACCTCATTGTTCAGCTTTATGTCTTGGTGTCGGGGAATGTCCCCTCCTTCGCTAGGAGGACCGCTTTTATGAGGCGGTGTGAAGGGCTCGGCTTCATTGTGCGTTTTATGCGCATGAGGCAGCTGACACTTCTTAACATTGATCATCCCTTTTTAGTTTGTAGATATAATCTTCGTCATTGGCCACTGAAAGCTATAGCCCAAGCCATTGGCCTTTGGGCGCGATATAGCCTAGATGCTGAAGGCGCTCTATAAACCCCAATACACACACCGCTGAAAGATATCGGAAGTGTTTAGGCAGAAATACGTTTATAAGCTACTTTTGATATAAAATACGTGCATATTTTTTTGTCGAAGAAAGATCTCATGAGATGACAGAGAAACACGAAAATGTGGACAACCGCCCTTAACGCGTAGTTGCATGGCTCTTGAACGCCTTCTTTTCACCAGAGTAAACGCTCATGTACAAATGTTCATTATAATCTAAGAAAAGTTGGGGAAGTATGACCCACTTTTTGGCGCCCCTGACGGCCTGCCTCTGCCGTCTCTCGCTAGGTTTTTTAGTACGCAGCTGCAGACTGCTTTGTTGAATTTACTGCATATGAAGCCATCTTACGTCTATTCGCATTGATGTATTTCTGACTGAAACCTACCGCTCAAAGCGGGCTTAAGCAAAAGCAGGCTCTAAGTGTCGTGTTTTGTACCAGTTGGTGGTCGTCTCAGACGCCATCGATGTTTGAGTTCTGTCTTCCCTTCTGTTGATGTTCTTGTCCTGTCCTGGCTTCGTCTCTGTTTTCTGCTGTCACCGCCTGCCGCTGTTGTGACCCCGCCGGTTGACCTCCATCCGCAGAGTCAGCGGGGTCTCTCCCAGGCCCGCTCTGGCTTCAAGGAGTGCACAGAAGAGATGTGCCTCATGGAGGCGCAGATAGAGAACAAAATGGGAACCCTGCTCTTCGAGCTGAAAGGTGAGCTGGCGCGGAAAATGACAATGTATTAATATGTTCGTACCTTTTCGAATCAGACATGATACATCAATGAAACTTGTTGGACATGTCCACAGTTTGCTACAGTGATTTTTCTGAACCGATAAAGCTGTAAGAGGGGCTTCAAGTGAAGCGTGGGGCAGCGGAGGACGAGTGGGCGAGCTGTGGGAAGAGGAAGGATGCGGCTGGTTGTTCTGTCTGGCGTCCCATTGTGTACCGCTTGCAACTTCATCGCTTCTGTAGAAGAACAGTGCTGGGATATATGATGAACACTTCTGATTAATCTGTATCTCGGGATCGAGGATTCAGGTGAGAGGAACATCTAATGGTTGTGTTTTTCGTATCTGTACCGTGCAGTGTCAAAATATCGTTTTTGTATTGCATTCATAGACGCGCTGTTTTTTCAGTGCAGCGCTTGACAACGAATAGAGCGTGGTTTGTTATATTTCTTTAGTATTTCATTTATGCTGTCCCAGTCGTTGGCAAGTAAAGCGTCATCGACTGATTGGGGTCTCCCCATCATCTGTCCATCGTATCAGGGAGATATTAACCAACTTCTCTTTCTTGTACGTGGAATTAATTCCCTTAAAAAAGGTGTCATTCGGAGTGATTTTTATGAAATGAATCGATTCCTCAGACAGCTGTTCGTGGATGGAAGCACGTGCATGTTACTTTTTTGTCACCCAGAAGAGCTAAGTTTCACGGTGACCGGGTCAGTAAGCGTTTATATTCTTGGACAGCTTATGCCAAGAAGGGTCCTGATCATCTTCAACAATGTCCTCTTTATGGCAGCCTTAACGCCAGTTTACATTTGTTTGAGACCGTTAGGTGTTTCTTTGTGGCACACTTTTGAGGCCTTGGCTTCGCATTAAGGTTTGTACCTCATTGCGAATGATGAATTGAACTTTGTGCCGGGAAGTGCCTTTCTGTGTACATGACTGTAAGTATGGGGGCGTGCGCCGCAGTAAGTGTATCACTTTCCACGTCAGTGCACGGCTATAACTCCTGAAGAGCGCGATATTTGGGCTAGACTGTCGTCTGGTGCGTAGTTAACGACAGTTTGTTTTATGAGTCGCCTTCAGCCCGGCCAAGAGCCGCCCCCGTCGGCGTTACGTCCGCCCCATCCTCGCCATTCCACTGCGTTGCTATTCCCCGGGCGGCCTCTGACAGGCAGCACGCTTTCACTGACGGGCGTCGCGTGCCGAGCGTTCGCGATTCAGGACGGCCTGCTCGTCACGATCTGCTACGCTGCAATTGCACCGCAAATGACTACTGGTGCCATACCGCCAGCATAACGGCAACATGCGACACCGGTATTACGACGCAGGTGAATGCACTTGGCCTAATGGACTGAACGCTCGGAGTGGCCCACGTCGAGCATCAGCCTCATCATCTGAGTGGTCCGAAACTGTCGGCGCCTGGTCAGAAGCCGGCCGGCAAACAGCAATCGGCTGCAATCTCTGCAGATTGTCGCTGCGCCGGCTGTTGACATCCGGCTGTGCTTTGTGGCCGTGAGAGCACGTCGATAGTGGTGCCGTTTCCGGCACAGATGGCCCTTTTGTGGCAGCTTACCACAATTGTGGCGCATGTGTTACTCAAAGGCCGTCACTGGGGCGGCAAATTCTGCTGAGCCCTGCCACCTGACTGGCACGTACGGCCAATTGGTGTTCGTTCAGAGTCTTTGCGCTTCCGCAGAGGCCGCTGATGTGATTTCTCAAGTGACCTCTGTCTCATCCATGCTCTTGATTAGGACTTTCTCTGTTCTATTAGTTTGTTTTTCAGTTCTATAATTTAAGTGTTTGATTTCTTTTCACCCATCCATTTTTTAAATCTGACATTCACTGCCAACACGCAACATTGAAGCGTCTGCTATAGAACATAGACCCACCCATGCTCTTTCCACCAAAATTACCCTACCTTAGCAAACACGAGGTAGGAAAGTCCGCAGAAATTCAATTACCGAAAAATGTAGTCTACACTATTAGAATGGTATGCAAGAGCGTACAGAAACTTTGACAGCGAGGGCTCGGTCTTTAATTTCGGAGGACCAGAGAGCTATCAAAACAAGCGACAGATCAACAGCTGAGGCCACGGGGCTCCGCAAGCCCCTCCCTGTGGACAAGAATTTGGCACTCGGCCACTCGATCCTCCTGCGTTATGATGCTGAAAATGTCCCGACACCACCGCACTGATTCTATGAGGCGAAATCCACGCGCAGTGGCGGTGGAGGATCTGGAATAAGGGAAGAGTTGGACCCCATGAACTTTTCAACCCAGTTCTTTCCAGTCAACGTCATATGGCTAGTTGTACCCCCCGCCCCCGTTCGGCTGCCACACGCCCTCTGAAACGAGGAAGAATCGTCTCCATCCTCATCTTCCTCGATTCTCTCCGGTGTATTGTCGACCCCCGGGCAGTTTCCGGCAGAACTCATTGCGTGCTTATCAGGGCTCTTGTTCTTGATCATGCAGATCCTGCCCGATTGTTTGGCTTTGAGAGGCTCTCTAGTTTTGAAGCCCATTACGTGCTGTTCTGATTCTGCTGCTCCGGATGATTGAACAACTTCTCTTATGCTCATCCATTTTTAAGGCCGAGTTGACTTGTTCTAGCCTAAGTGGACATTTTTGTGAATGAATTTCAGCGTAATGGAAAGTTATCTGAACAATTTGGATATGGAATATTTTTTATTGAATTTCCGTTGTTTTCCACCTGAACTATTTCTTAGCAGAGAGGTCAGGGATCACATCACTATACGAATGTGGCAGGAAAAAGTAGTGGTTGCGTTCTGCCCAACCAGGCACTGGCGTGAAATTTACCCGTGTGCATGCCCCAGGTTACGGGGTCTGACCCGTCTTGTACATCTCGTCTGTTAGGTACTCAGGGTTCGGGGTCTGACCCGTCCTGTACATCTCGTCTGTTATGTACTCAGGGTTCGGGGTCTGACCCGTCCTGTACATCGTGTCTGTTAGGTACTCAGGTTACGGGGTCTGACCTGTCCCGTACATCTCGTCTGTTAGGTACCCAGGTTACGGGGTCTGACCCGTCTTGTACATCGTGTCTGTGTTAGGTACCCAGGTTACGGGGTCTGACTCGTCTTGTACATCGTGTCTGTTAGGTACTCAGGTTACGGGGTCTGACCCGTCTTGTACATCGTGTCTGTTAGGTACTCAGGGTTCGGGGTCTGACCCGTCCTGTACATCGTGTCTGTTAGGTACTCAGGTTACGGGGTCTGACCTGTCCTGTACATCGCGTCTGTGTTAGGTGCTCAGGGTTCGGGGTCTGACCGCTGCTGTGTGTGTGCGTGTGCCAGGTATCCAGGGGTTCGCCCGGCTGTGCGTCGGAGACGTGTACGAGATCAGCGTGCGGCTGGGTGGTCAGGAGTGGCGCGCGCGCGGTACCGTCGGTAAGGACCAGCAGCAGCGCTGGAGTCGGCCCAAACGCATCCTGCGGCCCACCCTCTCCGACCACCTCCTCATCAAGGTAAGACTCCGACACCGGCAGCCGCAGATCCAGCTGCAACGCTAACACACTGGTGCTCGCTGGTGGCGGATGACGTCAGCAGGCGCCCCCGTGACTGGTTGGTAGATACCTATACCCATAGGTGAATCTAGGGGCTCTCCTCCCCCACGATCGATCCCGGTGCCCCCCGACAAGGTCACGCCACCCCCTGAAATGTGGCCTCCCACCCCCATCCCCTCCCCCAGGATGCGAGTTATGGGCGCCTCCACCATAAGATATGGCGCCCACCTGATAAGTTTTGCCGTCTAAAAGAAGCGCCCCCCCGAACATATGCCCCCTTCCGACCGGCGATCCTCAATCTGCCTATGGTAGTATCAGCTGGTGTTGCCGGATTAGTGTGAGCGATGACTGTGTTGGGGGTGGTCTTCTTAGACGCCGTCACTAGTGAGTGGGAGGCGGCTGCCGATAGCGGGGGTGACGTGACGCCGCCACGCTCACGGGGAACCGCCCGCCGCTTATATAGTGGCGTGCATCCGGGGAATTACTCATATTCATAGCTCCACCTGTCAGTATTTTGTATCAATGATTCTCTTTAGTTTTGCGGTTGAAGCGTTTTATGCTGGAATTGTGCCGCTTGGAAGGGCGACCGTACTCGGTGCGATGCGCATACCTAAGCCAACCATTTGCCTGGATTTTTATTTATTGAGTGTATTGAAGAACCCGTTGGTGCCTTCTTGCTATCGATAACGGAATGTAGATTTTGTTTTATTGATTTCTAATGATAGAAAATCGTACTTCCCTAAAAAGTAGCTGAATGCTTCATTTCAGCTCTGTAAGACGGACCTCAATCATTCGTGTTTGGGTCTTCTCACTTCTTAGCTCGCTCGTGAGCGGATCTAATTCGTGATCAAGACTCCCCGGATTCCGCGTATTCCAGTTTTACCTCACCTGTAAGCTGATTTCTTCGAATCGTCCTGAAATAGATCATTGCAGACTGCACGTGTACTTTGCACCATGGGCGCCTCCACCTTGCAAACGGAGCTACTGTTATCAAGCTCCATTCTGTGGGTCAGGGCATTAGTGGAGGGGTCGGAACAACAGAGCTATCGGGTAGACAGGGCCCGTCGCCGAGCCGCCGCTGGTTGGGGTCGAATTTCAGACGGATGATGAACGCTGGCTCGGCTGGCTCAGCGTGTCGCTCCAATGTGTTGAATCATGCCGCCGAAGCGATGTGCTGTGCCGGTGAGATCAAAGCCGATGGAAGCTGTGTCGTGTCAAATTGAGTGACGATGGACCAGTTGGGAGCTTCACGTTGTATCTCACTCACCATCGATGTTTTCATTTCTTAGATGATTTCGGATGACACTGTTTTTACTGAAAGGAGCAGTACCAGTGTTATTGTTTCCGTTGCTCTCCATTATTTTAACAGAGCCATCAAAAATTACTGGCAGAATGTGCATTTTCTTCTCTGGATGGAAGCTAACTCATGCATGGGGTCATGGGATAACCACACCGCAGTATGCAGTACGTGCATTAATTTTTGTTTGTTGATCCATCTTCCCGGGGTGGCGCTGCTTTGGTATAGGTCGGGGGCGCGGTCATAACACGGGCAATAAAGACAGCTGTCTCTATGGAGTTCTGAGAGGCGCCTGCTGGGTGAAGGATATGCCTTTGTGATTTCAGTGGAGTGTGATAATACGATAAGTCGCTTAGCAACTAGTAGCGGACCACGACAGCGGCGTGAAATGGCTAGTACGGCTGAATGATATTAATAGTATAATAGTATCAGAAGTTCAGTATGTACCATTGTAATGTTCGGGACAGCTGGTGTGCTCTTCAGGGGAGCAATCTGTTCAGTTATTCTTCCATTTCAGTTATGTATATTCTGTTTTACAGTGAATGCCCAGGTAAAATAGATGTATGAACGGGCGGTGAATCTACCTTAGAGAACGAACACATGACAGGAGGCTTCAATAAGGGAGGAGCTTGAGTGTTTGTGACAAACGTGTCAGAGTAGGTGGTACATGTTCAAACACATTTTGCCTGGAAGATGGCATTCTGCAGGGAAGCGTCTCGAGTATTTGCCTCTTCGCTCTAGCCATAAATGACGTCACAGACTCTCTGCCTACTTCCATACAAGCGTTCATATTCGTGGACGACATACCAATATGGACAAAAACTTCAACAACTCCGGCGCTTTCTCGTCAACTTCAGCTGGCTGTTTACCCTTTGGAATTCTGGAGTAGCAAAAATGGTTAGTACCTTTCCACTGAAAAAAAACTGCGGGTGTTCATTTTTGTCGCAGGCGCAGGACCTGTTCAGAACCAACGGTATCGTTGCGCAGTAAAACTATCCCCTCCCAAGCGACGGCAAAGTTTCTCGGAGTAATGTTTGATAAACGATCAACATACAGCACACATTAGTAATATCCGGGCAAGTGTTTTAAATATTTGAATGTCTTAAAATGTGCATCTCGTACATCGTACGGAGCTGACAGGAAAACACTTCTCATCCTCTATCGGTCTCTTGTTCGTTCCAAGATGGATTATGCTTGCTTCGTTTACGAGTCTGCGTCGAAATCACCCAAACCTTGCCTGGACACGATTCACCATAGGGCGCTCAGAGTGGCTATAGGTGCGTTTAGGACAACGCCGTGCTCCAGCCTGTTGGTGTAGACAAATGAAACACCTCTTGCAATGTGACGGCGCCTGCTCGGGCAGCGTCACGCCTTTAAGCTCGCTCAGTCTCCGTCACACCCAACCTAAAACGCAGTTTTCTCGCGTAACATGCTACGGCTGTTTGTGAACGGAAAAAGAGGACTCCAACTGGGCGAACGCGTCCAACGTCTCTCGGTCGAAAGTGGCATCCAGCGGCGTGTTATCAGTAGTAGAGAGCATTCAATCTCTCCTTGAGAATTACTAATTTGCCCAGAAACCGACATGACTCTCGTAGGGAAAACCAAATCAGATACGATCTCCACAGCATTTAAATACTTAACCCTCAAACATATCACACAGTATGCAAATAATGTATCATTTTACACAGATGGATCAAAGTCTGAATTTGGGGTGGGGTGCCCTTTCGTAACGGACCCAGTAGCAATACATTTTTCACTTTCTCCTTTTGCATCGGTTTTCACCTCAGAACTCACTGTTCTGGACAAAGCTCTATGTTTAATACAAGTTAGTGATTCCACGAAATAAGTTTGTTTTTACCGATAGTTTTAGCAGCATCCAAGCTGTGAGTGGTTTTAACCCAAGTGATGGACTTGTCTTAAAAATTGTCGTGCGCTTAACTCGCCACGTCAGACAAGGCAAATATGTAACACCCTGCTGGGTCCCAAGTCACGTCGGAATACAATTGAGCGAAGCAGCGGACGCAGCGGCCCGACTTACTTCCCGAAGGCCTTGCAGGCGTATGCAACGAATCACCGCTAGAGATTCGTTCCCAGATACGTATATTTACTCACCTTCACAGCGTATGGTAACATCAATGGAATTATGTAATTAATGACAAATTGAAAATAATCAACCCTGAGATCGTTGAATGGCCATCCTTGTTGCGCAGTAATCGCCGTGAGGAAGTTGCTTTGTGTCGGTTGTGGACTGGCCATACGCTTGCCACTCGCCGATGCCTGCTGTGCGGCGAATCTGCCCAGAGTGTCGGCGATGTGCGGCGCCCGTGTCGGCCCGAGACCTGTTTGTCTCGGGCCCGGATCAAGATCGACACTGGTCTTTGCATTTTGGCGTGCACGGGCAGGAGTCCACACTTTGAGATTTGATGGGCCATGACTCCAGCATGGTTGAGCGGGTGCTCTCCTATCTTAGAGACATTGACTTCGTGATCATATTTGATCCTGTTTGAATGCGTGTGGTGTGGAAGGCAGCCGTGCTGGTAGGTGCCTGGCGCCGACTTGGCGGGCCCTTCCTGGCGCTCCCGGGCCTCCGGGTCCGGAAGCGCCGGGAAGGACCTCCTTTAGGCGTCGGGCTCGGGCCCGGCGTCTAGGCTGCCCCCGGGCCCGTGGATCCGTGTGTGCGGGGTGGGCGCCGGAAGTGATGCCCCGGCGCCCCGTGCCGGGCGCCTGCCGGAACGGCTAACCTGTTTAAATCTATGGTCACGCATCCGTCCAGTGATAAAAATAACCTCAATGTGATTCACTTTTTCATTAATGAGTGTTGATGAATGATGAATGCTATTTTGCTACAGACAGGACTTTACCGACAGACGGGATTATAGGCCTTGACTAATGAGAAGTGATATGGGCGCTCTATGACCTGGCAGGTTTGCGCGCCCCCGAGCCCAAATAATTAATCAATCGCTGTCTGTGATATCGGACGCACCCCGTCCAGTGCGGGGGTAGTCAGAATGACGAATGGCGCGTTCGGGGTCCCCTTCAGATGCGCGATGTCATTTGTGAGACATTGTAGTTTCCTCATCGAAGTAAAATCGATAACTCTTCATAGCAAAAGAAACCTTTAAGCAAAAATTGCTGCCTGTGTGTTAAATGGTTATAGCAGAACATGCTCTTACTCATCTCAAATCAACCCTCTTTTGTGTGTGTATCATTCATTCGAGACAGAGTTGCGAAGTTGGGACTCGTATTATTGGTAAGTTCTCAGGAAGACTTCCGAAGGAAGGGGTAACATTAAAAAAGTTTTAAGCAGTTAGTTAAATGGTTATAGCAGAACATGCTCTTACTCATCTCAAATCAACCCTCTTTTGTGTGTGTATCATTCATTCGAGACAGAGTTGCGAAGTTGGGACTCGTATTATTGGTAAGTTCTCAGGAAGACTTCCGAAGGAAGGGGAAACATTAAAAAAAGTTTTAAGCAGTTAGGTTTTTAGGCACTAGGCGTTTTTTTTAGAGCCTGTTATTTTTGGCTGGTGTATTGAATTTTTTCTGTAGGATAGTTTTTCCGGTGGGTTTTAGGTATTTTAGCTCTTAACACGCGCCCCGCTGGGGGCGAAATTTGCGCCCCCCTCCTCAGGGTCCTGAAATTGCTTTCACGCAAGGTGGAGAGTGAGGCCAAAATCCCAAAAAGAGGCCGAAATCCCCCACATTCTTAACATGCCTCATTTTTGTCGTTTAGTATTTCCAAGCTTACGAGTCCCACCACAGCCTTTTTCCTGGACATGTTTATTGCTTCTTACCTGACCAATACTTTTTCAGGATAATACTTTGATTTAGGACTGTATCTATATGCCTTCAGATTCAATTTAGTGCCCCATTCCAGGGATGCTTCAGCAGGAGCTGTGACATGTTTTTGTTCGGAGGAATGAGCTCATGTTTTTATTATTCAGGAGTGTATGCTTCATGGATGATCTTTACTGTCAATATATGTGTATGGTATGAAATATACTCAGCAACTACCACCAGCTTTTTTAGTTTGACTGACAGTAGATGAAAATATCTGCTGTAGAATGGAAGTGAACAATCATCATTCTGCTACCTCCTAGTGGAAGGAAACATTATGATGCTCCGCAATTGTAGGTACCTAATATATAGATAGGATCTCATAAACCTGAATCTCAAACCCATTTACATAGAACTAGGAAGCTACATAATTTATAATATTTATATACAGAATACATTATTTGGCCCTGATGCCATGGTAAATAACCAACCAGATAAAATCCCTCTTCCCCTTATTTTGATATTCTCCAACTTTCACCCCTCCAAGCACCACACAGGCTATCATTATTTAATGCAGGACGTGGGGTTTAAACACTCAACCACTGCCAGGATTATTTTGCTTCAATGTGTGAAAACCATCAGCCTATATTTGTATGTACAATAAGTTCAGATTAAGAAAATAGCAAGCATACCCAGCCTTAAAAAATCATGAGTCGCAAAAGGTACAGTCTGAGCCTTCCTCCGAGCTGTGGAAAACCTTTGCTAGGTATTATGACCTCACCCAGTACTGTACTGAGTAGGTAGGCACCCACCTATCTCCTGTAGATATTTAATATGGGAGAAATGGTTCGATTAATCATGAATTTCCCGAAAGATAACCTGCAGTATCACGGATAAGAAAGCACAATATCCCTTCCAACAGCAAACTCAAATTCCTTCCACACACTCACTCAATTTCCAGTATTCTTTCCAATAACCATACTGACCTCAAAATTCTGTATTCTCCGCCTTAGTGATATTCCCGCCTCAAGACAGGGCTCGCCAAGGTTACCGAAGTAACAAAAAAACTCACCGCCTGCACTTGCGCACCCATTGATGACACCAAAGATCATTTAGACTCCCCAAATACGACAAAGTGACGTCATTGTTCCAAATGGACGAAATCCAGCTGAGGCCTTTTCACCGAGGCCAATTCGGTACTTGGATGTCTTTGGAATCCTATTTCTCATTAATGAACGCACGGTTGAAAGCAATCGAACGCTAGAAATGTTTCTAAAGCATGTTTAAACTTCACAAAACTAACAAAAGAAAAATAAATCTCTATTTTACGAAATATATTGAAAGGTGGAATCGGCCTCACTTAAAGTGGATATTTTGACCAAAATCCCGATGTAGTTGCGAGCGTTTGAAAATTTCAAAGAAGCTCTTACACCACATAGTAAAAATACCTATAACTTGCTTATTTATTTTTCTTGGAGAAAAAATGTATTTGTTTTCAACTGTTTTTCATTAAATTAATATATATCCTAATTTATTCATCAATGTCACCAACAATAAAAAATAGCCCAAAAATCAGGGTTGACTTTGGCAGGCTCTCTTGGAATTATAAGATTACTTTTACATTATTGGTGGTCTTGATGGGAATCTACGTTTCATTTTAATCCTTTCAAATGCGACTTTTATCCTATTCTAATGCGAATAATTGCCGAAAATTAAAAGTGGACGAAAACGAATGCGCCTCGATCCAATCGGCCTCACTGAGCAAATACCCTCGTGAAGTCTTTCCTTCGCCTCAAAATCTGGTAGCAGCCAATCCCAAGCCAGCTTAGGCAAAAGTATGCGCCATCTTTTGTATTTGAACGGGCCAGAAACTTCTGGAACATGACAAAAGTTTGTTATACCTCCAAAAAACCTTTGTTACCTCACTTTTCCGTTGCCACCGTTGGTGTTTTTTCTGCGGGTTTTATATTTTAGTTTGTGGCAGGCCGGATTGTTTTGTTTTGTGCTGCCTTATCATGTTGCCATCATTGTTGGTTGTGTATGTGGTGGGAGCAGTAGCGGCGTTTGAGATTGGAGAGAGGACGTAATCAGGCAAGATATTACATCAATGGCGGTTGGGGATTATACTTATATGGTTTGGGTATTCACTGTCATAATTTAAATGTGTATTTTACCGATTTTCATGCCCGGGATTCCTTTGCCAAGTGAGGCCAAAAAAGTCCCTGGTGAGCCCTAAATAAATCTGAAAAAGATACGTTTTCCACCTAAAATTGTGAATTTCAGGACACTGCCCCTCCTGGTTTTTCCCAGATAGCTCAAAAAAGAAGAGACACAGAACAACGAAACTTACGGTACCTTATCCCTGATCAATTGTACACATCTGACCAAATTTTTGAGTTAAGGTCATGTCAGGTCAAGGAGCTATTCAGGGTCAAGTGACGCGACCTCAAAACCTAAAATTACGAGTTTGAAGCAGCGCCTAGGGAACATTAGGAAATCGATCAGTTGGAAACTTCCACAATATGATAAGGTCATTAGGGTCTACAAATCTGCTATCTCGGAATTTTGATATTGGTGACCTAAGGTGGGGTCAATTTTTGGTCACCCCATTATAATTCTATGGTGTAAAATAGAATGGACTCGTTTTCAGTAAATACCTGGATAGATAAGGCTGACAATCTTCAAACTGTCTATTCTTACCACGATCTTGACCATAAAGTTGAGTTTTTGAGCATCTGACCTCTCAAAGGTCATATCAGGTCACGGGAGCAGAGAGTGATTGTTTTGCCAATAACTTCTCACTGAATTGAGATAAAGCTCCCGTTTTGCTTGCATTGTGTTTATATTGTCACGGGGAATTGATTGATATGCAACATGACCATACCAGGTCACTCTGTGACCCTGACCTAGGTCGAGGTCAGGTCATTTTGCCTATTTGACCTAGCAAGGTCATATTATACATAATTCGATTCGCCGCGATGAGAGGAATCCAATGATGCATAAAGATTTGCTCTAGCTCCCCTGAGGGCAGATCTAGAGAGGGAAACGTACACTGCTCTGTTGTAAGCCTATGGAGCATTCTTTGACCTATGCTGACCGCAATATTGACCTGACATAAAAATTATTCGTATAAATTCCCTTCGTCTTGTCAAGAGCTTTCGAACGCCGCCCGTAATTTTCCTTTAGCTTTCGTGGGGAACGAGATACGGAGGGGGGCGAAAACGCCCCCATCCCCAGCGGGGCGCGTCATGCAAGAGACCCCAGCGGGGCGCGTGTTAATGTATTCTCCTTTATCATCTATTTAGGGTCTTCGGTCACTCGCCGAGACTCTTACACTGGTCAACAAAATTTAACTTTTGTCATGGATCCAATACAAAATAATTTGTTCCAAGGGTAATTTGTGGCGCTGAAGGCGAATCTGGCAGTGGAAATTCCGTATCAGATCAGAATTTTGTGATCCAGTATGTCTGTGTGTCGTCTTTGCGCAAGCCTACTTGGCATCAGTGACCTTGACAGTGCAAAACCCAAGAGGTCTGGGAAAATGAAAGTTTGGGTATTTGTGGAGGCTAGGGTTTTCTACCCTAAACCTGATGTTCATAGACCTAGGTCATTATATTCAAGGTAAAATGAGGCCAATGACTCTGAAATAGTGGTATGACCTTGACCTGTCACTTTTTACTTGGACTTGACCTTCAAGGCAGGTGAATCTGACATGAAATCATCATCATATAATGTTGCGACTTCACCACTCGGTCTACAATACCGGCGAGCTTGTGCGGACGAGCGCAAGCCTTGTTCAATGTACATACAATGTTTATGCACTTGAATGCGAGGTAGTCTTTCGTTGCAATACATTAAAGGGAATGAAGCACCTTGAACGAAACCTGGAATTTAGTGAAATTAGGCGTAATTTTAGCCAAGTATAATGAAACCACTCATGATTTCTCTGAAAAATGTACAATAAGCTCAATATTTGGATTTTTAAAATACTCCTCTAGAAAAAGAAATAAATATCAGCCTGTGGATGATGTCACGATCTGGCAACCACTACCATACTTAAAACGCTTCAAGGGCTTCGATTGGCTGATGCTCATCGTGACATCAGCATATGTCGTCACACCAGCAGCTCACAACAATGGCCACCCGGCGACGGGATGATGGGGGGCTGGTGTCAGGTAGGTTTTAGCTTTTTTCTACGGAAATTTCGAGTTCCAAGACAAATGAAATATGGAGTACCGGGTTTTCCGACTTGCTTTACAACTTGGCAATCTCAGTTAAAATCACGTTGTGAAGGTGCTACATTCCCTTTAACATGTATAGTGATAAGCTGGGGTGATAGTGATTGTCTGGGTGCAGATAAGCCGGGTTCTTGACATCATTGATCTAGATTTTCCGCAAAAGGCTAGGCTCATGACTGTGGGTGGAAAGTGTAGGGGCTATACACCAGGCATGCTCTGGGAGAGAAAACCAGGTCCGATGGCAAAAACGGTTACTAAATTTGAAATCAGCGATATCGAGATAGGTAGAAACAAGCGCTCACGTGCCGGATCCATTTTCGCTGTTGACCAGTGTTATTGATAGGTATATTGCAAGCTATTCACGTAGTGCAAGCCCCTTAAATATGCATCCTATATTCAGAATATAATCGTGATCATGTTTCGGATCCAAAATTAGCAGAAGCGACCGTGATGGCCGTGAGTGTGCCTTTTTGCCACAAAGTGCACCGTGCCTTCTGTGAACCGCGGGGCCCCTGTGGCCGGTTGTGGGTGGCGGGGCCACCCCCACGTGGCGTCCACGTCAGCAGGGTTCCTTTGGATCACCCACGTGCTGGCAGGTGTTTTCACTCCCCACGGCCTCGGCTGTGAGCCCTTGGCCGGTCAGCTCTGGAGACAGCAGTAGGCGGCTACCAAAGCTGCCTCTGCCTCACTTCATAGTAGGCCTCGTGAGTCGCGGTCTGAGGCGGGTTCTGGCCACAGTCGGACAGCGCAGGGGCACGTGCTGGGTGTTGGTCCGTCCGCAGAGGGTGCAGGGCGCCGCGGGACTCTGCACGGACTCGCGAGGCCGTGTCCCCTCACTGGATAACTGTACTGCGGTATCGCGTCGACGACGTTTTGCAGATTACCGACATCACACCTGACGACAGCCAGCAACAGTGAGACGTGGATTGTTGGCCGTTTGGATTGTGTTTGTCCCTAAACTTCGTCCACGAATGAGGAAGTTTCCGTGGAACGTCCAATGCCTGCTTAGACGGGTTTCGAGGCTGCTGCAACAGGCCACCAGAGACCTGGAGGGACGTCAAGCCGTCAGCCCCGGAGCAAGCGCTGTTGACGCTCCGGGACCTCGTACTGTACGCAATAAAGCTTTATTAATGGCAATGGCATACCTTCGTAATTATATTGGAACTGAGATAGCCACGTGATAGAGCATGCCGAGAAACCAGTTGATGGTTATTTGATTTGTCCCATAACTTTGCGGAGAAAAAAATGGTAAAGATTGAACCCCTGCCCAGGTGGTCACGAAGTGTGAGATGAACTTAGGAAAATGACATCTTGGCCAAACCCTGATGCGCGTGATCTGTGGAGAATTGTGTATTGCTTGGACCTCTTTAATGCCTACGCGCTAAACATGCCTTTGGTACTTAAGACTAAAGATGCGTGTCACTTGCCTAAATGACTAGTTTCAAACATGAAATGAGCTTTAATATATGAAGAAAAATGAGAACTATTGTTAAGTGCCACTTTGTAATTTTTACCTAATGGTTGGCTAAAAATATTTCGCTTATATTGTATTACACTGTATCTGACTTGAAATTTCAACACGTGTATATAATTCGTATCGTATTGCATTCTTTCGTGGCTCTGCCGGCCGACAAAATGTATCGTATATGACAGCAGGCTGAGCTACCACATCATGACGTCACGCCGATGTGGAGGTTTTTATTATCATGTCAATAAAAGGTACCCCCAAAACCGCTCCGGGTTAGAATTGCACCGAGGTGCCACGTTCCCTTTAACCCTTGCCCCGGTGGCGGGTACGAGCCACCTTCGCCCTGGTGGGGGCTAAAAAAGACCCCCCACGATCTCAAAAACTAAGAGAGCTAGAAAAAAGCGCAAAACGGCAATCGAAAGCTCTTCAAAAATGATATCGAAAATACTTCGGTCATTTTTCTTGTCAGGTCAATATCAAGGTCACCAGAGGTCAAAATAGGTCAAAATCGCTAATATGAGGTGTACTAAGAAAACCTCATATATCTCAGAAACTATGATAGCTAGAAACATTTTCTAACACCATTCGAAAGCTCTTGAGATGCGCTTTCATTACAGTGGCATTCATTTTCGTGTCAGGTCAAAGCCTAGGGAGCTACAGGTCACTAAATATTGGGCATATTCTTGGGAATGTCCATAGCCACCCATGCATAAGGGCGTTTACTTTTTCGCTAATAGCTTCCAAACCAAACAAGATACAGTCATAGTTTATGCACCATTGCAATCCTCTCGTCAATACGAATGGAATGATATATGATATTGCTATGCCAGGTCAAATTTAATAATTTGACCTGACCCAGGTCAACGGTCTGACCCAACTTGACCTGGTATAGTCATGATGTATATCATTTGACTTCCAGTGACTATACAAAGACTTTGGTGAAAAAATAAAAGCTCTATCCTAGTTTATTCAAATTTTATAGAGGAAAACACCAAAAAATGCTTATTTGACCTAAGGTGACCTTTTAAAGGTCACAAGTAAACAATTTTGGCATCAGCTTCAGAAATGGGCTAAAAGCAAGTCGCAACCGATGTTTGAAGTTGATTCCATCCATACTTACTGAGAAAAGCTCATTTCGTGATTTTCCCCATGTATTGACAATGGGGAGGTCATGCTCTGCACATGACCTTAGGTCACCAATATAAAAAATCCCGGAACAAATGTTGTAGCTCCTGGTGGGCCCAATATGTGGTATGAGTTTCAACTTGATCGATTAACCCTTCTTTTAGTTATGCGGTCCTAAGTATTTTTTTGAGGTGAGGTCACTTCACCTGGCCTGGTGACCTGACCTGAAATGACCTTGAGCCAAATTTTCAGGAAAGATGTAAAAATGATGAAGGAACAGCTAGACCAAGTTTGGCGGCGCTGCGCGCTGCCGTTTTTTGGTCACTTCGGGAAAACCCGAGGAGGGGGGGTCTAAAAAGACCCCCCACCCGGGCGAAGGTTAAAGGCCGTCTTATGGTCCTGTGGGTGGACTGGGAGACATTGCTATTCTCTAAGAATTCAGCAGCAGCCATGCTTGCATAAGGTGATGTAATTTACATGCGGCTCGCATTGATCTTGGTTAGGGACAAGGTTGTTAAAGATCGAAGAGAGTCACATATAGCCTCAGCAGCTGACGTGCCCGAAAACCACAATCATCGATCGAAGAGGCGTCTACTGTGTGATTAATTGCGATTGATTGCATCCAAGTAAAATCTGCAAATGTATTCACAATTCAGAGTGCTCTCTCTCCTCTCTCTCTCTCGCTCTCGCTCTCTCTCTCTTCTCTCTTTCTCTCTTTCTTTCTCTCCTTCTCTCTTTCTCTCTTTCTCTCTTTCTCTCTTTCTCTCTCTCTCTTTCTCTCTTTCTCTCTTTCTCTCTTTCTCTCTTCTCTCTTTCTCTCTTTCTCTCTTTCTCTCTTTCTCTCTTTCTCTCTTTCTCTCTTTCTCTCTTTCTCTCTTTCTCTCTTTCTCTCTTTCTCTCTCTCTCTCTCTCTCTCTCTCTCTCTCTCTCTCTCTCTCTCTCTCTCTCTCTCTCTCTCTCTCTCTCTCTCTCTCTCTGTCTCTGTCTCTGTCTCTGTCTCTGTCTCTGTCTCTGTCTCTGTCTCTGTCTCTGTCTCTGTCTCTGTCTCTGTCTCTGTCTCTCTCTCTCTCTCTCTCTCTCTCTCTTTCTCTCTCTCTCTCTCTCTTTCTCTCTCTCTCTTCTCTCTCTCTCTCTTCTCTTTCTCTCTCTCTTTCTCACCAGTGCGTGCCCGGCAGGCTTCGGAAGTGAAGACCCTGGGTAAACAGCTGCTGGGTACGAAGGTCTGTGAGACGGCGGACCTGCTCAGTGCCGAGACCCAGCAAATGATCATCTACCTCAACAACACCGGCTCCCTCCGGCTCACGCTCATCGTCACTTGGAGGTGAGGAGGTGGCCACGCAAGACGAGTCCTAGAACCTGGGCAGACACTCAGATAGGAACAATTTGAACAACAGAACAAACGTTTTCGAGTTGGAAATATTTTTGTGTGCGTGGCAATAATAGCTCCACTGTGGGTCACTTGTATTTTGTCATTGCTTTCATTTTTTACGCTAAGATATTGCGACTTCATTTATGCGGGCTAGCATCTCAGTTGTTTTGGTGTAGCAGCAAAACAAAACGTGGACGGAAACGGGCTCGGCTGCTATGACCCCGCAGGGCACCATCGCAGCTTGTGGTTTAGTTAGTTTATCTTTTTACTAAATATCAGCTTAGCAAGTATATAGTAGATAAGCAGGAAGTGACGTGTCGTGTCAGGAAGTGACGTGTCCTGCTATGCAGCACTCTGCCAATCCCTGTGGACGGCGGCACAACATTTACGCCAGTGCCATACCTCCCACTGCTACCGTCCCCGCAGACGCCACCTTTGAACGGCAAATGCACAGACGTCTTGGACATCGATTCGCTTGACGAGAAGTGGAGTTGTTCCTCCCCTTGTTCAGACTCAGAATAGACATCCCCCAGTACAGCTGGAGAATCTGAAGCTAGATTTTGTTGTTGGGGACTCAGGGGAAAGGGCTTTTGCCTGCCGAGGGGGCTAATACTGCTGTTGGCTTCCGCAGAAAGTATCGGAAACATGATGCAGCATGTCTGGCAAGATGCGTCGGACCTTTTTGCCGGTAGGGATGGGAGCCATTCCGGGCCAAGAGGCAGGTAGGGCACCATAGACAGTGGCACATTGTTCCTGTGTCGTGTTCCTGAGCCTAAAGGTCTTCAATTCCCGGAACGAATGGTGAGACCATCACCGGAATGAGGTACACGTGCAGTTTGGTGAGGTAAAGATGTTTGACGGCAGGAGCTGGTAGATGTAGTCGAGTGTTTTGCTGTTTATGGTTTATGTGGTTGAAGTTGCCGTCTTATCCACGTAGTGTCTTCAATCGGTCACATTTTCAATGGCTTCTGACTTTTGTGCGTATTTGAATCATAATTCGGTGCGAATTGCCGGAAGTGCTCCCGAAACCCAAACAACAAGAACGAATCGGCCATTGTGAGACAGCTTAGCTTCGGAGGTTAGACCTTCCCTCGCCAGCCTGCATTGCCTGTCGCCAACTGTTCCGGGTTATCGTGGCAAGGATTACACAAATGTGTGGTGATATGAAACTATCCACGAAGTTCGGCACGTCAAGTTGGAGCACCTTCTCAGCAACGCAGCTATTCGCTTATGGGCAGCCGAACTGGCTCAGATCCAATGCAGAGTGAATATGAATTCTAAGACGTAATTGCATGATGGCCTGCCAATGTGGGAGTGATTTCGGAGCGGACAGGTTGTCCCAGTGAGCCGGCCTGGTCACAGTCTTCTGAGACACTATCATGCGTTCACGGTAGATGAGGCGGCGACGCCCGTCGTCAGGTGTCGCAACGGTCTCCGCCAGGTGTCCCAATGGTCTCCGTCAGGTGTCAAACACAGCAGAAGCAGGTGACGACGCTGAGTTTGCACCACGTGACACGGGTCCCTCTGGACGGTATGGTGATGACCACCAGAAGATGACCGTAGCTGAAGCCCTGGCGCTTTAGTTTTCATAAAACATAGACAGTCCTTAGGTAAGGCTGTAAAACATGACATCCGAAACGATTGCGATGCTATTTATGTAACGATAAAACAAGAGAAAATGTGTGAACAGTAATAGAAAACGCACAGATCTGTGAAGGCTGTCTTCGTCCGGCTCAAATATATATTCAAAGCCAAGGTACAGGGTAGTCTGTTAGGGAACAATTTTCAAGGAGACTCCGAATGGTGGGATGTTTCCGTGGAGTCAGCTGCCAGCCGACGACTCCCAGCTGTTTGTCAGCTGACGAGGCCTGCAGGCGTCAGGGTGACGCCACGCCAGTGCACAGTGTGCCGCTCAGCCGTCCGCTCAGACGGCAGAGCGCTACTGTTCAGCACGTTCCTGAACACCTGGCTGCCTGGGCTCCGGGCTCTGACCTTTGTGGCTGGCGTGACCTTGTAGACACACATTGCTCACTTCGTCTGCCTCTCCTGTGCTCGCATTCATAGCTGATTACGGAGTATCGGTGGGAAACTGATGCTTTCTGTCCAAATCTCAAGGAATCATCAAAATACTAATAGGATAGGTACTAAAACCACTGTAAAACCCTCTTTCTGTGCAAGAGGGTTTCTTTTCCCCTTCCGTCCTATAAAAAAAGTCTGAGCCGGTCAGCTAGATCGGCATCATCCAGCGGCACCAGTCTGACCTCAGTCTCCCCGCGACAGCGCGATAGAGGCGTTCCCGGAGGAGACGCTGGCCCGCCACAACAGCTCGGCGTCCAGCCCCGGCCTGCGGCGCCAGCCCACCAGGGCCAGCTCGCCGCGGCCCACCCCGGAGGAGCGCCGCGCCGCGCACCTGGTGAGCGACGCAGCGCGCCGCCCGCCGCTCTGTTCCGGGGAAGGTGGCTGTGGACAACCGGGTGGTCGTGTAGATGCTATTCTAACAACATGCTACTCTAACACTACCGTGTCCCACCGCCTCAGTGGTGTTGTGGCTGTGTTTCAGTACTCTGGCGGCGCGGACCCGCTGTTGCCAACACTACCATGTCCTCCCGCGTCAGTGGTGTTGTGGCTGTGTTTCAGTACTCTGGCGGCGCGGACCCGCTGTTGCCCAACACTACCATGTCCTCCCGCGTCAATGGTGTTGTGGCCATGTTTCAGTACTCTGGCGGCGCGGACCCGCTGTTGCCCAACACTACCATGTCCTCCCGCGTCAGTGGTGTTGTGGCCATGTTTCAGTACTCTGGCGGCGCGGACCCGCTGTTGCCCAACACTACCGTGTCCTCCCCGGCGCTGTCGGTGGCGTCGTCCGCGTCGTCTCGACTGGACTCCACGCCCGATATCCTGCGTAGGCTCGGTGCGCTCACTGTAAGTATTTCAATGTCAGCTTATTCCCCCAGTCTGGTCTGAAAATCATGTTTGACTTTCATGTACAGGGTGCTTATGCTTCATCTGAGATCGGTTTTGAAAGTGTCAGTCTCTCAATGCCGAACAATTTATGATTTGTTATGTCATGAACTTGAATTAAATTCCCTGATTTTTCCATTTTTATTTTAATTTTATTGATTTGTTTTTTATTTTATTAGGGCCACTCCCAACAGGCACACCTACCCAATAACAGGGAGTATTGTCGTGGGTGTTTAAGGGTCCTCTCCACCGGGTCTGATCGGGCACGGAAGGCGGTTTCCCGCCGTGGTGATTGAACCCACCTTAATCCACGCTATCCGATCCGAAGACTGGCAACGAAGCCACTAGGTTACCCCGGCCCCGATATTCCTTTTTCATTTTGTACGATATTCCATTAAGTTGTGTAGCCCCACCGCGGGCGTAGGTAAGATAATGCCAGTGCAGGTGTTAAATTAATTTGTTCAGTATTATTCCAAGTCCGGCTTGTGTTATCGAAGTCTCACTAAGGTTCTCGAGGGACTTGTGTCAGAGACCCCGACCCCATAATGCGAACAAGTCATGTCCGCAATGGCGGTGACTTTGGAAGCCAACGTCTAACGTCCCACAAATCACAGGGACGCTCGTCCCGCTGAGGTCCCTCGTTCACCGATACTGTTGCATACTTCGGGCAAATATTGAGCACCGGACGAATCGCTGTCATGCCTTCACACAAGCACTGCCACCATATTTAGGCTGTGGAGACTGGCACCGGCCCGCCCCATTCACCTTCTCCAGAGTTGAAGCGGCTAGTGGTGATCTCTGTCGTCGGTACCGCGTGCTAGCAGCTGACACCGATTTAAACTGGAACAGCTTGTCGGAGGTGTCACCATCAGCAGCGATCCCCTGCCGTAGATGACCTATCTGGCCGAGTAGCCTCAGCCCCGGCGCGTGTTCGGCAGACGGAGAGCGGCTCCTCGCAGAGGGACAGCTGCAGCAGCGCCGACAGCGTGGAGGCGGCCCTGCTGGAGGTGGCGGCAGACACGGCCGCCTACACGCTGCAGAAGAGGCCGGAGATGCGTAGCGACTGGTTCGCCACCGCCGAGCGGCGGGGGCGCGCCCGCAAACAGCCGCAGCTCGAACCGCAGGTGACCGCAGCCGCCTCGGGCCGTAGTCAAGGCTGTCGGTCTGACAGCTATGGACTGGAACATGCAGGCTGAAAAAGCACGTCGGAAATATGAAATATGGATGCAGCGCGTGTGCTTTATTCCTGGTATTTTTTCATCAAGCTTTTGATATTTGGCGTCGTTTTTGAGGTTCGCTTTTCTGCCGCAGTATCTGACAAGCATGTTTGGTGTTTCTGCTGTGAGCGGTTACCTCCCACTAGTACTAACCGGGAGCGAGAGCTGACTCCGTGCTGTGAAGCCGCAGAGCGCCTCAGTGCGTGCCCGCCTCTGTGCCATCAGACCCCTGCGGCGGACCCGGCCGTGGTCCCCGGCTCCGACTCGGCTGCCCCCCGGCTCTGGGTGACGGGTGGCCGGCTGCGGGCCGCCTGTGCCGCCGTGGCCTCCCGTCTCTGTGACCCGTCAGCGCCCCCTGCGCCGGAGCTGCGCGCGGCGGTGGCTCGGCTGGCCGCCCGCCGCCGCCGCTGGTCTCTGGGCTCGGACGTCAGCGTCGAGTCGGCACTGGACAGATTCAGCTTCCTGCAGTCCGAGGACGGCGAGTGTAAGGTGAGCGGCGATGGTGGGGACACAGTGCACCAGCACGTGAATCTTATTGTCGTTGAGAAGGGGTGGATTTCGTGTTACTGTTTTCGTAAGTCGATGTTTTTAGAGCAGCTGAATCTTTCTTTTGCATCTTAACGCAAACATCAGTTCTATACTTGTATTTAAAGAACGGGATGAGAGGGGTCATTCATTGATATACCACCGTGCCGCGGCAGCCACTGACGTTCCACCGTGCCGCGGCAGTCACTGACGTTCCACCGTGCCGCGGCAGCCACTGACGTTCCACCGTGCCGCGGCAGTCACTGACGTTCCCACTGTGCCGCGGCAGCCGGACCTGCTGGAGCCGGGGATGACGGCCCGCACCTCCGACTCCGGCATCAGCTCCATAGTGCACCAGCTGAGCGGCGCGGAGGACACGGCTGAGGAGCGCGAGCTCAGCGACAGTGGCAGCGGCGCCGAGCTGGCTGCTGAGGAGGCGGCGCAGTCCCAGCGGGACGTTTGTCTGGAGCTGCACCTGCGCTACTGCCTCCGGCTGCTGCAGGTGAGCCCGGCGCGCTGCTGGCTGCCGCTGCTGCAGGTGAGCCCGGCGCGCTGCTGCCTGCTGCAGGTGAGCCCGGCGCGCTGCTGGCTGCGGCTCTGGTGCCGCTGCTGATTACCTGGACTCGACTTTTTCTCTTTTTCATCTATTAGGCTAAACACTGCTGCCACAACCTCACACGCTCCTGCAAGACCCTGAGCATGACACCTCAGCATCGACGTGAACGCCATAGGTTAGCGAATGCCCGCGCTGACCAACCCTAAGAGCAACGCAATGCGCACAGTCCCCTCCCACCCCACACCACCCATCCTCCCCTACCCCCAGATCAATTACCAAGTGGGTCACGAAGGTCTCACTGCAACCAGGCAGTCTGCCTTCTACCGCATAGCTCCGTGTTAATCGTGAAATGTTTAAAGGATCAATGCTAAGTTATCGCTCACAAACGGCCCCCATCTCTTTTTGAAGTGATCCAATTTACCACTTTTATTTGCAATAAACAGTTCCATTCTATAAGATTTGTTCAAGGCATGAAGGAAGCTGCCTACGTCAATCAGTCCGTCCTTGAAACGTTGGTGCACAATAAATTGTTTCGCGTTTAGCACGATAAAGTTCAGAACGCCCAAAGTTGAGAGGGATCCTAAAACTACATTCTCCCCGTTCAGGACAAAAGGTGGTCGGGGGCGCATTTTGTGGTTAACTCTAGAGATAAGCTCGTTCCAAAAGTTAAACACACCAGTGCATTCTAGGAAAAAGTGATGTATTGTCTCAATTTGACCACAGTTATCGCAGAATGGATCATCTATAACGCGCCTGATGCAAAGAAAGCGCCTTGTAAAAAAGAAAAACGGTGGGTTATTCGAAATAAAAGGTTCTGCAATCTAGTTGACTGGGTTACCTGAAAAGGGATCAAATATATTTTCTTCCATTTATCTCCAAAATTTATCCTTTCACTCATCCATTTGGTTTATGCCCTTGGAGGTATACCTTTCAATCATTTGGAATGAAAATACTTTAACCTATTTGGTGCTTTTCACCATTTATTTTAACGCAGGGCTCCAAGAGTCTGTTCTCTGAGCTCAACGTTTGGGTACTTCTAATCCAGAGCTTCCATACTCGTGGGACAGACTAGTACCAGCCCATGTAAGTCAACCTATTGAGAGCAGCATTTGGGTAAATTTGGCAAAACTGTTCAAAAGGAATGATTTGACCTTGACCTGGACTCGACTTGGGATGTACATATAGGCTATTGTCACTTGTTGATAATGGTTCACTGTGTTGGGGGTATGTTTGTTGTGGTGCCCGTTAGGGCGTGAATCAGGCGTGATCGCTCCTGTGTTTTGACTATACACATGTGTTCGCGCGGTAATGTCATGTATTTTGCAGTAGTGCTTAGGCTTACATCGACAGATGTCCCCAGTGGTCCCCACTGTGACAGTGTGTGTGTGCGTGTGTCAGGGGGCGGCGGCGGTCGGTCCGCTGCAACACACCGCCGACAGATGTCGCCAGCGTCTGAGCCGGCAGGCGGCGCTGCTGGAGCTGGCGTTGTCGGCGGCGCCCCCGGAGGAGCTGCTCTCCGACCCCGAGATGCAGGTACCAACCGCCGGCTCTTTGGACGAGAACCGCCAAATTTGGGAACCACTCGGGCTTGGAAGTTAATCTAGTATCAATATTGTCGCAGTGTTATTGAAAATGTTTATCTTCTCAGAATATACTGAGGTAATAAAACAATGGTTGCTTATTTTACGCTCTAGGGATACCTGAACTCCGCGGTCACTCTGGTCTTTCGTGGAGTGATTATGTGTAAAATTGGTACACTCATGCGAAGGAAAAACAATTCCGGATGTCTTCTCATGCACGAAGTAAGCACCTTGGCCATATCCTTCCCAGACTCTCAATGTGGACACTCGCTTTGATATACCTACCAAAGGCTTTGACGATCAACGCGACAATGATGGTATGGGATGTAATGACTTCAGGATCAGGCTCGTTTGCTGTGCGGGGTGAGGATCGGGCCTTACCGTTTTCGTTGAAGCATTCAATCGGATGTCTTATGCCCGTTAGGGATATCCACCACGGGTATATAGTGAATTAATTGTAGCGCCCCGGGTTTTCCTGATCAAAGCTTGAACTGATAACCTTGAAATATGATCTGGAATGGGACGCGGCAGCTCAACACTAGCTTCGGTTACTTCTCGGAAGAGTCAAACTTCTTTACAGTAGGTTACAGCGTATTGTGCAGAAGGCTGTACTGACCTGTGATGGTGTACTGTGTCGGGGTGTGTACTGACCCGGTCTCGGCTCTCCAGGAGGTGTGGCAGGAGGTGTGCGAGGGTCAGATGCGCTCCCACGTGTGATGGTGTACTGTGTCGGGGTGTGTACTGACCTGTGATGGTGTACTGTGCCGGGGTCTGTACTGACCTGTGGTGGTGCACTGTGCCGGGGTCTGTACTGACCCGGTCTCGGCTCTCCAGGAGGTGTGGCAGGAGGTGTGCAAGGGTCAGATGCGCTACCACGTGTGATGGGGTACTGTGCCGGGGTCTGTACTGACCTGTGATGGTGTACTGTGTCGGGGTCTGTACTGACCTGTGATGGTGCACTGTGCCGGGTCTGTACTGACCTGTGATGGTGTACTGTGCCGGGGTCTGTACTGACCTGTGATGGTGCACTGTGTCGGGGTCTGTACTGACCTGTGATGGTGCACTGTGCCGGGGTCTGTACTGACCTGTGATGGTGTACTGTGTCGGGGTCTGTACTGACCTGTGATGGTGCACTGTGCCGGGGTCTGTACTGACCTGTGATGGTGTACTGTGCCGGGGTCTGTACTGACCTGTGATGGTGCACTGTGCCGGGGTCTGTACTGACCTGTGATGGTGCACTGTGCCGGGGTCTGTACTGACCTGTGATGGTGTACTGTGCCGGGGTCTGTACTGACCTGTGATGGTGTACTGTGCCGGGGTCTGTACTGACCTGTGATGGTGTACTGTGCCGGGGTCTGTACTGACCTGTGATGGTGCACTGTGCCGGGGTCTGTACTGACCTGTGATGGTGCACTGTGCCGGGGTCTGTACTGACCTGTGATGGTGCACTGTGCCGGGGTCTGTACTGACCTGTGATGGTGCACTGTGCCGGGGTCTGTACTGACCTGTGATAGTGCACTGTGCCGGGGTCTGTACTGACCTGTGATAGTGCACTGTGCCGGGGTCTGTACTGACCTGTGATGGTGCACTGTGCCGGGTCTGTACTGACCTGTGATGGTGCACTGTGCCGGGGTCTGTACTGACCTGTGATGGTGCACTGTGCCGGGGTCTGTACTGACCTGTGATAGTGCACTGTGCCGGGGTCTGTACTGACCTGTGATGGTGCACTGTGCCGGGGTCTGTACTGACCTGTGATGGTGCACTGTGCCGGGGTCTGTACTGACCTGTGATGGTGTACTGTGCCGGGGTCTGTACTGACCTGTGATGGTGCACTGTGCCGGGGTCTGTACTGACCTGTGATGGTGTACTGTGCCGGGGTCTGTACTGACCTGTGATGGTGTACTGTGCCGGGGTCTGTACTGACCTGTGATGGTGTACTGTGCCGGGGTCTGTACTGACCTGTGATGGTGCACTGTGCCGGGGTCTGTACTGACCTGTGATGGTGTACTGTGCCGGGGTCTGTACTGACCTGTGATGGTGTACTGTGCCGGGGTCTGTACTGACCTGTGATGGTGCACTGTGCCGGGGTCTGTACTGACCTGTGATGGTGTACTGTGCCGGGGTCTGTACTGACCTGTGATGGTGCACTGTGCCGGGGTCTGTACTGACCTGTGATGGTGCACTGTGCCGGGGTCTGTACTGACCTGTGATGGTGTACTGTGCCGGGGTCTGTACTGACCTGTGATGGTGCACTGTGCCGGGGTCTGTACTGACCTGTGATGGTGCACTGTGCCGGGGTCTGTACTGACCTGTGATGGTGTACTGTGCCGGGGTCTGTACTGACCTGTGATGGTGCACTGTGCCGGGGTCTGTACTGACCTGTGATGGTGTACTGTGCCGGGGTCTGTACTGACCTGTGATGGTGTACTGTGCCGGGGTCTGTACTGACCTGTGATGGTGTACTGTGTCGGGGTCTGTACTGACCTGTGGTGGTGCACTGTGCCGGGGTCTGTACTGACCCGGTCTCGGCTCTCCAGGAGGTGTGGCAGGAGGTGTGCGAGGGTCAGATGCGCTCCCACCTGTGATGGTGTACTGTGCCGGGGTCTGTACTGACCTGTGATAGTGCACTGTGCCGGGGTCTGTACTGACCTGTGATGGTGTACTGTGCCAGGGTCTGTACTGACCTGTGATGGTGTACTGTGCCGGGGTCGGTACTGACCCGGTCTCGGCTCTCCAGGAGGTGTGGCAGGAGGTGTGCAAGGGTCAGATGCGCTCCCACCTGTGGTGGTGCACTGTGCCGGGGTCTGTACTGACCTGTGATAGTGCACTGTGCCGGGGTCTGTACTGACCTGTGGTGGTGCACTGTGCCGGGGTCTGTACTGACCCGCTCTCGGCTCTCCAGGAGGTGTGGCAGGAGGTGTGCAAGGGTCAGATGCGCTACCACCTGCCGGCTGGCGCCGCCTGTGATGCCCTCACCTCCCTGCTGAAACCTAGACTGGAGTACAAGGACGCGTCCACCGCCAGTAAAGGTGAGCAGCGGTGGCCTGCGCCTCCTGTACAGGTGAAGCTGAAATAACCATGTCATGCTCAGCCTACCTCTGAGATAACGATACTCAAGTGCGTACGCTGACGTGCTGCAAGGCCCCGTGTGTACTTTCCTTCCTCCCATGTGGATGCTCTGGGTCATGTCGATGCAACCCGCCAAAGGCGCGAGATTCTAAAGGATCGGCAGGATGTGTTATTTGTCGGTTGAAAATGGAAGTCATGCACTCGTGGTTCCGCTTCAGAATTCATACCGGTATGCTTAACTTCACTATCAGTCGGTCTGATTGATCCTGGTACATTATCTAGTCTGGCCGCTGGGTGATGTGATTGGCTTATCGGCAGTGTCCCGGCTGCTGATTGGTCGGTGTCTGGATGTGACCGAGTTCGCCTCCAGTCAGCAGTTGACGGTGTTTGCCTTCCGCGACTTCACCCTGGACACCCGCTTTAATCGGATCTTGGAAGAGCTTGCTGAAGAAGGTGAGAGATACGGTCGACCTGACGCAGCTTAAAGGGAACGCGGCAAGCTCATGGGATTTGAATGCAGCTATCAGACTCGTATATCGTGCCGAAAAAGCTCTGGCTTCATATTTCGTTTATCTCAGAACTCTGCCTTTACGGAAACAAGAGCGCTGCATGAGTGTACTGCTTATTGAACGCACGGATATCTTGCTAAGTCCCGCCTCCATCTGGTTCCCAACGGCGGGTGGCGGGTGCGTGAACCTCGGGGCAGGGCCGCACAGGTGAGTTCAGGTTCGATGGGGTCGATACACGCTGCTTTTCCGCAGAGGGGAGTTCCAGGAAAAGTTGGATATCAAACTTGCAGCTTCCCGGTATCGGTGATCACGCTTTGATTACATTTCAACTATAATTATTAAGGTGCCACATTCTCTAAGTTGTCAGGGTGCTGGTCTGGTCCTAGTAGTGTTATGTCCTGGGAGCATGAATAATGAGGCTATTGAATTTTGTCTTACTTATTAATGCCGCCGGTTAGGTTGGTTTCCTTCCACACTGACAGCCCCTGATGTTTCCTTTCATTTTCCTGAAGAGCTTTTGTATTCTTCCCGCGACCCAAAACCATGGTTAGCTCGTCCCTTGGTCTGAACCCTGCAGCATCTGAAAATGGTGGAATCTTTTCTTGGAGAAGAGACGAAGAAAACAATTAGTTGACCGACGGCTAGGAACGTTTCTAGACGAATGAATCGTGTTGATTTCAGCTGGGAGAAAACACCCTGAAGTCCCTTCACGTGCCGCAGTTTGTCAGCCACCATTCCCTCCGAGGGCAGCTGGCCGTTTCGCTATCAACGGCTGCTCCTGCCGCCGATCGCGCTGGTAGCCTTCAGCTCTGACCGGCACTGGTCGGTCCCGGGCTAGCGTGAGCGGAACCCTACCCTGCAATGTTTTCCCCCTCAGGCGTGCGTGCCGTTTTGTGCGTCGGTGAGTGCAGTCGCTCATTGTGGAGGCGTTGCGTGCGTGATGCGCGTTGTTCACGGGCAGAAAATAGCCCCCGGCGCGGGCGTGGCTGGCGCAGCTCGGTCGGAATCAAATCAGGCGTTGTGAATACATCGGACCCGAACGCTGGACTCGTAACGGTATTTGGTCTTCAGGTTTTTGGGCGATCAAGAAATTTGAAAAATATACTGTTTTTTCGCCTTCCCAACAGTTTTCGCCGTTTGACGGTGGAATTTGGTGTATGGCTAAACACCAACTTCTTAACAGGCCTCGGCTATGCTGCGATGGTCTGGTCTAAGATATTGGCGTGATTATCTTACCTCGTCTCATTCTAAAGGGAAGCGTCTCTGTCACTTGTTAAATGTTACTTGTATGCTTTGTTTGCTGTGATATTTGCTGTTTGCTGTTTGCTGCCGTGCTAGCTGTTTTCAACCCAATTGATCTATCTTCTTCTCCCTGTTACATGCATGCGTACTATTTCTTCAAAAATCAACGATGGACCCTCTCCTCTGTTGCAGCTCAACTGACGGACCCTTTCTCCCCTGTTGTAGCTCAACTGACGGACCCTCTCTCCTGTGTTGTGGCTCAACTGACAGGTACCCTCTCTCCTATGTTGCAGCACTAATGACGGATCCCCTTCTGTATTGCAGCTGAGTTGACGGACCCTCTCCCCCCTGTTGCAGCTGAGTTGACGGACCTTCTCCCCTCTGTTGCAGCTGAGTTGACGGACCCTCTCCCCTCTGTTGCAGCTGAGTTGACGGACCCTCTCCCCTCTGTTGCAGCTGAGTTGACGGACCCTCTCCCCTCTGTTGCAGCTGAGTTGACGGACCCTCTTCCCTCTGTTGCAGCTGGGTTGACGGATCCTCTTCCCTCTGTTGCAGCCGAGTTGACGGACCATCTCCCCTCTGTTGCAGCTGAGTTGACGGACACGCTGCTGTCGCACAGCGCCGACTCGATAGGGCGTCGGCTGCAGCAGCTGGTGTACATGTTCCCTCCGCGGCCTTGCCTGCGGGTGCTGTGTCAGCTGCTGGCCACCGCAGGACAGCGGGTGGCCGACACCGTGGAGAGCTGGCTCCGGGACGTGGCGCGCGCAGAGTGCCTCACCGATCAGGTGAGAGAGAGAGAGAGAGAGAGAGAGAGAGAGAGAGAGAGAGAGAGAGAGAGAGAGAGAGAGAGAGAGAGAGAGAGAGAGAGAGAGAGAGAGAGAGAGAGAGAGAGAGCGAGCGAGCGAGAGAGAGAGAGAGAGAGAGAGAGAGAGAGAGAGAGAGAGAGAGAGAGAGAGAGAGAGAGAGAGAGAGAGAGAGAGAGAGAGAGAGAGAGAGAGAGAGAGCGAGAGCGAGAGAGAGAGCGAGAGAGAGAGAGAGAGAGAGAGCGAGAGAGAGAGAGAGAGAGAGAGAGAGAGAGAGAGAGAGAGAGAGAGAGAGAGAGAGAGAGAGAGAGAGAGAGCGAGAGAGAGAGCGAGAGCGAGAGAGCGAGAGAGAGAGAGAGAGCAGAGAGAGAGAGAGAGAGAGAGAGCGAGAGCGAGAGCGAGAGCGAGAGCGAGAGCGAGAGCAGAGAGAGCGAGAGAGAGAGAGAGAGCGAGAGCGAGAGCGAGAGCGAGAGCGAGAGCGAGAGCGAGAGCGAGAGCGAGAGCGAGAGCGAGAGCGAGAGCGAGAGCGAGAGCGAGAGCGAGAGCGAGAGCGAGAGCGAGAGCGAGAGCGAGCGAGTACTGAGCGTGTTGGCGTCTGAAAGAGAACATTGGGGTGAACTGCTCAGGGTTTTCGGTTACTCGTCAAGAGCCATTGACGAAGCCATTGAAGTATACCGGGTTAGGTTTTGTTACTATGCAGCTGAAGCCTCATTTTATTTTTTGAATGGATGAGCAAATAGAAGCTTTAATTCTTCAGCCCACCAGAAATATGGGCCAGCAGCAGAAGCAGTTATGCTCTCAAACACTAAAATTTAGAATTTAAAACTTTACATTAAAAAACTTCGTATCTGCTCAGGAATGGATGCTGTATGACTGCAGTGTTTGGTGCGACTTTAGCCCCAAATATTGATCAGTCGCTTAGCTGATACTGTCTGTTTTTTTAGCGTGGGCCTGACTTTGCCGTCTGGTCACGCAACACGTAGCCTTGCTCCGCGATTTAGCTTTAAACCCTAATATTGCCTGCAGCATTTGATGGTTTTCGGCATGAAGAAGTTGTTTCTTGACCTTTCTGTACAAACTACGCGTTTTAAGATGCCTTTAACAATCAATACCGTGAATAGAACTCGGCAAGCCGGGAGTGTGGTGGGTTTCAATGCTACGGTCTCGTCTTGGCTTCATAAGAGAAGTGGCGCTGTGAACATACCCCCGAATCGCGACGAATGCGCCAGTTTCCACACGCTTCTAATTATTTCGCCACAGGCGCTAAGGTCTCAGAAACTGGAATTACTCCTAAACTTTGCTGAAACTCTAAACCAGGCAACTGTCGGTGTTCTACCCGTGTTATTTTTGTGGATGACACTGACAGGCGTAAATCCTTGTCTCCGTAACTTACCCTTCCAATTGGTGGCTGGTTTTCTTGACTTGACTCTGTGTTTGAGCCACATGACGTTGGGGCTGGGTTTCACTTCGGCAGCAGATGTCAGCGCTGGTGCCAGTAGCCAGCAGGATATAGTCATTTACGCTAAAACTCCAGAATATCCAATACGCGACTGCACATCTAAAAGGCTTTAATGCGTTGCATATTAGCTCATGATTCGCCCGCGCCCCGGTGGGCCTCCGAGCCACCTTCGCCCTGGTGAGGGGAGGGGGTGTTTGAACACCCCCTCGAACTCGGTCCCTATGCGGGAGAGCGAAAAACGCGAACGCTGGCGGATAGCTCATACAAATTCATGAAGAAACTATATCAGCCACTTTTTGGCTGGGTTCAATATTGAGGTCATGACAGGTCAAAGAAGGTGGCCGTTTTTCGTGCCTCCGGAAAAACCCGAGGGGTGTTCATGAACACCTCCCCCACCGGGGCGAGGGTTAATCCAGCTTGAATTTGGGTCTCGGTTATCGCATTGATAGTATGCTATGAATGTTTTGCTACTGTAACTCCTGGATTAGCATGTTGGGTGTGACTGATTCTGCACATTTCCTGAGAGTGGGTCTGCACAGTGGATGGGAGTGGGTCTTCACAGTGGCTGGGGGTGGGTCCCCACAGTGGCTGGGGGTGGGTCTTCACAGTGGATGGGAGTGGGTGTCCCACAGTGGATGGGAGTGGGTCTGTACAGTGGCTGGGAGTGGGTCTGTACAGTGGCTGGGAGTGGGTCTGTACGGTGGATGGGAGTGGGTCTGTACAGTGGCTGGGAGTGGGTCTGTACAGTGGCTGGGAGTGGGTCTGTACAGTGGATGGGAGTGGGTCTGTACAGTGGCTGGGAGTGGGTCTGTACAGTGGCTGGGAGTGGGTCTGTACAGTGGCTGGGAGTGGGTCTGTACAGTGGATGGGAGTGGGTCTTCACAGTGGCTGGGAGTGGGTCTGTACGGTGGATGGGAGTGGGTCTGTACAGTGGCTGGGAGTGGGTCTTCACAGTGGATGGGAGTGGGTCTGTACAGTGGATGGGAGTGGGTCTGTACAGTGGCTGGGAGAAGGTGCGGCGCTGACGTCTTTTGCTGACGTCACTGAGTACCTTCCGTCACCGAAGTTCTGAGCCGGATAATGCGGTCAGGGTTTATCATACTGCGACTTGTCGGTAATTTGGCCTGTTGCCATGCTGCTAAAAATAGGTTGGCGGGGTGCCTCTGAATGGACAGCATGCGTGATTATGTAGACAACATTGCATAGTGGTGGTCAATGGCCAGACGGCTACCGTCAGTGCAGGGCAATGTGGGGACCCAGCCGATACTGACCATGTTGCAAAGGGGGATTTAACCACCCATCCCATGCTTCGATTATAATCCTCGAATGGGGGTCAGTGGCGTCAGGGAGGCATGTTCGGCTTCCACGGTGTGAACCCGGGCTCAAATCCTTGGCGGGCATGCGACATAATGTTTTCCGATCCCCACAATACTCTCCAAACTGGGTGAGTGTTGGGTACACTATATGACCTCTGTTAGGTGGTATAGGACCTCAGCAGGGGGTGTGTCGTAAAGCCCGAAGACTAAGCGCTCCTGTTTATGATTCTCTGGTCTCGCTTGGTGTTTTTCTGATTGGTTCATCCACACCAAGTGTCGTAAAAAGTCCTTCCTCTGTCTCGGCCGGTGCTTCCATATGCAAACATCGGCACCGCGAGGGCTTGTTCTCATGTCCCTTAAGTACCATTGCCGCTTGAGTAAAAAATTGCCGCTTACTTGGGCCACGACAGTTTTGCAAATGAGACAACCCAAGATCTCTGGCTACTGTGCTTGTCAGTGTGTTGGCTCATCTATCGAGCACACATTGCTATGTATATATTCCTCTTCGCGTGGGCGGATGTAAGCAGTGGGCCAGCTCAGTCGGTATAGCGTCGGTATCTATATTAATGGCAATGTGGCACCTCGATGGAATTCCAGACGAGGGGTTTTATCGGTAATCTTAACGGAAAATAATGGATTTGGCCTTATTTGTTGCTGAAAAAAGGATAATGAGGCTAATATTTTGTTTTATTCTATTTTTCTCTGTCAGAGAAAGAAATCTCAAATCATTGTGACGTCAAATTATCTTCCGATCTAGTAATGCTTTGTGCGAGATCGGACCTCTTTGATTTACGCCACAAATGAATACAAATACAAATTAATCGTTTTTAGCTAAAAGAGGCTATAATTAGGAACCAAACTAACGCTATAGATTTCTGATATTTTCTCTGTATATCAAAACATATTTCACGTTCAAACTATTCATTGAATAGAATTATGCGCATTTACAGTGGCCAGTACCGAAGGCACGTATAGCACGTAGGCTTTTAAAGAGGTTCAAGGAAGACATATTTGTCGGCGCAGTGGGGCTAGAGCATTACGTCATGTTCCCAAGGCCACCTCCTCTCATACCACGTGCGAAGAGAGGGTTCGGTATGTGGCTAATTTTCACCTATTTTGTCCGCTAATAGTAAGTTCTGGGACAAGTAAAATGTCGATAAAGTGGTTTTTCAGTATGGCTTATCACATGGGTATCCCAGTTCACATCACATTATTTAGGCGTATTATTCCCTTTCAAGGAAGTGTGACACTTGAGCGGAATTTTAGCCAGGAGTGGTTTTAGAAGCATCTTTATTAAAAAATTATTAATTCGGCCTTGTTTCTGCTGGAAACTGGCTAATAAGCCAAACATTTCGCATTATAAAATTGTCTTTTGTTGGAGGATAAAAACATCCCCACATGACAGTATGGCTCCATGATGTAGTAGTGCATGATGTCGCCATATCCAGTAAACTTCGTCAGAAGCCGGTGACGAACGAAGTATTGTCTGGCTGCGCCAGAAAAGAACACGATTATACATGCATTGGTTTTAGCTAAAACAGGCTATTACTAGGACTAAAATGGATGCTTTAAAATATTTATTATTGCTCATATATTTAATCATTTGTCATCTCTGAAAATAGCCACTGTAGCAGGTTATACACAGTGGTAATTGCAAGTACCAAAGCCACGTTTAGCAGGCAGTTTTAAAGAGGTCCATGGAAGAACAATATACTCTTCGCAGCAGGCGCAGTGGGGCATTAGCAAGACGTCACTTTCTAAAGGTCACCTCTAACAACACATCTAACTTTAGTGCTAAGGTGTAACATCAGACCTCATTGTTAGAATCGACTACCCGTGATGACATAAGGAGATAATGGGGTACCTTTGTTCACTTTTCACTTAAACAGTCCTTGCCCAAATTTCTCACAGGCTTTCACAACTGGTACCAAAGCGGGTGCCATTCAATGGCCTTAGCAGTCACGGTGTATGTTTTTACCATCTCAGCCTCCATGAGCTAGAATTTGCGAGTATGTAGGTCATCTGTTTCGAGTTACCCCGCAGGCGGCACGAGGTTATAGTCCAACGGGACATTTTACGCGATACGACACCTGCTTTGGTAAGCTTAAGTCACACCTTTTTACTTCAAGAACTAATAATGGTGCTATTATTAGTGTCTTTGAATACTCGCTGGACAATCGGTACTTTTTCTCAAGGGCTGGCTGACGTTTCACCTGCTACAACTCGTAACAACCCCATTGCAACCATGTTTCACCGCTTAGCTCAACATCTTGCTGTCCGGTTAGTGAAAAAAATCATCCGTTTCAGTTCGTCTATTTTATAAAGAGTCACATACATAGCAAAACGAAGATGTTTCGGTGTTAGCAATGATTGCATTAAAACTGACAAGAATCGGTCAGAAAGAATCGCAAAGCAAAAAAAGAAAGAAGAAGAAGCAAACAAACGAAACGGCAGTCAAGCCGCTACCTATGAACCTAAAATTTCCATGGAGCCTAAGATTAATCATAAACTGGTTTGAATACCAGCACAAAGACCTAGCAGTCATGTTTCATCTGCCTCAATGGCTGTTTAATTACCATCCCCGTACAGGAGAGAAAAATATAAAACCTGCCGCACACCCAATGTCAGATAACGAAAGCCATCGCCTTTAAAAGGTCAGTAACTTTTAAATGCATCTGCCGAATCGATACAATGCGAATAATGCTATATTAATATAACAATGCGAATAATGTTACATTAATATGCCACCCCCAGATAATCATATTCTTGATTTCGCAATGAGGCTCACTAAAGGCCACACTGGTGCGCAATACTGCCAGCACAGCAACCGCTGCAGAGGAGCACGGCAAAGCACCACTGACGGACAACGCAACTCGGAGCCACTGCGGATGCAAGCCCGACACCCTTCAAAGGGAGTCACACCTTGGTAATGGGGTTCTATGGTCATGGCAAGCATGACCTTGGACAGGACCATGATCAAAATCAACCTTGGTAATGTTGATTCTAACAATGAGGTCTGATGTGACACCTTAACACTAAAGTTGGATGTGTTGTTAGAGTTCAGCTGTTGTGATCAACGCTGAAGTCTGGAAGGCAGGTGCTTGAGTGTTGTTAGAGTTCAGCTGTTGTGATCAACGCTGAAGTCTGGAAGGCAGGTGCTTGAATAAACAGGCTTTTTCGGTTATGGAGAAGTGATCGAGGCCAGCGTTTTCACCCACAAAAAGGAGGCAGATCTCGAGCTATCTGATCAAACGCTTTACCAGAGACCATCGTTTTCAAGGAGAGACGGACTGATGGACGCCTTACACTTGGTCCGACGGCTGCTTAAAATGAAAAAGCAGTTCGGGCTGGACAAAAAAAAGTGGTGTGTTTTTATTAATGTCTGGAAATGGCATAGAAACCGAAAGACTTTGGAATGACGCTGTATTCAAACAAGGACAATTCTGGTAACTCCCTGTGGTGACAGCTCGTCCCGGCGAGTTACCTGAATAAGGATTGACCTGGTCCCCACAACCCCTACCAACGGCGTGCGAGTCGGGGACCGCGGCAGGTAGTGAGTGGTTGGACCCCATCAATGACACCACTGCTGTGATTTCTGATCTTTAGAGACCGGAATATTACTTAATGTTTGGTTTTCGTGTGACATTTCATGTGCAAAAATTCCTAAACCCAAACAACGTGTGCCGGGATCTAGTGTGCGCGACTTGTCTGTTGGCACTGATTTTAAATCGGAAGTCCGGCTTCCGCATTCAGTTTCAAGCAGAGTTGTGCGACTCGCGAGTCAGAGTCGAAGTTTAACTCAAATTCCGACTCAGTCAACTCTGAGTTGAGTTGAGTTGAGTCGAAAAAAATAAAACATGCGAGTCGAGTTGAGTTGAGTCGGTTCACAACATGTCAATGAGTTGAGTTGAGTTGAGTTGAGTTGAGTTGTAAGGACAGCGAGTCAAATGAGTTGACGAAAAAAGTTGGCTTAACAGGTAAACATGTGAAGTAAAAGTGTTTGAATTTGCCTACCTGTTGCAAGCCTCCTTTAAACTCCTTTAAATAAAGTTTCCCTCCAGAGTTTCAATTGTTTAAATCAAAGTTTCAATTTGTCTCAGCATATCAATAATTCTACAGTTCAATGACTTATTTTAAAGGCCCATCCTGATCCGGTCAGAAGAAATCCCTAGACACAAATAATACATGCACTCGAAAAATTAAACAGGTTCCTATCACTGGCCTTGTCTAAAACATTTGAAGTGGTGGAACGCACTACAAAATACATTTCCAATCTACCAAAAACTCCTCATCTTCAATATTTAACATTACTTCTGTACTTCAACCCCTGCAACAACACACGTCGCTGGTTGTTGTCGTCAGTAGTCGTCGACTGAGAATAGTGTGCGCCATTGCTGTCTTTGAAGAACAAATTCAACCAAGCATAGGCTCAAGCTTAGGTAGCTCCAGGGCAAAAACTGTAATTATCACGTGATAATTTATACAGTAATACAAATATTTGTTAAACTACATATGATATTGTTTATTATGTCTCAAATGCGCCGTCTGCCGCCGCTCTTTTCATTTTGCTTACTAATAGCAGTTACTGCTATTAGCATGAAAAATTGGACTCTTGATTGGACAGAAATGTTGCGATACACTTACCGCAAGAATCGGAGGAATTATTTTATGTTACTGTTTTTGTCTGATCAGAGTTCCTTGCTTGGCGTCTGTGTTTTATTTGGAAAGCTATACATTAGCAGTTTTCTATGAAATCGTGCTCCACAATTTTGAAGCGCGATAGGTATGTATTGTATTGAAGGTTCTCAAGCTCAAAATTGGATTGGGTTTAAAATATGAATATATTAAAATCGGACACGTTGATAGAATTTTAATTTCTACTGTCCTTTGTCATATATGGTATACTTTTTCTTAGGGTTTGCTGTAGTTCTTAGAATTAGCAATTGCAGCTAGGTACTCTAGTAGTTATTGCTTAAATTTGTATTTAACTCATGGCATATTAATGTTCATTTATAAAGATTACCTAGCATCGTTCTCTAACAGAAAAAACAATACTATACCATCCCTACAAATACAGTTAATATCATGTTTTTTTAGCTTGGACCTTTTTTGACAGTATGGAGGCTCAATTTGTTACCTGTGTTGGTGTAACCTTAGCACTTTTAGGTTCCTTTCCATTCCATTTACCTAGTTTAATATGCAATGCTCCTTTTAGAAATAGTTGCAACATGTGCTGGCTTTTTTGGGCAGTGACAGTCTGGAAGAATTAAAAAGTTATTCATGGTTGCTGGCTAATTGTTAACCAATGTTTGAATGCCAATGAATTAATTTTCCTTCTATTAATCTTCCGTTTCATGTCAGAGTTTCTGAACAGCTTGTTTTTTGCTAGTTTATGTATTTATTTCCTAATTGTTTAATATTATTTATCTATTTATCATGTATTTATCTTACTTTGAAAACGAGTCGAAGTTTGAGTTGAGTCGTGAGTTGAGTTGGAGTTGAGTCGGATGAATTTAGCCTTGAGTCGGAGTTGAATCGACTCACTGAACTCTTGCTCATGAGTTGAGTCGGAGTTGAGTCAACCACTCTCAGCACTTGAGTTGAGTTGAGTCGACTCAATACATTTCTGAAACGCACAACTCTGGTTTCAAGATCCTCAAATTTTATCTTTGCTCAGCTGTTATTTGGGCTCCAGTTTCCAGTTAATTAAGCCAGGTAGCCCTTCTAACTTCCTTTATGTTTGTTAGACTCAGCTGTTGGATGATGGCTACCTAACAGTGGCTCAGTAAGTGCCATCCCTGGTGTTGTATGGTCGAAAGTTAGGATATTGGTCACTCCAGAAAACGAATATTTATGTTAGAAATATCCCGCTCCTATGTTCAAGCATGAAATTCCGGTCGCTTCCCATTGTCAGTCCGTTCAAGTGCAGCTGTATCGGCCAATGCCTCACCGCATAAACGGATCGAAGGGGCAAAGAGGGCGCATGTCCGCTATATCGAGCGTGGAGGCCCTCTAAAATGCTCCTTGGCTCCCTGTAACGTTGATTTACACCCCCAATGTGAGATCAGGCGCCCCGGCGATACGATCTGACACCCCTGGTCTGCCGAAACGTGGCACCATTGGTGTTTGCCCATATGATGGCTTCCCCACCGAAAATCGCGGATCGGCCTGTAGCTGACCGGTTCGGGGGTCTGAGCTTGTCCCCGAGCTTGGGATTATGCTGATGACGTCCTCAGTGCTCTTGTTTTGTGCAGTCAAGATTCAGCGAAATGTGTTTGGACGCCCAATTCATATACGGGTGAATTTTTCCCTTTACATATTAAGTCAGTTGGATGAAATGTACCTATTAATATAATGTGGCTACCTACATGAGATTGTGGCTAAATCAAGAACTGGTATATATTGAATGGAAAGAAAAACAGTTTTGAATGTACAGCTAAAATGTTTGTTATTAACTGGCATTGTAACAGGGCAACCTACTGCCACGTGAAAATCATCAATATACCTGGTCAGGAATTCATGAGCTTGACGGGGTACACGACTCGCTTGTTGTACCGGGCATCAATCAAAGCCGCAGTTGCATTCACTAGCAAAACGTATTAGAATAGATTATAGTCCATGAAGTCACTCCGGTGTATTTGCACCTGCCCCGTTTGCAGCACCGGTTTCGGTAGAAAATATGAATAGTGCCGTGGCGATGATGTTGATGCTGATCTGCTCTTTTAGGCCTGATGATTGCGATGATGCTGAAGAAGACGTTGATAAGGATTATGAGGGCTTTAGTGTTCGTAATTTAGCGTCAAGAATTGCACTATGCCTCCGCCCTGAAAAGTACGATTTTAGCCATTATAGTATCTGCCCTGCAATTCCAATATATTTCCCACACTTGAAGAGAAGTAGGTCCAGCCAGATTTTCTCAAAGTATGTTTTGTGTCGAGGTATACAACGGTAAAGTCACAGTCCTAATATTGTCGTGTCTTGTTTTAGGTAATAAGTCAAGGAAAAAAGGGGGGCTCGGTGCTATTGCTGAATCTGTTTCGTAGTTTCAAAAAGCTATGTTTGTAATGAAATACGCTCATAGTCTATAGTTTGGAAAATTTGTCTATGCGGAAAATAAGGGTATACATTTGTACCTTAGGCTTTGAACTTTTGAATATCGTATTTTCTAAGTAGCGGTATTCAGAATTCAGGATCTCTTTATTTATTCCTGTAGTGTCTCTTAATGCTAAATGCACTAGCTGGCATGATTTGGTATCCACCGTATGACCAACATGGAAACGTTTCAGTGTGAAAGTTATGCGTCTACTAGGGTCATAATGGCCTGTCCTAGAATTGTCTGCAATTTCGTGTTCTCATTATTAAAGGGGCGTGCACGTGTGCACCTGAGGCGTGACCCTAGTGCTGATGATGGAATCCGTTCATTTTGGTAGCGCTGATATGCATTCCAAGTTTCAGCCTAATCGAGCTAGCAGTTTCTGACTTATCGAAGAGGGGTGCGATGCGCGCACGTGGCGTATTACTTTAGATTTATACAATGTTGTCTGGTTCTCACGTCTGCCCGAATACATGCCGAATATTTCGACTTGATCGGATTTAAAGTTTCTCAATTACGGCGTAGCGGGAAATCTGATCACCTCCTTCCCGGATACCCTGGCGCGAGCTGTGTGACCAGGGATTACATTAACACTCACCATTTACCTCATTGTATTGATGCTCCCTGCAAATCAAGATTGGGTCTATTCAGGTGACCCAGAACCAAGCTAAGGCGTAATATGCGACAAGAAGTCAATGATTAGGCAAATCCTTCCTTTTGCACGTGTCATAAGCTTCGCCAACGCCCCGTCCAGCTGGTTTATGTATATTCCATCATTGAGTCCATTGGGTAAGGTGGTGTAGACCCCGTCAAGCTAGAACAGTTACCCGCAGCTATGCGTCCTGCAAAAGCGTTAGTACGGCCCTCGGTGCGGGCTGGGCTGCATGTTTTTTTGTACAAATGACGGGAGGGAGCCTCGCGGGTGCTTTGCGTCCGCCCGGTGACTAGTTTTTTCCGTTTATTTATGAAGCTGGCGCAGCTCCGCGTGTGTGGTGGGCCGCACAAGGCTCTGAAGGCTCCGTGCCTCATTATGCATTATTGATATGCAGTTGCGAGAGGAAGGACCGCGGCGCATGTCCTTTCAAGGCTCTGCTGGATACCAGTCACTCGGCATTGCAGAGGCAGCTGTCCAACTGCCAACTATCCCTGAAGTTGCACCCATCGCTAAAGGAAAGGCTGGCATGGACTGCCGTGGCGCGAATCAAAGGACGCTGACATCTCGCTCCCCACTCACGGCACATTTTCTTAGGTCTGACACAAAGCCAGGTCAATGCTGCGATTGTTTTACCTCTCACGACCAGAAAATTGGAAAAGGCTATAAAACAGGTTAATTCCAAGGGTTTCGCAGGCTATTTGAGGCTGGTCGGCTTCCCCATCAGCTGCCACAGGAGCAGAGAGCCACAGGCTCTGTGCCCAGAGTGTACTGGAGGCTTATTGAGGCGAGGGTCAGGTCGTCCTCTCCGTTGTGACGTCATGAGACCGGGGAAGAGAGCGTGCCCGCACCTGCGATTGTGGATTTAATCACCCCGGATACATGAGCACTCTGTGTGCACTGTTTCGATACCGACCGTGGCAATGGACCAATTGACTCATATATACGGCTGCCTGGGACGTTTTTGCCCTGTTTTGTTTTTGCGGCTCATACACCAGCACTGATTCCCGTCCGCGGTCCGGGCCCGGAGTCGACCTCCGGCGTGTCTGTTGGCGTCCGCTGGGGGTGATGTGATTGAATTTGCATAGGGACACTGGACTACCGAGCTTTACCGGTAGACTCAGTTGTTCGGACAGCGTTTGGTAGCTGTTTGGCCATGGGGAACTGCGGGGCGCATTCAGGTACTGGTGGTAAAGCTCGGTAGTCCCTGTGCTGTGTGGGACGATAAATGTTGGCTTCCAAATTCAACCGTCATTGGGGGAATTGCTTGTTCATATGTTGGGGTCTGGGTCGCTCAGAGAGGTCGTTCAGGACATTAGTGAGATTTTGATCCCAAAGATGAACGGGTGATAATCTGGAAACAATTCGTTCGTTGGTAGGACTTTCTCCACTCGAGTTTAAACAAGTTGAAGGAGCTTTCGACCTGTATTTCAAGCCTTTGTCGGCAGTTTGATACATGGTAGAGAAGCACAATTCAAAAACAATCCTGATGCAACTGGTGTTTACAAAGCGCTAAATATATCATATCGGAAAGCTCAAGGTTAAGAGGACAACACATCTCTAGCTGGGAAATGACAAATGGAAATAGCTTCACTAAATCAAGCAATTAAATACAGTCAAGGACATAGGACCATATCTGACAAAATATGATTCGATAAGGCGGTGATACTTTTACCGTAGATTGTGCAAGAGCAACATTAAAGTGTAAGCAACAAAGTTCAATGAGACAGTGCTATTTTAAGTACATTATGCATGATATATCTTTAACGTGGCTTGCATTATGAAATTAAAGTGCACATTAATAATAGCACAGGAGGATCTATTAAGTCCTAACAACGAACGAATTATTTACGACTCCGCTGTCATTTCGAGAATCTGGAAACATTTGTATCAGAATACTTTTGTCGTGTAGGCACTGATGGTGGTATGGGGAAACATTTACGCAATGATTCTCTGTTCTAGGTCATCATCGATTTGTGATTCCAGAAAGATGATGTTTGTACCGAGCATGCTGAATTTTGCCTGGGACGTCAGCTTTTATTGCTTATTCTTGAACCAGTTTGTTTTCAAAGCCAGGGGCTTAGGCTCAAGAGCATGTAAGTCGGTAAAGCGATTTGCATGGCTACTAAGCAGAGTTGGCACTGCCCACTACCTACTGCCTGGGTTTTTTAGTTAGTTTTTTATGAATAAAACCCACCCGGGTTTTTTCATAAATCATTTTCTAGATGACCCTGAGTAAAAATATTTTCTTTTTTGCTATTCACATCACTTTTAAAGCTACTAAGCCTTGGTATGTGAAGAATATGCAAAAGTTTGGCAGAATTGGTGCGATATGCCACCTCATACAACCCGCTGGAATAGTGCATTAGAGGTGCATATGGAAATTCTTGCCGTCTTACCAGGGAAATCATTCCCAAGAATCCACATGTCCAAATTGCAAATTGTGCAACACAAATCATGTTTTGCCACAGCTAGAAGTCTCTGAATATGATGTTAATTTTTGTTTGTATCATGCAGTTATTTTCCAGAATTCAACCTATATGTATACATGTATATATATATATATATATATATATATATATATATATATATATATCTTAATTAATTCATAAAAATTTCTGCAGGGTCAAAATATGTCAAAGTAACAGTGCAGTCTCAGATTGTGACTGACTGACTTTGACCTGAGACACACCAATAGTTTCTTTGTCCAGCTCATGGAACCTCTAAGGCTTATCGTGGTGGAGTCACATCGTGCTGTACTCCAGGCGCGTAGCCAAGGTGGGGCGATCCCTCCCCCTGGCTGAACTTAAGCACTGTAAAGAGTTTCCCGCACTGCCTCCCGTCGTTTTCTGATTTATGTTCCCCAAGTTTATTTTAAGAAGACGGACACCATCAAAATGTTTGTCATGAAGACCCTCAATAGCAAGTCTCAAGGGCCTAAGCTTTGGTCTGGCAGGGCCCACCAAAATTTTGAATTGGGGGCCCATATTCGGCTATCGGGATACCAGAGTTTATCTCTGGTCCCCAGACTTGGTCTCTGGAGCAGCCTCAAAAGTTTTCCCGGGGTTTCCAGAGTTGGTCTGGAGGACCCTCAAGAGTTTGTCACGGGGGGTAGGCGGGGGGGCGCCCAGAGCTGGTCTCTGATGGCCCCCAGAGTTGGTCTCGGTGGGCCCAAGAGTCTGACTTTTTTAAGATATTTTTGCACTCCCTTTCCCGGGAGCATTTTGTATTAGTAGCTAGTCTCATGCATACAACGCACTCGCACTATCTACAGAGCGGAAGTTTTCATTTGCCGGCACCCTAACGCGACAGCGGCACCGCACTCGGCGGGCCATAGGCTGCTCCAGTCTCCCCAAGCCGCAGCGCCCGGCATAGGCCGAGCCCTCCACATGAGGGCCGCGGGCGGGAGACCAGACCGGTGGATCACTTTAACCCTAGCCCCACGGGGGGGGCATCGATGGCCCCCTAAGGTTTTTCGAGATAGCAGAAAACGACGAAACGCAGCACCGTGGTTGAGGGCTCTATCTCTCACCTCATCATTTTCCCATCATCCCTGAAAAATTTTACCCCGAGTCACCCAAGGTCAGGTCACCAGATGAGGTCAACCAAGGTCACCTCACTTCAACTTTGAAGCTCTATAAGAGCTACATTTCTTAGTCGATCGATTTGAAACTTGCTACACTTCATGACCCTGCCAGGGTCTACAACGTGTATATCCGGGATTTTTTCGATTTCGTGACCTGAGGTCAGGTCACGAGGCGACCTCTCCCATGGGAAAAGCATGGGGAAAAGCTGTCTCATCATCTAAAAGCCACAAAAGTGATTGCAAATACTCAGACTGCTCAGAACAGCGTTTTTGGGCACCCTTTCACGGATCCTAGTGGTCATATTTGCCATTTGACATTTCTATGGTCATCCAAGGTCACCAGGGGTCAAAACAGTATTTGGACTATAACTTTTGACCTAATTATGCTAGAGCACTGAAACAAACACCATCGTGTTTGTCTCGTCACTGGCTTTCATTTGATATACGGCAAGGTCACTTTCTGACTTTTCGTGACCTCAGGTCATATTAGGTCACGAGGTGACCTCTGGAGGTCAAACCACTGATGGGAGGTATTTACGTTCCATATAGCGGAAAAAGGTCTTGTAATTTCCCATCAAATGTACTTAACCAGATCTAAATAGCTCTAATGGCATAGGAGTTATGCCCAGTTTTCTTAAGCATTGCATATTTGAGGGAAAATAGCCTATCGTGACCTTTCTTGACCTCTGGAGGTCAAACCATCGAACTGAGCGCTTAAACATGCCAAGTAATTTCTTACTGAATTCACGCGAGCTTTCTAATGCACTTTGCAGATTTGCGTTAACCCCCATATTTTCGGAGTTAGAGGGGGCCATCGATCCCCCGGTGGGGCGAAGGTGGCGCCGGACCCCCGGTGGGGAGAAGGTGGCGCCGGACCCCGGTGGGGCGCGGGTTAAAAGCTGATCAGACCCGTGCACCCACAAACAGGGACGCTGGCTGGCACGGCGTTGATTCCACTGCTGCGACGCGCACTCCCCAGTGTACCGCTATCTCCTGGGGAGGAGGCGGCCTCGGAAAAGGCTGCCATAGGTCAGCCTTGAGCCAGGGGCCTTCCACACCCAAGCGCGACGCCTTTGCCAGCTGCGCCACGGGAGTGGCTGAAGAGTCTGACTTGGGGATCCGAAAATTTTTCTCGGGGAGCCCAGGGATGCTCTCGGATGGCCTTTAAGAATTTGTCTCGGGGCCCCAGAGTTGGTCTCCAAGGCCTTCGAGGGTTTTTCTCGTGGCCCATAGAGTTGGTCTCGATCCTAGCTGAAAGTTGGTTTCGGGGGTCCCTAGATTCGGCCCTTGGGGCTCCTCAGAGCTGGTCTCGGGGATCCCTAGACTCGTTCTCGGCCGACTCGAGTCTGTTTTTCTGGCGGGAGGGGAGGTTTTGTCTCAAGGCGCCGGCCAATTTTTCTCAGACTGCCCAAAGAATTCGTGTTGGGGGCACCTCAGAGATGGTCCCTGGGTCACAAAATAATAAAAAGGATACCACGCTTTATTTAGCTAGATAGGCAAAGAAGGTAGGTAAAAAAGCCAATAAAAGTCACGTGAACCACACCGATTCACTCCACAATCCCATCAGCCACCGCTGACGTTCTTTTTATTTTCATCAGCGATCTTTGCACTTGGGGGCCCCGTGCAGTGCTCCCTAGCCTATATCCACGCCCCCTGCCCCCTGAGCAAATAATGGATACGCCCCTGCTATGCTCTGAGAATTGTGATCTGTCCTTTATTGATGAACCGGACTAAGATTTTCAGCGCTAGCATTTGTCCGTGAGGAATATGAGTTACTGATTTAAAAAAAAGTGAAGGTAAATTCCTGTGGAGCGCGGTGGTGTGGTGCTTGTCGCACTTGCTTTCTACGGGGTCGCTCGGGTTTACGTCCGTTGGATTTCTTGAGTACGGAGAATCCGGTTCCCAAGAGAAAGCAGTATCAAGAGTCGACGACGCCGTATAACCATAGCAGTGGATGAGTTGATAAGCCCCAAAAATTGTTATTTTGGTCAAAAGTCGGTTCATTTTTCTTATCCATGGGTGCCCATAAAACTAGGAAGGGTTCTGCACGCTGCCGTCAATCGGGTACTTCCGAACAGCTTGGGGAATAGGAGCTTCTTCTCCCCTCCGCCACCTGAGGCAAAGACAGATAGGCAACGATGATATTGAAAGCATCACAGTCTTAATGCGTGCTCAAACAATGGCATTAATCTAGAAACCGTGTGACGAGAATGCTACAAAACAAAAATAAGAAACCCGAAAAAAACATATAAAACTTGCAAAAAACCCAGACCCGCGGGCTTTTTACAAAAAACCCGGGTTTTTCCCAACCCTGCTACTAAGTACCTACCGATAGACGCACAGTAATTTCACCATTGGTATCAAAGGGAATGTGGCACCTTCACAACGTGATTTTAACTGGGATAGCCAAGTTGTAAAGCAGGTCAGAAAACCCGGTACTCCATATTTCATTTGTCTTGGAACTCGATATTTCCGTAGAAAAAGCTCAAACCTACCTGACACCAGCCCCCTCAGCCCCCTGTCGCCGGCGGCCATTGTTGTGAGCTACTGGTGTGACGAAATATGCTGACGTTACGATGAGCATCAGCCAATCGAAGCCCTTGAAGCGTTTCAAGTATGGTAGTGGTTGCCAGATCGTGACATCATCCACAGGCTGATATTTATTTCTTTTTCTAGAGGAGTATTTTTAA